>OZ038002.1:7831631-8136631 GCA_964035705.1 Porites rus
CGGTAGGTCGACGATGACGACACTGAATGTAAACACAAATGTAAAACTGTGATGTTCGTTCGCTACAAAGTTTTTCGCAATGGCGTCTTTTAAAACAATGCGAGGTCTAATTTTTAAGCCGTACGTCTAATTTCATTGACGATGGAGAATTTTTTGTGTTGTCTTACGTTTTCGAGTAGAAAAACACCTGCTTTCCGCACAAAGATTATTCAACTTTCAACCTGAATGAGGTGACCGAGTCCGAGTGACTGTCAGAGTTTAGATTTGGTGAAAGAGACATTCTGATGTGATAGCTGTTTTCCATATAAAGTTTATTTCCTCTTTATTAAAGATATTTGATTTGCCTTACCTAAATACGTACAAATAAATTTCTCACTTACGAGTTCGCTCGCTCGGCCTCCACAGCTGTTGTCATTCTTCGCAGTAAAAGCAATTCATTATAGTATACTTTTAGTCTTCATAGCCAATAACATCACGGCTTAACTGACAGACGACCAATAACGTGGCGACGTAATGGACCAATCAGATCAATAACCAGAGTATAATAATATCAACTGACGTAATACAACTCACTTTGACTCTGAAGATGACTACCGCACAGGTTGTCGAAACGTCAGTCACTGTCAACAACAACAGTCCTATTCAAGACTACGTTCACCCGGACGATCAAACTCAACCTACTTTTGAATTGACTCCTGGGGTCAAACCTTTCACAGTACACTTTTAGTCGAATTTTCAATCAACATCGCTTGTTACGAGAAAAAAAGCAACGATACCTGGATTTACGAGGATAAGAAAAAACAAAGGACTTCAAAAATCGCTTAAACAGTGGATTTATGCACCTATCAATGTAAAGCCGGCGGGGGGGGGGGGGGGGGGGAGCCAGGGTATGGGGTGGGGATTTGCTTGTCTTTGTTGGCCCTGGGGTAGGGCATTTGACTGATCTTGTTCTCCCAGGGGAGGGGATATTTGAATCTTTCTTCGCCCGACGTGGAGATATTTGACTGCCGACTTGGGCGAAAAAGACTGCGACGGAACATCTGTTTCCCACTTCCACGCTTCACGCATGCGCCGTACGGTTTGAAAAGATCAGGAAGTCATGGAGGCCAATGAGAACAAGCGAAGGCTGAGTGAATTTCACTGTTTTGTCTTCAAATTTCGTTTGTTTTAGCGTGTTTTTGATCAATTGAACCTCTTAAAATACTGTGGAATCAAAATAAACCAAAGTAAAGAGAAACCAAGTCGATTTTTGCAAGTACAATTGATTAGTGTATGGCTCATTCGCTACAATCAGTGTAAACTTACGAGACTAACTTTTTTTGTACCCTTTATTAAGAACGGTATATTTAAACTTACAAAATGTGGACTTTCTCCTAAAGGTTTATGTATTCTACGCAGTGTAACACCAATTATGGTTAAAACGTATAATTGCGGCTGTCACAGGAACATGTATCTTTGGTGATACAGCAACGTTTATAGAAGATTGCAGAGTTTTATTTGGAGATATTTTTATTGTGCCTTTCTTGGGTTCTGTCTTGGGATTGACAGCAATGGGCAGCCTAGGGTGGGGAAATTTGGTTGCATTTGACTGGACTGACTTGCCCGTGGGCAGGGAAGTTGATTGCAAATTTTTGAAAAAAGTCTCCACCCTACGCTCTGCCTCCCTCCCCGCCGGCGTTACATTGATAGGTGCATTATACCTGCTGAAGCTTGTGGATTGCAGGACGACGTGATTGTACTTTGTTTGGCGTCGTCGACGACACCACGACTACGAAATTTACTGGTCGCGCTTGCGCAGTACACTGTAACTCTCTTCTGGTCGTAAAAGAAGCTTTAATGGAAAAGTGGAATCTCATACAAAACCAACCGCTACTTTGCTAATTTTTTAAAGAACCACCCCTTATTTCCTGAAAGAAAGGAAACCATGGCAAAGAACATGCTTGTAAGAGCCAAAATATTAATTGTCTTTCACGCCGGTATAGATGTGCAACCTGTCACCCCTTGCAGTTTTTCACCAAAAATAATTTACGTATCCAGAAGGTTAGACTGGGCGTTTCCCTCTGTGTCCAATTAACCTCTCTTCATTACTTTTTATAGTGCCCTGTGATCAACAGGGAAACCAAGTTCGCATTTGCAATAAACGCTTTGGTGAAATATACTATCATGTTGCATAATGAAGTTTAAGTTCAATCAAATGATGCATTTTTACAAGTTTTACATGTTTTGTCGGGATCAAAGTCTTGAAACTGATTGAAACACATAACAAATATTAATAATTAACATGCATTTTTACTTATTAACTGAGATTAACCGACAACCGACAAAGATCGAAATTTTTAACCGACTATACCGACAAAGTAACTAAATTTTAACCGACAACCGACAAGTGGACCCCCCCATTCAGACCCTCTTACTATGATGTATTCTTCGAGAAAATTAAATAATAAGAAGGTTATAACCACAGCTTGCAACTTTTGAAGACAAATTGCCCGTTATTTCCAGGTTTATGGCCGCACAAACCACTTCTGCGCCAAGTCGACTCGAAAAACTCTGTTTTGAATTCCCGCTTTTTTTCACCTGACCAACATTGAAGTCACAAGCTGTTTTTTCCGACAATTTTTCCGACCGCTCTACGAAGATAAACGCCAAAAAACAGCAATTTTTAATTACGAATATCTCGGAGATACTTGCTTCAATTGAGTTGAAACTTCATAGTATGTTTATTTGGTTCATATCAAACACATTTCACCAGAATTGAGCTAAAATAAAAAAGGTCGAAATTTTGGTTCATTTGACCTTTAATGTTCAGTTACAAAAAAAAACTCCATGCCAAGACAAAACGAATGATGATACCAAGTCTGAATGAAGCAGAAGTTTGAACACCAAAGAATACAAAACGAGACTTAGTCAATGGGCGATCAGAAGTCTTCGTGAATCATGAATCTGAATTCTTGTAGGAATCATTAATCGTTGAGGCAAAAACGACGGGAATCATGAGTGATATTAAGATTCAAATGATTCCGCTTCTACCCTCGACCATGAGTACTCTGGTTTCCGTTATACTGTTCGGCGTTGTTAAATTGCTTTTTTTTAAAAACAGGTTTCAAGACTGTTTCCTCTCCGTAACCGAATGGTGGCTAAGATGTACTCAGAAGAGCAGCTTAACTACTTCCGGGTTTGTCACATAGCCACTGATATACTGCCACCAGCTTTAAGATCACTGTTCAAGCAGGAATGGGACAATCGTTACAAGGCAATTTATGGAGAATGGAAAGACACGCCTCAAAATGGATTGGACTTCAAAAAGGGCGAATCTCCTGCTAATCAAAGAAGAAATGCCCAATTGTTAGCTACGATGATAAAAGGAGACAGAACAGAATGGGACTGTACTATGCTATTTTATGCCATCCTGTATTCTGATTCTATCGGACATGGTCTGAGTCCACTGTTCAGAACAAATGTTGATGATCTCAGAAAGTTTCGAAATGAAGGCTTCGCTCATATGACAGAAAGTCAGCTCTCAAATGCAGATTTCAGTGTCACTGTTGGAAAAGTTGAGACAGCATTTCGAGCTCTTGGCCTGTCTACCGCTAATATCCAAGCTGTAAGTAAGCAGAAAAGTTTTCCAACCGATGAGTTGCATACTGTGAAGACAAGTATTCAGAAACTTACTCAAGACCTTCAGACGAAAGACACCGAACTTCAAGACAAAGATACTAAATTGCAGGAGAAAGATGTGGCACTTCAGCAAGAAAAAAACAAGTTACAAGAGAAACATGCCGAGCTTCAGGATAAGAAAGTAGAGCTTCAAGAAAACAAAGAGAGGCTTAAAACTACGGAAGAACAGCGCAAGGTCTTTGAAGAACAACTACAACGTGAAGTACAACCATTTTGCGTCCTTCCACCCAGACCTCCCCATGTGATTGCATGTCGCGACTGTGATGTTGCTAAAGTAACACAGAAGCTGTTAAAGTTAAGGAAGGGTAGCGATAACAATTTAAGTTATTGTTATATTACAGGAAATCCCGGGAGTGGCAAATCCCAGCTGGCTGGACTGGTTGCTGAAAATTTCTACAACGAAGCACGGAAAGACACGAGTACTGCTCCGTCATTTGTTATGACTTTAAATGCTAAAAACTTAGAATCACTTTTAGCATCATACTCATCACTGGCAAGAAAAATAAGCTGTCCCGCGTATACTATAACTGCCACCGAAAACTCAAAAGATTTAAATATTGAAGAGAAGATAGCCATTATCAAAGATTTAATTACGACCAAAATTCGCCTTTACTCATCTTGGTTCTTGGTGATTGACAATGTCACAAATCTGGCTAGAATGGGTCAGTTTTTTCCTAAACGTGGAAATGAGCATTGGAGCAAAGGCCAGCTGCTAATCACAACGCAGGATTGTTCCTGTATCCCTCCTGAGAGTCCATTCACATCCCACCTTTCAATAAGCAAAGGCATGAACGACACTGACGCTGCCGACCTTCTCTTCGAGCTCACTGGAATCACAGACGATGGTATGGGGAAAAAGGTAGCACGCGCTTTGGATTACCAGCCACTTGCACTAGCCTGGCCAGCGCAGGAATCTACGTGAGAAAGGTACGAAGTACCAATCCAGACTTTGGCTGGGAAGGGTACTTGAAAAAACTAGAAAAAGGGAAGCGTGAACGTACTGAAGAAGAACTTACCAAAGTAAACAATATCTACCCGGACTCTATGACAGAAGCGACCAGGATAGCTGTTAAAGCGGAAATTGATTCTAATAGAATAATGAAGCATGTTTTCACTTTTCTTGCTTTTTGTGCACCAGAGCCAGTAAGGCTTCACTTGTTGACCACTTACGTTGCAAATGCTGACGGAGAGTTGGATCAAGAGGAAATAGGCATTCAGATCCAAGGGTCCTCCTTGCTGTTAATCGAAAATGAGGATGATGTCAACATTCGTTTGCATAATGTAGTACACACTTTAGTCAAGAATTTAGTTAAAGAAGAAATGTACCAAGCTGATGAACATGTCCGAGTGGTTTGTGTTGCGGTGGAGTCATTTAGTAAGTGTATAAACGAAGCAATACCAAAGATTCTGCAAAGTGAAGATTCTGTGTGCGAAAGTAGGCATATTGTTCCACACTTGAGAACTCTAATTGCCGAAACTAAAAATATTTTCTTTACTACAGAGAAATTCGGTTTTATCAAAATCAGTATTGAAGAATTATGTATAACTGTGTATGACTTTCTCGAGCTTGGAAATGTTTGCCATTCCAATAGTGAGTACCAATCAGCAATGGACTATTTCAGTGTAGCTTTAAAACTCAGCGAAGACAAACAGAACAAGACACTGCCTGATCACTTAGAAGAGGCAGCAATAAACCATAACATGGGTAGCCTACAGAAAGACTTGGGTGACCATCAACAGGCTAAGGAGTATTATGAACGTGCCCTGTCCATACAATTGAAAAAGCTTGGACCCGACCATGTTGACGTCGCAGTTACGTACCATAACATGGGTACCCTACAAAAAGACTTGGGTGACCATCAACAGGCTAAGGAGTATTATGAACGTGCCCTGTCCATACAATTGAAAAAGCTTGGACCCGACCATGTTGACGTCGCAGTTACGTTCCATAACATGGGTAGCCTACAGAAAGACTTGGGTGACCATCAACAGGCTAAGGAGTATTATGAACGTGCCCTGTCCATACAATTGAAAAAGCTTGGAACCGACCATGTTGACGTCGCACGTACGTACAATAACATGGGTACCCTACAAAAAGACTTGGGTGACCATCAAACGGCTAAGGAGTATTATGAACGTGCCCTGTCAATAAAATTAAAAAAGCTTGGACCCGACCATGTTGACGTCGCACGTACGTACCATAACATGGGTATCCTACAGAAAGACTTTGGTAACCATCAACAGGCTAAAGAGTATTATGAACGTGCCCTGTCAATAAAATTAAAAAAGCTTGGACCCGACCATGTTGACGTCGCACGTACGTACCATAACATGGGTAACCTACAGAAAGACTTTGGTGACCATCAACAGGCTAAGGAGTATTATGAACGTGCCCTGTCCATACAATTAAAAAAGCTTGGACCCGACCATGTTGACGTCGCATATACGTACCATAACATGGGTACCCTACATCACGATTTGGGTGACCATCAACAGGCTAAGGAGTATTATGAACGTGCTCTGTCCATACAATTGAAAAAGCTTGGACCCGACAATGTTAACGTCGCAGTTACGTACCATAAAATGGGTACCCTACAGAAAGACTTGGGTGACGATCAATAAGCTAAGGAGTATTATGAACGTGCCCTGTCCATACGATTGAAAAAGCTTGGAACCGACCATGTCGACGTCGCAGTTACGTACCATAACATAGGTAGCCTACAGAAAGACTTGGGTGACCATCAACAGGCTAAGGAGTATTATGAACGTGCCCTGTCCATACGATTGAAAAAGCTTGGACCCGACCATGTTGACGTCGCAGTTACGTTCCATAACATAGGTAGCCTACAGAAAGACTTGGGTGACCATCAACAGGCTAAGGAGTATTATGAACGTGCCCTGTCCATACAATTGAAAAAGCTTGGACCCGACCATGTTGACGTCGCAGTTACGTACCATAACATAGGTACCCTACATCACGACTTGGGTGACCATCAACAGGCTAAGGAGTATTATGAACGTGCCCTGTCCATACAATTGAAAAAGCTTGGACCCGACCATGTTGACGTCGCAGTTACGTACCATAACATGGGTACCCTACTGAAAGACTTGGGTGACCATCAACAGGCTAAGGAGTATTATGAACGTGCCCTGTCCATACAATTAAAAAAGTTTAGACCCGACCATGTTGACGTCGCCGTTACGTACCATAACATGGGTATCCTACATCACGACTTAAGTGACCATCAACAGGCTAAGGAGTATTATGAACGTGCCCTGTCCATACAATTGAAAAAGCTAGGACCCGACCATGTTGACGTCGCACATACGTACCATAACATGGGTACCCTACAGAAAGACTTGGGTGACCATCAACAGGCTAAGGAGTATTATGAACGTGCCCTGTCCATACAAGTGAAAAAGCTTGGACCCGACCATGTTGACGTCGCACTTACGTACCATAACATGGGTATCCTACAGAAAGACTTTGGTAACCATTAACAGGCTAAGGAGTATTATGAACGTGCCCTGTCCATACGCCTGAACAAGCTTGGAACCGAGCATGTTGACGTCGCACGTACGTACCATAACATGGGTACCCTACATCACGACTTGGGTGACCATCAACAGGCTGAGGAGTATTATGAACGTGCTCTTTCCATACAATTGAAAAAGCTTGGACCCGACCATGTTGACGTCGCACGTACGTACCATAACATGGGTACCCTACAGACAGACTTGGGTGACCATCAACAGGCTAAGGAGTATTATGAACGTGCCCTTTCTATACGCCTGAAAAAGCTTGGACCCGACCATGTTGACGTCGCACGTACGTACCATAACATGGGTACCCTACAGAAAGACTTGGGTGACCATCAACAGGCTAAGGAGTATTATGAACGTGCCCTGTCCATACGCCTGAAGAGCTTGGACCCGACCATGTTGACGTCGCACGTACGTACCATAACATGGGTACCCTACAGAAAGACTTGGGTGACCATCAACAGGCTAAAGAGTATTATGAACGTGCCCTGTCCATTTAATTAAAAAAGCTTGGACCTGACCATGTTGACCTCGCACGTACGTACCATAACATGGGTACCCTACAAAAAGACTTGGGTGACCATCAACAGGCGAAGGAGTATTATGAACGTGCCCTGTCCATTTAATTGAAAAAGCTTGGACCTGACCATGTTGACGTCGCACTTACGTACCATAACATGGCTACCCTAAAGAAACACTTGGGTGACCATAGACAGGCTAAGCAGTATTATGAACGTGCCCTGTCTATGCGACTGAAAAAGCTTGGACCCGACCATGTTGACGTCGCACGTACGTACCATAACATGGGTACCCTACATCACGACTTGGGTGACCATCAACGGGCTAAGGAGTATTATGAACGTGCCCTGTCCATACAATTGAAAAGCTTGGAACCGACCATGTTGACGTCGCACGTACGTACCTTAACATGGGTAACCTACAGAAAGACTTGGGTGACCATCAACAGGCGAAGCAGTATTATGATCGTGCCCTGTCCATACAATTGAAAAAGCTTGGACCCGACCATGTGACGTCGCAGTTACGTACCATAACATGGGTAACCTAGAGAAAGACTTGGGTGACCATCAACAGGCTAAGGAGTATTATGAACGAGCCCTGTCCATACAATTGAAAAAGCTTGGACCCGACCATGTTGACGTCGCACGTACGTACCATAACATGGGTACCCTACAGAAAGACTTGGGTGACCATCAACAGGCTAAGGAGTATTATGAACGTGCCCTGTCCAAAGGCCTGAAAAAGCTTTGACCCGACCTTGTTGACGTCGCACGTACGTACCATAACATGGGTACCCTACAGAAAGACTTGGGTGACCATCAACAGGCTAAGGAGTATTATGAACGTGCCCTGTCCAAAGGCCTGAAAAAGCTTTGACCCGACCATGTTGACGTCGCACGTACGTACCATAACATGGGTACCCTACAGAAAGACTTGGGTGACCATCAACAGGCTAAGGAGTATTATGAACGTGCCCTGTCCATACGCCTGAAAAAGCTTGGACCCGACCATGTTGACGTCGCACGTACGTACCATAACATGGGTACCCTACAGAAAGACTTGGGTGACCATCAACAGGCTAAGGAGTATTATGAACGTGCCCTGTCCATACGCCTGAAAAAGCTTGGACCCGACCATGTTGACGTCGCACGTACGTACCATAACATGGGTACCCTACAGAAAGACTTGGGTGACCATTAACAGGCTAAGGAGTATTATGAACGTGCCCTGTCCATACGCCTGAAAAAGCTTGGACCCGACCATGTTGACGTCGCACGTACGTACCATAACATGGGTACCCTAGAGAAAGACTTGGGTGACCATCAACAGGCTAAGGAGTATTATGAACGTGCCCTGTCCATACAATTGAAAAAGCTTGGACCCGACCATGTTGACGTCGCACGTACGTACCATAACATGGGTACCCTACAGAAAGACTTGGGTGACCATCAACAGGCTAAGGAGTATTATGAACGTGCCCTGTCCATACGCCTGAAAAAGCTTGGACCCGACCATGCTGACGTCGCACGTACGTACCATAACATGGGTAACCTAGAGAAAGACTTGGGTGACCATCAACAGGCTAAGGAGTATTATGAACGTGCCCTGTCTATACGCCTGAGAAAGCTTGGACCTGACCATGTTGACGTCGCACGTACGTACCATAACATGGGTAACCTAGAGAAAGACTTGGGTGACCATCAACAGGCTAAGGAGTATTATGAACGAGCCCTGTCCATACAATTGAAAAAGCTTGGACCCGACCATGTTGACGTCGCACGTACGTACCATAACATGGGTACCCTACAGAAAGACTTGGGTGACCATCAACAGGCTAAGGAGTATTATGAACGTGCCCTGTCCATTTAATTGAAAAAGCTTGGACCCGACAATGTTGACGTCGCAGTTACGTACCATAACATGGGTCCCCTACAGTAAGACTTTGGTGATCATCAACAGGCTAAGGAGTATTATGAACGTGCCCTGTCCATACGCCTGAAAAAGCTTGGACCCGACCATGTTGACGTCGCACGTACGTACCATAACATGGGTACCCTACAGAAAGACTTGAGTGACCATCAACAGGCTAAGGAGTATTATGAACGTGCCCTGTCTATACGCCTGAAAAAGCTTGGACCTGACCATGTTGACGTCGCACGTACGTACCATAACATGGGTAACCTAGAGAAAGACTTGGGTGACCATCAACAGGCTAAGGAGTATTATGAACGAGCCCTGTCCATACAATTGAAAAAGCTTGGACCCGACCATGTTGACGTCGCACGTACGTACCATAACATGGGTACCCTACAGAAAGACTTGGGTGACCATCAACAGGCTAAGGAGTATTATGAACGTGCCCTGTCCATTTAATTGAAAAAGCTTGGACCCGACAATGTTGACGTCGCAGTTACGTACCATAACATGGGTACCCTACGGAAAGACTTGGGTGACCATCAATAGGCTAAGGAGTATTATGAACGTGCCCTGTCTATACGCCTGAAAAAGCTTGGACCCGACCATGTTGACGTCGCACGTACGTACCGTAACATGGGTACTCTACATCACGACTTGGGTGACCATCAACAGGCTAAGGAGTATTATGAACGTGCCCTGTCCGTACGCCTGAAAAAGCTTGGACCCGACCATGTTGACGTCGCACGTACGTACCATATCATGGGTTCCCTACATCTCGACTTGGGTGACCATCAACAGGCTAAGGAGTATTATGAACGTGCCCTGTCCAAACAACTCAATAAGCTTGGACCTGACCATGTTGACGTCGCGCGTACGTCTCGGTTATTAGGTGATGTGCAGTGTGTTTTGGATGCCCAGCAGCAGCTGGCCCGCAGAGTTATTGATGACCGTGTTCAGTTTATTCAGCCATAAAATCATAGATCAAATACTCAGGTAGATTATGGCCTGGGTCAAAAATGATTTTTGCCCCCCAGCGGATTGAATGGAATTCGCGAGAATCTCGCGAGTTTCCATAGTGACAATGAATCCGGCATCTCTCTGTGTCGCGCAATTCGCGAAGGACGTCCGCCATTTTGAAATTTACATGTACAGTGAATGTTGTGCGAGGAAACTGTTTTGTCGATCAGATTGTGGTCACTGCAACTACCCAAAACAAGTAATGGAAAAAAGGTAAGACAATTTTTCTCTTGTTTTAAGGATTCGATAGAAAATTCTGATATTTTGACGATGCAGCGGGTGTTCGATGTGGCACTGAATCACCGTTATTAAGTCTTAAGCTTACATCTAAAAGATTTATTGAAGCTCATATACACAATTAATGTAGGTACCTTGCTTGTGTCTTAGGTGAATTTATTGAGGCTATGTACATTGAGACTAGATTTCAATATTTCCAAGATCAAGAATGAACTTACAAAGTGATAAAATTTTTAACTCAAAACTCGAAAACCGGTCGTTCAGATACAAAGCCGTTTCGATACAAGTTGTTACAATACGAACTCAAGCGGTGAAATTGCACAAAAATTTTGTTCGCTTCAAGTAACGTTTACGTGTGAACAAGAAATTAACATTTTTGGTGAAAATGATTCGTTCTTCAAGCCAAGGACGTGAAACTACTTACACCTTAACTGAATGAACTTGTATCGAAACGTCTTGTATTGAAAAACGACTTTGTTCAGTTACTTTGTCTCGAAAGGATGTCCACCGGTCAGTCTAAATCCACTTTACTTCGCATCGAAATGTCCTTTCTTGGAACTGTGTGGCATTCACGGTATTTCTTTTGTAGTACTTAAAAACTTACATTTACAAACTGTTAACAAGAAACTAATTTTAATACCAGCAAAATTTTGCCTACCAATTCTTTTTCCATGAATTTGAAAAAGTGAAGTGTGTTCTAAATAAGAATGTTTTGTGAGCTAGGAAAATGCTAGTCTACATAAGTAGGACAATTTTTCTCATATGACATAAGTTTACATTTATTTTAAAGTTACATGTGTACTGTTATGTTCCAATGCTGTAAAAGCTGTTTACATAGCCTTAAGGTCTTGTAGAAATCATGCCCTTGTCTATCATTGCGTATGTCCTCAGGACTTGGCTCAGTGCACTCATGCTCCAAGAAGAAATTCTGTTCCCACTTCTTAAACTGCTGCTTCACAACTGAATGCTTTGCAAGCACCTTGGTCTGTACAATGGCCAAAGCAGCTTCATAGTCTTCTTTTCTTGTAAGGTTGCTCTTGAGCTTGATACGCATTGAGTCTAGTGTTTTTACTTCTTTGGTTTCACCTAACACCTTTGATACAGATTTAGCCAGTGTTGTCTTGAGCTGGCAAGATTCAGCAGACGTAGCCTGAGCAACAACTGCAGGAGTTGAATTGGTAAGCTCCTTCCCTGCCAGACTTTCAATTCTTGGTGTCAACAACTCCTGCTCTGTTAAGGAGTCTTCTTCGTTATGACAAGTCTCGTCCAAATTTTCTTCTTGTTCACACTCCATAAGATATTCTCCCACTTGCTGGAAATCATGAATGTCTTCAAGTTCTTCATCATCTTGTTGAATGTCAGAAATGTCATTTTCGTACATGGTGTCATTTTCATTTACTTCTTCGTCACTAGTCTCATGATCAGTGGAATCATCATCTTCTAGAAACCCTGTATATTTTATGAATTGCAAATTGCCTTCATTGTCATAGATTCTCACTGCAGGGTGAGGGATGGGAATCTCATTGGTTATGCACTCCTTCCAACAATCTTTTAAGTATTTCTCTTCAGACTTGAGTGTATGAGTACGAAAGTGATGAAGTGGTGGGCCATCATCCTGGCTTTCCTTTTCATCAGGACCATCTAGGAATTCAACACCTGCCATGATATGCTGCCACCAGATGCCTTCACCGCAATGGAGAAAATCAGCTATTTTTTCAAGATGTGCTTGAAATGCATGTGGGTACTTAAGTATGATTCTGTGTGGTATGATGGTGTTTTGTGCTTTAGGCAAACAGCATGCCAGCTTCCCAAGTCTAGACTCTTGCTCTTTCACTGTGTCTCGCTGCTTGCTCTCCTCAGACTTAACCTCCGCTTGCATTCTAATGATTCCAGGGGTTATGATTTCACCTGGTCTTCTGCTTGATGTTGCTGCAGAGATACTTGAAAAGGCATTGAAGTGACGTTCTTGCTGCTCGGTGTTTGTTGTCCTAAGACAAATAATACGGTGTTGGATGGGAGCATGTACAATCAAAGAATGAAGGTACCGCCCATAAAACTTCTTCTCAGTGAGAACTTTTGGCCTCCCAATGACCTCCTCACAGGCAATGGCATGAAGAAAGGTCTGATTGTGGAGTCTTAAAATGCTTTTTTGACAGCGCTTCTCTGGCCTTGAATATAGAATGCTTGATATTTCTGTCATGGTGTCAAGAAGGGTCTGCACCTTATCACTCACAAATCCTGTTGAATAATGAATATATGATTATGTAGACATCATTATGGTGCTAGGGTTACTTGATAGCCTTTTTATTTATATACTTTATATGGATATAATTAAATCATTTTTCTTTTTTACTTACTTTTGATACTGCCTAATGAATTTTCAATTCATAATATATTTTTTTCTCTTTTGAACTTGTTATTCAGTGAGAGGATCAGGAAAGTCACTGTATTAATGTAAGTATTTTCTGTTCTAAAAGTTTGTTATATTTGTCACAAGCTCTCTGAAAATGATGATAATAATTATTATAATCATGATAATAATGACTGCATGACATTGTTAATTTTTTTATTTTGAATTTTTTTTTAAAATAACCTTCATTAAGAACTTCACAAACAGTACTATTCATTACATATTTACATTAAAGTGATAACAAAAGTACAAATTAAAGAAGGAAAAGGGAAAAAAGAGTAAATTTTATTTTGAAAATAATTTTCTTCTCTACATGCATGTGTGTACCTGTTCATAACAGTAGATGGCTGTGTTGAGAAAGACTACATTAGAATAAAATATTATATCCATGTACAATAAAGTTGTTGCAAACCTCTCAGTTGTTTGGAAAGCACAATAGCCATCTCTCGATAGTCAGAACCTCGAAGTTGCTCTTTAGTTTGTGCTACCAGCTCGATGGTCTTTTCGCATAGTTGTTTCTCTTCTTGAGAAAGGTGGTGCTTTAATTCAGATACCACATTGCAGATGTGTTCTTTCATGTCATGTAGTGGCTCTGTTGGAAGAACTTCATACATACCTGAAAAGAAAAAATTGAAGACAGACAAAAAAAAAATAATGATGATGAATAGTTACTGAAAGACATATAGTAATATTGGGACAAAGTATTTGGTCAAAATTTCATAACGATGTGCAAAAAAACAACAACTGGCAAATTAAACGCGAAAGAATTTGTTTTCTTTTCTGATGAAATTTTTTTAAAATAAAAAAAATGGCAATTTTGATTGAACGAATTGAACCATTCTTAAGAAGGCACAGTTTTCAGACTGAGATGTAGAGATATGGCAAAATGTTGCAGGGAAGCTAATTGTTGAACTTCACTGTTGAAATGTCATTGTTTTAGAAACATTGTGATAGTAGCAAAAATATTATTCTTTACCCAAGTTGATATCATGCATGTTCTTATCCTTCTCATTGATTAGCAAAGCTGGCACTCTTTGCACACCCTTCAGGTGCTCTTTCAGGCTTGTCTGTAAATTTTTCTTCAATCTTTCCTCTTTTAATCCCCTTGCTACACACTCATTTCTCAACTCCTCCACTGTCATATCCTTAAAGGGCCTGATCCCTCCTTTTCTTCTACTTCTTCCAGCTGGTCCTGAGCGCACTATACTGCATCGGTCTTCTAGGGACAGATGTGGGTTCCTTAAGCTATATGTCAGGTCTCTGTATCTGCGGGAATCACCACTACAAGAACTACAGCCATTGTTCCCTCCTCTTTGCTCTCCACTTTCAAATTGCTGCTCTGGTCCATCACCGTGAAAGAAACGCATCACATCATGTACAGGTGATCCCTTCCTTGTAGTTAAGTTGTTTTGTAGCTGCTCTAAACATTCTCGCCTTGTGTCAACGTAGGCCAACTGATCTACTTCCTTTGCAGTGCACCTTCCAAGGATGTATATGTGAGGCCTTTCTACCAGTGCTGGGACATCAATGTCACCGTACCCTTTTCCTCTCATTTCTGCAGAGGAATAGTAAAATGCCGGATCATAAAGACACTGAATAAGATACAGGAGATGGCCATGGTTTAGAATTGTTGAGCCATCCCCCCATATCATCAGATGTCTAGTTCTTTCAAATTTTATAAGTCGTTCTCTTCTTTGACCTGGAGTATCCCTGAGATGGCCCTCATCTCCAAGCACTCTTAGCCGCTGAGATATCTGATCATCACTCATTTGTGCATAGTCATCATTGGTATGGTCTCGAACCACTCCAAGTTGCTCACATCTGTTTAGTTCTCTTTTTCTTATTTCTGTTAAGGGTATCTTCCTTCCAGAAACTGTAAACTCAACCTCCTTTAATGTTCCTTCGCTGGTAAGGACTAACTTCTTGTACTGTTTTGGAACCACAAGCTCACCAGTGGTGTATTCTCCTGCTTCAAGTTTCACCTAAAATTGATTTTAAAATCATTGTACTTTCACATAGTTGTAAGTTAAGGTTGGTTATAATCAGCATGGTATAGAAATTTTGTGGTTAATATGAATACTGAAAAAAAAAGGGATTACCCCTTAGCTGTCAGTAAGCACACTTGTCAGTTGTCTCTGCTTTGTACTCTTTTCAGCAAGTTGAGTGAATTAAATGGATTAGTTGCGAAAAGAACCCTGTTGGAATCTGTTTCAGGAAGTTTTATGGAGGCATGAGCATGAAAAACAATGGTTTTTCTTTACTTTGTTTTCTCTTTACTTTATACAACCAGCTACCTAACTTTATTGTTTTATTGCTGTTTGCTTTTGCCAAATAATTTATTGTTTTGTATTTTGGTGTTTTATTGACTATTGGTGGTGGTGGTGTTTGAGTTTGGAACAAACCTTTAGAGTTTCCTTAATATCTTTATTTGTTCTTGGGACAGGCACAGTTATCTCTCCTCCAGCCATTCTGATTAGTTGCCGCCTTGGATTTCGTTTGCTGTGATGTAATGCTTGAAATCGTTCTAGATCGACTCCCTGGCTCTCAAGATATTCCTTGACCACCACGTTGCCCAACCTTGTATCTGTGAGACCGTATCTTCTTGCAAGGTCTGAATAATTAATCTAGGTGCATGCAATATAAAATCAGGTGTTAAATTGACTTGATTTTATAAAAAGAACTTTTTTGATGGTAAATAATATAATATTTGTACAATAGTTTCAACTGAGGGTACTTTATCAGGGACAGTTGCTCCTATAGTTGCAACGTTTTGAGGATTTACTATTTTTTTAACTTGGAGTATTTGACATGATAAAAGTTGCACTTATGGTTTCCCTTGTCAAAGTGGCCCTGATAGCAAATTAACTGAGAGGGGAATCCCAGATTAAAGAAATTCAGTGTGACAGTGTCGATGCACAGTGCATTGTTGAAAGCAATGACAAATTATGTCATTGGCATCATGTGGAGGATTGAATGTTTTTTTAAAAAAATATCTTCAAAAGTTTATCATGTGTCCTGAATAGGGTATCTTACACGTCTCTCTTTATTATTATTATTATTTTTAATTGTGCATTAGAAAATTGATATCCCCTGTGAACTGTATGTTTCTTCACCTTTTCATTATCCTTCATGTTTTTTACTTCTTTCAGGAGGTTTTCTTTGTCAAACTCAATCTGGTTTGGTTGTGGAGAGTGACGTTTACGCTTTCTTTGCCCAAGATCTTCCATCCTCTTCCGTTTTTCGACCCGGGCAGCGGCTTCCTTGAAAGACTCGAAATACAACGAGCTTCGTTCTTTGGCCCTCTGACTGAAGGACTGCCTTGTCGCAAGCATCGTGTCTGCATCACGTTTGGACCATTCCTCCTGAACTTTTTGCTTCTCCTGACGTGCCCTCTGTCTGCGTTCGCGTTTCTTTTCAGTTCTGCCTTTTTTTGTTTGTAGATCCAGCTCAGCAACTTTAGTTTGGGCTTCAGCAAAACTAACTTTAAAAACTTTTTGAAAGGGAGCGTCGATTTTTGAATAAATGTGTTTTACCGCTGCTTTTATTGCTTTCTGTGTAGGCTTAATCGTCTTGTTGCCCTTGTTTTCGCTTCCCATTAAGGCTTGTCGAATTAGCGTCTGTGGCTTGCATTTGCCTGCTGTAGTAGTTGGAAACAGAGACTGAAAATCAAAATGATGCACTTGACAAGCACTACAGTTAGACATCGTATGCTGAGATTTTTGTGATGCCGGTAGAGCCTTCCAGTTCGAAAGGGAAAAATGCTTTAGGTAATCGTTCCTGCTTTGGGAGGACATTTTGCGGAATAGATTGTAGATTATTCGTGATTTCTTCATGTACATGGTCTTCTCAACAGTGAATATAGATCGAGCTGTTTCATCAAACATGTTACAGTAATTTTTCCATCTCTGAACCGGGTCAGTTTCCTGCTGTGCTCTTCCAGCTTTATGGAAACTTTCTTTCACAGCAACCCTGGCAAATCCGCAGCTGAATATAAGGGACATTTGGATTTTTCCGATGGATATATCGAGAGAGTTGAACGTCTTTCACTTATTGCCTGGGTGGCGCGCTGATTTTATTTGAAAATTGCGCCCAAAATAATAATATATTCCTGAAACATGAAACCTTATTTTATCTAAAGAGTAATTTATTTTGACATATACCGCGTTTTTCTATTTACAACAGACAAAAAAGTAATGAGAACAAACCGATCTTGCTTGAAGCTCTAGTCACTTATAAAACCATTTTCTTTCATCGTACCCGCAGAAATGGTTACATATAAACTCCCATCAGGAATGTACTGATTTTAAGAATTGTCTCCTTTCGTTTTTCGTACCGTTTTCCGCTGCTTCACGGACAAACCGCGAGTGTCTAGTCAACGAAAGAATTGCTTCTTTTGCTCCCGTTCATCTGCCATGTTTTGACTTGGCACCCTCGCCTTCTAACCGCGCTACTGAATGGTCATTGGCTGATTTCCATCCATGGCAACTGCTGAGGCCGAATACTCGCGAGACAAAATGGCGGCCGGAGAGCTCATCACGCAGAAACGCGTTTCTGAATTTCCCACCACAAATTGAGAATCTTTATTCAAGCTTCGAGTTTATATAAGAGCATTTTGATATGCTTTTTATCTTTCCGCTCGGAACCAAATGAAAGCTAAGCCGTTTCGTCTGTAAATTTGTGTAAAAGAAGGGAAATCTGCTCTAATCGTCAACTGAGTAAACGCGAACATGTACTTGTTAAAATTGATGGGAATTTAAGCCTCATTCCGACTGAATTCCTACAGTTTATTGTAATGACTATAGTTTATGCACTTTATTTCAAGCTTTTTATGGCAGTAAGTGGTGGGAAATCAGTCTTAAACAGAGATATATATTTTGGCGCTAAAAGTAACGGATTTTGTGAGTATAGAATGTCATTTTGCCTTCTTGTAAACCAAGGTGGTAAAACAGGTAGAGGCACGTGTCTTGGCAAATTTTTAGCGAACATGAGCGATTTTTAACAAAGTTATGAGTAAATTTCTTTAAAATGGTGAAATTAATTAGGGGACCCAGGCCTTAATCTACCTGAGTATTTGTAATATTGTGTAGTTATCATAACTTACGTCGTTGGTTGATTGTCTCGTATTTTGCTCAGCAATCGACCAGTAAGATTGTTTGAGTTATTTAATTGTACTTATACAGTCTTGCTAGTTAAATTGGAACATTGTTGTGTAAATAAAATATTTTTATTTGGGATACAGTAATTAGTTCGACACAGTATGTCAATTAGACCTATCCGATAGAAAAACCTCAACCATCTAAAAGTTTATCGTGTCTGTCTTTAAGTCTAATTTTAGCATGCATTTTCCACACGTTATTAGTCTCGCTTGCGTAAGCAGCGAAATGCACAATCTGCAACGGGGGGGGGGGGGGGGGGTAGTCCCTCATATAGGCTACATAGGTAGGTGCCGCGCTATAAAGGGTATGGTTTTTAGCCGTTTTGGTCTGAAATAGGGTATCGATTTCGACGATCATGGTCTGAAATAGGGTATGGTTTGTGCACTCTAGTCTTAAATAGGGAAGTTTTTTTTAGAAGAATTAGCTACTTCTTCCCCATTTGGCGATAAGACCATTTCCCTTTTAATGTTTACGCCAACTACCGTGTACGTGCCTTAACAGCTTGTCACGTGCCGGGCTCCAGGTCTTCAGGTCTGAAATAGGGTAGGAAAAATCACAGATTTTGGTCTGAAATAGGGGAGGGGTTTCACCCCCACCCAATTTTTCTGGAAGTACCCCCCGCCCCCCCTCCCGGGTTTTGGTCGTATTTAGAACACAAAAGGCAGGTCATTGTGCCAGGCGTTCCTTGCGGACACCGTGGAAACTGGGACTAAGAATCGTTGCGTGATGGAAAGCCACGCATGATTTGCGAAGAGAGCTTAGAATTAAATTAAGAGCTTTTCGAAACGTGTCGGTCCACGAATTCTATCCTTTACAAGCGCTGATTACTTTGGAACAGGTGAACACTTCTGAGTACTCGAAAAAAAAAAGAAGAAGAAGAATATATCTTAATTAGCAAAACTGCGATGGTCGGGTGTTGTAAACCTTCGCTGTATGCAAATTGTCTTGTGATGAGCGTGCGGTTTATTTTCGGCGATGATTGAAATGACGTGCCATTTTTAATCACTTTTTTATCTCTGGCAAAGATTTAATTTCTCTGGAATCGAGGCCCTTGAATTTTCGTGTATTCATACACGCGTATAGCCTGCGACCGCAGACTTATTTCCGGTCGTCGCTAACACGCGTACTAAATCAGTTCAGAAACAAGTAAAAAGTATCGACGTCGATAATGTAGGAAGTAAAAAACATTTAGCGAGTAAATCCGTTTCGTTTCGTGTAGAATTAATTGCCTCCTCATTTCTCGATCTAATCTTCAAGCAAGCGAGACTTAATGCCGCTGTATGGCTTCCTGTTTTCCATATATTCTCTACAATGGTACAGAAAAGGAAAATGTGTTTATCAATAAGCAAATTAAAATAGCTAGTTTCTCACTATTTCTTGTCACTATTACCTTTGTTTTTTAATAAACAAGTGGTATATCGGTTTTCAGTTTTTCGTATCATGCCAGGCATTGGTGAAGAAAAATAACGAAGCAAAAGTGTTTTTATTTTCTTAAGTGGAAAAGAGTTTTCAAACAGTATACTCTAATCCTTCCTTCCGTCTTCTTAATTATATGGAATCAATAATAGTCTATTAAAACTAAAGATCGTAGTGATTATGCAATATTCACCCCATGTAAGTCAATCCAAGATAGTCTTGGTTTTGGCTACTGAGAAGTAAGTTACATGGGATGCTAGGGATTGTTAAAGGATAATTATTAAGTAAAAATGTTTTTTTTGTGTCAAGTGCGAAAGGGTTTCGTAAAGTATATTCCAATCGTTGGTGGGATTCCGGATTCTTTGAGCTGTTATCCGGATTCCAAAGCGCAGAAATCCAGATTACTCAAGCAAAATTTTCCGGATTCCGGAAAAAGGATTCCCTTACATGAGCGCTTTCAACGCGAGGCCAAGTGCAAAACCTTTCTTGTGAACGTAACTTTTCACAAGTTTTCCCTTTATAGCTATAGGTGCAAAGCAGCATTGTTTATTTTTTCTTTTGTCCATTAAATAATATAATAATAATAATAATAATAATAATAATAATAATAATAATGATGATGATGATGATGATGATGATCAAATGAAGACTGATCCTCGCAGTTGTCAACGCGATTTATACAATTGCGTGAGAAGCCTGGAAAAAAAATCAGGACTTATTTCATATACGTCGAACACAATAAAAAAGTAATAATATGTTATTGATAAGTAAAGCTAACTACAAAATCCTATTTTCAGTTAAATTTAGCTTAAAAAATTATATCAGTGAAAGTACTATTTACAATTCATTCAGATTAAAAAAATCCACCTTATTTGGATTTAAAAAATTCAGTTTAGTTAAAAAATGTTATTCGAATTAAAAACAATTTCATTTCAATTAAAGAAAACAATCACCTCGAATATTTTTAAAAGAAAGTTTTACAACTCAACTGTAAAACGCAGTTAATGGAGCGTGACGCCCTCAATCAACAACATGTAACGCAGTGTTATGCTATAGCCCTTATCAAATCTCGTAGAAGTTTACTCGTGGTGGGTAAAACTACTGGGTAGTACGTAAAATCACGGCTATAGCTGGGAAACTACTGATACAATAGCAATCCTTGTTTTTTGTTGCGGTCGAGGCTAGTTTCTGATGTATCGCTCGTTTTGTATGGCTAGTAAAAATAATTTTCCTCATGCATATCTCGTGGAGCACTTTAGGTGCACGTTCTGTTCGGTAGTACAGTATTTTTCATTGGCTTACCTTGTGATAGCACTCGGACTATAAAAGGCCTAGTAAAAGTCCTGTGCCTCATTCCGAGCTGTATTGCGAAGTTGGTTACTTCAACCGTCCTAAAGTTTTGTAATTCCCACCCTTCCCTCCCTTTGGAGGCTTTGTTGCTGTTCCTAATAAACACGGGCTCACCGCTTTCTTTCGCTTTCGGTTTAAGTCTCACGGCGACTTCCCCAAGCTTTGATTTTAACGCAAACTTTTATATTTGATTGTATTCCAGCACGTGCCGGCGGAGTCGGCTCGTAGTGCTGATAAGATAAAGTTCCTAGAACAAAATATTTGCCTACACCGTTCCATTAAGTTGCACGATGCTGGCCGGAGGTTTCAGCTCGTAGTGCCGTGGAGTGTTAGGCCGTATTAAGTTTGTTTCTTTCGGACCTACCTGAACTTGTCCGATCCGGCGCGTGTAAATTAGCGCCGGGGAGATAAGTAAGGCTTTATGGTCACGCTATGGAAGTCGTCCACCACGCCGATCGCGGAGCGGTGTTCCCCCCATTACGCCATCTGTTTGTTGTCTCATTTTATTACACTTATTGTAAAGTCTAACGAAAGGAACTACGACATTAACTCTTTTCTAAAGTAAAGTGAAAACGTAATGTAACTAAAAAAAGGGAAAATAAAATAACGTTCTCAATTGCCTTATCGAATATTCGCGAGTCCTTTTTCAATATCTAAATCCATGTCCGACATTTCTTAATGGACTCTTCTAGACATTCGCGATCCTCTTAAACAAAGCAGAGCTGATCTTAGCAGGGCAAATGACACTTTACCCCCTTTTCCATGACATGGTAGTCGCATAGCTTTCGTTCTTTGCATTGTAGCAACTAGCTCGGCAAGCCTACTATGGTATCATTTACATTAATCCACCGCCATTCCACCTGTCATACTGAAAACTAATGGCTTAAATGTAACTTGCTCTACTTTTAACACTCTGCTAGCGTACTGGCGTTTTTTCTCTGTTTCGTGTTGCCTGAATATATGGTCTGGATCCGAATCTCTATAGGAGTCAGAATTCGGGTGGCAAACCCTCACATCAAAGAAAGCGGACCTCTGCCTTTCCCAGCATCCCATAGCAACCATATCAGGCCGCGCATCCAGGGCGGTGTTGGCTCCCCTACTTGATCAGCTCTTTTCCTGTGATGTCTTGCGAAACTGATTGTGTTGTGTTGTGTTGTGTGACAGATCCTCCCGTTTGCATATCATAGTGTGATCCACATTAAAGTAAACACAAACATAAGACGGCAGGAACTTCCTAGTCGTCCCTGAGTTTCACAGCATCTCGGAACTTACTCTTGTTTAAATCAAAGTTCAT
The DNA here is from genome assembly GCA_964035705.1 of Porites rus. NCBI lineage: Eukaryota > Metazoa > Cnidaria > Anthozoa > Scleractinia > Poritidae > Porites > Porites rus. The sequence continues at coordinate 7,854,169 of OZ038002.1, forward strand.
ACCTCTAATCGGCTAAACGGTAAGCCAACTAGAAGCTCCTGCTGACTGAGTGGCAAGGTCCACAGCTCTCACAGTTTTTCCAGAAATCGAGCCCTTCACCTCATCACGTTTTTCCTTCAGATGCCGACTTCATTTGGCGCATCTCCCGTTGCACAGCGTGTATTTTATTTTCATCTGGTGGCTCATGGACCTGTGATTCTATTTGTTGAGCTAATGGACCAGAGATATTAGTTGATGCTGCATACTCTAACGCTGCTACTTGACTCGGATTTGCTGGCCCATTCTTCCCATTCTCACTGGTAACGCCAGCAGCTCGATCACGTTGAGCTTGTGTACAGTTGTGCCCTGTAACGGACGATTAGAGGGCCTGAGCTATTGCGCGCTCCAGAGGTGCGAGTAGATATTCTTTGTCAGGCAGATTTCTCAGAAAATTATGTCCAGCGATGTCTTACCAAATATGAAAGCTGCGAAACAAGCCTGGGGCTGCGACAAAGCAAACTCTTTTGTCATGCCCAACCCATTTACACCCTGTCGCATAATCTGCAAGCAGTATCGTTTGGCTTGACTCAAGGCTTGTAAGCGGGAGATGAGCGGCTGTAGACTAAGGGCATACATGCAAATTGCTTAAGGATCGGCCTTGCGTAGTACCCTCCGCAGAAATAAGCTCTTTAACCCCGTTTCAAATAGTCGTGCTGGAGATCGGCAGGTATTGATTGCAAATGTCAGTTTTGTCTTGTTTCGTGACCTTTGTCACGCACTTCCCAATAACTCTTCTGATTACTTTCCCGACTCTTATTGGGCGGACTTTACGGTTACACTAAGACGACTCGCTAGAATTGGCACAATAGTCGCGGGATCCATGTATTCTGTGCACAACCGACTGATCAGAGTTGCAAGAGTGTCGCACAAATTAGATCCAGATTTAACATAATAATAATAATAATAATAATAATAATAATAACAATAACAATAACAATAACAATAACAATAACAATAACAATAACAATAACAATAACAATAACAATAACAATAACAATAATAATAATAATAATAATAATAATAATAATAAATTAACGTGATTTTTTCCTTGATGTTTATATTAACCAGCCCATTGTCAGATCATGCAAAGGTAGCGGCGTCCAATCAGTACGCTTTACCAGTACTTACATACTTGATCTGGACACAGACTTGGCCGATAGCAAACATCCAACAGCTTGACCAAGAGGGAAGAAAGATCGTCGTGGAGAATGGAGGAAATCACCCCAAGGGATCGACAGCGATACTCTTCATGTCTAGGAAGCTCGGTGGAAGAGGTCTCAAGTCCGTGGAGAATGAATACAAGGACACTAAGATCAAAGCAGCAGTAAAGCTTTATTGCAACGCTGACCCTACGATGGCAGCAGTAAGATCATTAATTTTTTGAAGAACTAGCCGTACAAAATGACCCCTTATTTAAGGACTTAACACTTCTAAAAACATGCTCTATCTAGCGGCACCCGGCGCACTCAGTCAGAAGAGGCGCAGCAGAGATGGCTCGATAAAAGTCAGGTGGGTATACACTCTGTGCTCAAAATTTTCAAGTATGTCCCTACCCTCAGCGAAAATTACCATCTACTGAGTTCTTTAGCTTAGTCCGTCGTTCTTGTTACAACTCATCAGTACACCTGCCAAGTCGATGGTAAGATGAAATTTCCCGCAATCTCTGTTAAAAGGCCTAAAAACTTTGACACGCTGACTCATCAAATCTCGTTTTATCACACGCAAGAACTAATAATTGAGGATCCAGTCGTTTGTAGGGCAAAGCGTTATAGAGAGATTACTGGCATCGCGTTTACGGCGAACGGCAAGCGTGAGATTCAAGTTGAGAAATTCTCAAAATAAGAATTCAAAGAGCAGATAAAAACAGCTCAGAACAATTCTTATGGATAGAACTGGCGTGAATCTACCGCTTTTCGTCTAGTCATAATGAACAGTAAACGACAAGTAAGGAGAAAACTTGGTCACGTGGTACAAAATCACGTTTGCCGTTTGCCGTAAACGCGATGCTTAATCCCTCTAATACCTTTTTCCTCGGTAATTTAAAGAACCTGAGGCACGAGTATCTCCTACTTACGTAGGAATAAAACCTACCACTTCCCGCTCCTAGCTGGACACCGCCAGACCTCTATCAAACGAACTAATCTTTTTCACGGTCTGTTCCTCTCCGCGGGTTTCGCGTTTCGCGCTCGCACTCTAACATACATACATAAACTTTATTAATGTGTCTTGAAATGTCTAGCCGATGGGGTTAAGAACCCCTCTACTAATTGGGGACACCTAACAATATAATATAGTTACCTAACAATATAATATAGTTAAAATCCTACTAACTATCTACTAATGAAATAATTGATTTAAAAAGATTAAGAATTACAAAGGATTAAGAATTACAAAGGATGCAATTATAGTTACCTAACAATATAACATAGTTAAAAACCTGCTAACTATCAACTAATGAAATAATTGATTTAAAAAGATTAAGAATTACAAAGGATGCAATTGGAGCAATTGTCGTCGTCTATCATTACACCTAGATCAAATTTACGAATACAATTTTTGAAACTAAATAATGATGGGAGAGTTCTGATTTCGCTTGGCAGCTTATTCCACAACTTTGGTCCCAGGTAGGTGAGCGAGTGTTTACCATATTTATTGGTCCTAAATCTGGGAATGGCGAACTCTGCCGTCCTCAAGTTGTAGGGTGAGCAATGCGCGTGAAATAGCTCGGATGTTTTGATGGGGCATAGTTTGTGTTTCACCTTATACATAAGGATAGCAATATCTTGCAGTCTTCTGTTCTGAAGAGTCGTTAGGTCACTTTTGTCCAGCAATGCTTGGTAGCTTGATTGCTTATCTAGGAAAACTGCGCGTAGTGCTCTTTCTTGGACCCGTTCAAGCTTTCTTTTGTCGGTAGCACTACAGAAATGCCAAGTCAGGTGGCAATAGGTTAAGTAAGGCAATATGGCTGATTTATACAGAGTTAATTTAGCATTGGTAGGGACAAGTTTTTTAAGCCTTAACATTACACTTACTCTTTGACTCGCCTTCTTACATATTTCATTAATGTGAGTGTTAAAATTCAACTGTTCATCTATGGTGACCCCTAGCAACTTAAGACAGTCAGAAGATTCGATGGTGTTTCCTTGAAAGTGTAATGGAGTGTTACTGTCTGTCTTGTTATGCTTTAAAGTCATAGTTTGATATTTGCTCAGGTTTCCTTGTAGCAGATTGCTAGCGTACCATTCGGAGGCCCTATTGGCATTCCTCATAAGATTGGTGTCAGCAATTTTCAGGTTCCCCGCTGTTTCAAACATTTGATGGTCATCCGCGTATATAGAAAAACCCGCCAAGGCGCCCCCAATAACGCGTGTTGCGCAGGCTATTACGAATATCACAAAATTTCGGACAAAAGCTGGTCTTAAGTTTAAAAGAAAGGGTAAGGAGTTCCCAGCTAGAGATAATGGGACGTGAATTCGAGGGAGGCGATTATTTCAAATATTGCTCACTGGAAGTCGTGCCCTAAATATTTTGTTTTATTATCCCATTAAATTCAAAAAATTGTCTCATCAAATAAACGGAACGTGGGCCCCGTTTTAAGTGTTCCAAATTTGGTTCCTTGATTAATTTTCAGAGCTTGAATCGTCACTGATTAGTTTTGCTGGATCAGATTCCACTTCAACTCGACCGGGAGGTTCCTGATTGCGTTTCATCATGGATTAATGGTGTCACTTTACCAACGGATCTGTTCGGTGCCTTTATATTTTCCTAGCCTGCAAAAACTTCCGTTTCTCCTCCCTCTTCGCCGCTGGGGACGTTTCGCGCGGAGGAACGCGTTTCCCCCGCGCGAAACGTCCCCAGCGGGCGAAGAGCGAGGAGAAACGGATGTTTTCGCAGGCTATAGAGAGAAGTGTGACGTAACTGGGTCACCATGGTAGCACTATTTCTGGATGACAACAAAACCAACGACGACGGAGACGGAAGGAGAACGGCAAAAAAGTGAAAGGTTTTTATTGAAAAAACAGCAACTTTGCACGTGCATCACGCTATTTTGTACATATCTTTGTCCGTCGTTGCACCCCTGCGACGTGAAACTTCCTAATTTCACACGCTCACTTTATGGAGTAGGTGAACACAACACAAAAGTTGTCTTTTTCCTCTTCTAAACTTAGATACGGTTCAGTAGGATTCAACCCGAGAAAATTTCGCCAACATTTGCCAAATTAAATGAAATTGAATAAGATCGATGAACTTTGAAGGTGTGCGAACTCACTTTTTAAAATATCAACCTCGTTCCCAGAGTTCTCTCCTACCCGCCTTAGTTGCCGAAAGGTTTATTTTAGGTCTCTTACATGATGACTAAACTCAAGGCTTAGTAACCACGCTTATGACGTTGGCTACAAATTTGATAAACATGGCTGAAGAAAGGTGGGTGATATGACTTTCCTTCCGCAAGTCCTTCAGCTAAAGCTCAGAAGGAAAATGTCTTTACTTTTATTGTACACTTTTTTAAAATGCTGGATCTTATTTCTTTTCATAGCGGAGGTGCTGGTTGGTGGGGCTCGTGGGGTTCGGAACTCCTTTCAAGTGTTCGCGATAAGGTCGGTATGCTGCAGAGTATTGTAGCTTTGATGATGTTTTTATAAATCCTCCTCTGGCTGGGCTGTGAGTTTTTGACATTGCATGAAATGAAAACAGTACCGTAATGACACAAAGCTTACTCCTGCGATTTTCTTAAAGATAAAGTGAAGCAACATGGCTAGGGATTGTAATCATCTGTTAGTTGGAAGGTTCGACTTAAGCTTAATTTAGCTAACTTTAATATTTAAAGGAGGAAAAAAAAATTGAAGAATCGTCATGTGGCTGTTGGAAATCTATAGATGGCTTTTTGCATGACTTCATAGATTTTAAGCTTTTTCACAACTAAACAACGCTTAAACGAACAGTACAGAGCAATTTTTTGCAAAGGTTACCCTATAAATAAATTCTGAGACATTTTGTCTGAATAATGCACATAATGATAGTTATAAGTCTGTTGTTCTTTTTTAATCAGTCTGCTGAAGCTTTGAACATGGTGAAGCACGACTTGTCAGAGTTTGTTTCCACCATTCAACATGATACATCTGCCGTAGTGGCTGATACTGCTACAGCTGTTAAAGAAAGTCTGAAGGTAACATATACCAACTGTAAAAGTATTGAACCCTTTAGTCCCCAAAATCACCCAAAAACAATGAACCAAGGAATAAGTGGAATATGAATTTAAGGAGGAGGAAGGCTGGGGGAGCTTTGTGATTTTCTATTTTGGCCTTTTAGCTTACCATTTTTGAGATAGATTTTTCTCTTTTTGCTCTTGATATTTGGAGTTGTCACTTTTACAGTTTTCAGACCTGCGACAATTTTCCCAGATACTGAGAATTCATCAGCAGTAGGAAGGATTCTTTCCTGTACTGATCCTGTTTACTTAAATTTGGCAAAAAGATCACCAAATAATACAATTCAACCAAATGAAATTATTATTTTGAATGCCTGTGTCACTAGTTGAAAAAGTTTTTGAGAGCTAGATCTGAGTATGGTTGTTGTATGTCCTTCATGACTGTTGTTGAATTATCTTTGTTAGGTAGAAGAGGAGGAATCAGAAGGAACATCAGTTCGTTTTAAACAAGGTACAGAATATGACCAGAAAAAACAAACAAAAAAAAATTCAAAGCAAAACAGCAACAACTACATATTTAACAATGTTACAGACAGTCATTTAGAGGTGTGTTATGTATTATGCCAAGATATCATATGATTATATCATGTGACTTTGTTGCTTGGCCCAGATTTTTTTGTGTTGAGGACAGTTTCACATAATTGTTTTATTACTAGGCTGAATATTCTATCCTGACCTTATAGGTGTGTCCAAATTTCTTGGGACCTTGTCCAATAGCTTGAGGGAGAACATTTCTCATGTAACTGCAGTTGCTGCAGTCACTTCTGATGGTCCTGAACCAGTCTTTGACAGAATGCAGGTATTTGTTCAATCTGGGGTCTTTCAATTCCAATTTTTATGTTTTTTAAAGTTCTTTATTTGGTCTTTGTCTTTCCCTGGTACAGACTGTCATAGCTATTGTCCATCACTTGAATTGCTGCATCTAAGATCTTTTAGTTAAAGATAGTGAATAGTTTACATTCATATACAAGCTAACCTATGCTTAATGATAAGATAAGTAATGAATGAAAAAATTCGGCATAAGGGATAGGAAAATTTACTTGAACTTAAGCTGAGTAGACTTGCTGGAAGAGGGGATATGAATATTAAAAGGCATAGAGAATTTCCCAGGGGACAGCTATGGCCAAAATAGCATGTTATGTGGGAGCACGCAGCTATCCAATGATTCAGTTGTCATACAGTGGCTTTTCATCAATGAGTATAGTTTGTTGATTATCTGCAGAAACATTTTTTTGATGAGTGCAGTGATCAGTGATAATAATGTGACAACCGTCATTGTGAAAGACAGTCTTCTGTACTGTGTTATGACTGCTTTCCATATATGGTAATTGCTACAGCTGCTATGTTATTCTAGAGTGCTGGACCTGGAAACTGCTGAGATTTTACTTGGTTAAACACTTATATCCCTGACTCCCAGGCACTAAATATCCCCTTGGTCTCTCATGGGTCTTCCAGTAAATAACCTTTAAACCAGCTGCAACATTATTTATAAATAGTACCTTTGAATTTCACATGAATGCACAGTTACAGTTTATGCAATCTTGTTTTTTAATTTATAATAGAAAGTGGGGAAAATCTTCAAAAGCCTTTACTGTATTGCAATGCCTAATCATTTCATGAAAATCAATTTTTTCAAAGGCACGACTTCATGAAATTCAGACAGATCCAGCCACTTTTTGTTCAGAGCCAGATGGTATGAAATGAAATCTGATTCCTTTATACAATTTTGTAATAGTAATCTTCTGATAAGCAGCTTTTTTTCTTTATATACTATTTTGTACTTTACTGTTTTGATCATCTACAGGTATATAAACCTATTGTAGCAGTACTGATCTTTGGGCATATTGCGTCATTCACACTTGCCTTATTTCATGCATGTAATCAGAAATAAATCTTAAGATTTGCTGATTAAGCTTTATTCTATGGCATTAGGTCATTTTGGAGTGTACGAGGAGTGGTGCAAAACATTTGACCCAGAACAACACAAGGGGGAAATATCTGAGCTGCTTGTAAATGTGCCTGAAATAAGGGCCCTCTATGCTAAACTGGTATGTCTGACATTATTAATTTATTTCCTTTATTAACACTTTTGTGGAAGCAAAGGAACATACAGTAGTCAGCGTGCAAAGAAAGTGATGTCCGATAGCTTGGGGCTAGTGGATTTTGCTGTCGGGCTAGTGAATTCTGTTCTTAATTTGCACGATGGGCAAGTAAACTTTTTTGGGGGAAATTCAAATTACAGAAGAACTGTAATCAATCCTGCTCATCAAATTTTTTTTGGGCTAGTTGAAATGACTTTTGGGCTAGTACATGTTAGCTACAGCTTGCCCAAATGGCAAGCTGTAAAACTGACTTTCTTTGCACCCTGACTACTTGAAAGTCACTTATTCAACATCTTGTACAAGCAAGTTGCTAGAAAAATTAGCACCATAGTTTCCTTCTTAAATTGCAAATCCTTATGGATAAACTCTGAACAAGAACAGTAATAAAATGATATTTCATATGGCTAAAAAGTTAAGAGAAGCAACCAAGTGTCTCATAGTAGCTGGGGAAAATTCCTGGCCTACAACCCTGAGTTACAGCCCAGGCTCTAGTTGTTTAAAAGATGGATTGTGCTAGCCACTGCATAAATTACTATCCAGTGGATAATGCAGTTGGTTTTCCTAATACTTATCGACTGGACAGCAATTTTTCTAGGGGCCAGTGTTGTAGCACTGCTAACTTTGAGGTGTAGCGACTGACTATTGACATGATCGTTTGATGTTAAAGTGTTCACAAATGTAGGTCAGAAGCTATTTTGTTTTCCAGGTTCCTAGTGCTGTCAGTCATATCCTGTTTTGGCAGAGATATTTTTACAAAGTTCATCAGCTTGAACAGGTGGGGTATTAATTTTTGTTCCTGTATGCTCACCCAAGTTATCAAAACAAATCAATTTAAGTGAGTGAAACATCTACATTTCACATTTTTCAGATACTGCAGTTAGTGTGAAATGTACAGTACCGCTCAAAAATAACTTAATTCCAGTCTTGTCTCCTTCCAAGAAAACCCGTGCACAGAAGTTCTCTCATCATTAAGTCCGTAAACATTGCGAAGATGCTTGATACTTGAACTTTTTCCGCCCTCTCATGAAATGACTCCACCATCTCTTGAGACGAGGCTCTCATCCTGTATGCAGAGCTGAGTTGAGGCTGCAAAGCTCTTGGGTGAAAGGGAGAGAAGGGAAAGCTTTTATTTTTTTTGGTTTGTTTTCCCCTACTTGCTAGCAGGCTAAGCTGAGTTTAAAATTACTCAAGTCTTGTAAAACTTGTTAGCATTTTCAAGGAAAGTGTAACCCCGCCAAATGGCCACCTCGGTAATACAGTCACCCTGCTATTACAGCCACTTTTTTTCAGCCTGGCAAAACGGCCATACATTTCCTTATAAAAAAAAAACCATTAATGCGGTTACCCGTTAATACGGCCAATGGCCAAATTTTAAAATCCCAAACAGTAGACTCTTTTATAATTTCACCCTGTTAATATGGTCACCTGTCAAAATTTAGAAGATAAAAATGCCTGTGACATGTCAATTTCATTGACCTAGCAAGCTGAGCCTGTTCTTGTACTATTTTAGACTACAGTACACTTAAAATGAAGGCATTTATGGTGGCTAAATAGCTAGTTTTTTAGAAGGGTTTTGTGTTTTATTGAAGGAAAGTTTCACATACATGTAGTTTAATATACATTTACTGTATGCGATATTGACTAAATTCGGGTTGTTTATTAAGGAAAACGGTTGTTCAACGAGTACAAAAGCAATGTACAGCCTGTATAGTATATTTGACATAACAGCCCTTAATTCACGAAGTTTGACCCTGCCCAGTAATAAAGCCAAATTTTTTTGATCCATTGGTGACTGTATTAACAGGGTTCCACTGTATTCATAGAAAATCATGTCTGTCAGGTAAAGGTTAGTGGGGGCCCTATTGGGCTAGTGTTTTCCCAGACTTGTACAATGAGCTGTTGCTTGTTTTACATAATGCCATTGGTTTGTTCAACATGCATTACAAGGTGTCTGCTTTAGAGAGCTTGTAGGACTTACTCAATAATAGACTTTTTATTGAATGCCCAACAGGAAGAAAAGAAAAGGGCAGCACTTGTTGCAAGGGCAAATCAAGCAGAAGATGAAGAACTAGGATGGGGAGATGATGGTTTGTACAGTTAATGCATTTGCTTCCAAGAATCAAGACACTGGGGGATTCCCATTATAAAAAGATTTTTGGAAATTTGTAGGGTTAGGAGCTGCATGTATACTTAAACCCCTTAAGCCCTAATAGACCCACATACAAATTCTCCAGACTCACATGTATATCCATACATTTCCTTAAAGAATCAATTAAGAGAGTTTTATAAAAGATCAAAACTTTTTCCCTTTGATGATCATTTTGTCCATTCTCATAACAGTTTCTCTCAATTGTGTATTGGTATTGTTTGGAGAATATTGACGTTGATATCTCTTGGGACTTAAAGGGTTTAAAATGAGTTAAGGATAAGGTGGGGCTTAATGGGACTGTGTTACCCGGTCACTTTGTTGATAGGGAGCTTATAAATAAGTAACAACCACAGCGACGGCCACGAAAACGTCACTTAACCCATTCGCTCCTGGAGATTTTGCCGAAAAACGCATTTTGAAGCTAGTCGAGTGGTTTTCTGGTCACTGTCGTGCTATAAAGAGCTAAAACTTACCACAAGATTTTCATGGAGATTTTCAGGTCAATGTCACGTGGTTTTTTGCTTCTTTCTCTGGTGTCCTTGACTGAATTGTGCTCATTCTGGTATGGTTTGAAAGATCTCTTCACTCTGCACAAGTTAGCGAAGAAAGTTGTCCTTGACCGTTAAAACTGATGACGTCACAAAGGGTAGAAAGGACCTGGATCCGCATGGGCAGTTACAGGCGGTTCAGGGGCGAATGGGTTAAAAAGTGAAGTCGCACTTCTCCAGACTTTGTCGTGCTTATTGTCTTGTGTTCAATTCACCAATTGTTGGCAGTTTCTTCTTGAGTTGAATTCTAAAAGACTGTATCAAAGCTCAGGAAAAGAAAAAGAAAGTCATTGTCCTTTGTTCACATCCCCCCAAAAACTTGAAAATAGGCATTTTCACGTCGTAGTCGTGCAATGATTGTAAAGAAATGTACAAAAAAGCATGATGCATGTGGAAAGTAGTTGCTTTGCTAATTAAACCTATTGCTTATTTGCCATTCTTGTTGACATCGCTGCTGTCGTTACTTAAGCTCCTTAATATTGCCAAGTACATGTCATTATTCGCAGAGGAACTTAACGTTAGCAAAATAATGTATTACTTGCAATAATGACAAGATCACTGCCTTATGTCAAACAAGTTTTTGTCTCCCAAGCATTATAAACTTAACAAACAAAAAGAACAAAATTTGAAAAACTGTTAGGCTACAAGTTTTCAAAATCCGCAATAAAATATTGAAATCTCTTTCAATCTTCTTCAAGTTTGTCCATTCATTCCTTCTTTTGCATTTGCTGTGTGTTTTTTTTTTTATATCCTCTCAGAGTATTAAGGGTGTTTTTGTTTTGTTCACAAAAAAATCATAGTTTTAATTAACTTCTGAAAAACACTCCAGATTATATCCAAGGTTTTATTAATGAAAGTAAAATAAAATGACTTAAACTTAAGAAACGTGCCTGTACCCGTTCCTTTTTCTGAAAAAATGGTGTTCAATTTTTCCTTTTTCATCTTACAGTCTCTGTCTTCATCAAGAAAATTAAGCCTGGTTTTCATTAGCACACATAAGCATAAGCACATATGTAAGCAAGTGAAAACTGGGTCGACATAAGCATAAGCACAAGAAAAACGGATAACTTTGTTCTTCTTGTGCTTGTGCTTATGCTTATGCTTATATCGTAGCTTTGACTAGTGAAAACGGGGTCGTCATAAGCACAAGGCCGTAACCCAATCATAGGCCACTTTTACCAAGACCTCATGCGAACATATTAAAACCAATAAGGTGGACGCTTTATCTGCCATCTTGTTTATCATCGGGTTGAGGAGAGCTGGTATCGAGAATTGAGTCAAATAAGCCATTCTGCGCGTGCACATGTCCTTATTCTTTTGCTCATGTGCTAGTGAAAAGCAGGCTTAAGTGGCGTTAATAAATTATGTTAAAGATATTATTAAACTTTATCAAATTTGTAGTGCCAGAAAAAGTTTTGAAATATGCTACTTGTCAAGACCGTAAACCATTTGCACTTGGTGAACAAGCTTCCTGATCAGTAATGTAGGCAGCATTTTATTACCGGTGTACACGACATTATAATATTGACTATGGAGAAAAAGTGAATATCATTCTCACCATAACGCTCGCTAGAATGGCAAGCTCATGTGGATGCCTTTTCTCTAACTGATGAGATAGATTAATGTCTGGGCTTTTCACACACTTGAAGCTGTTGCATTTCATGCTTATGTGTGTAGTAAACACCAGAGACATACTCATTCGAAAAAATGTCCCAGTAGATTTAACATTATCAATTTTGCTCATAATGGCTGAAATTCTTCGTTGTTTCTATTTTTATTCTTTTACTAACAGATTTGTGGGATACTGAAGAGGCTGGAGTGGAAAGTGTTTTGAATAAACACGTTGAAGGAAGCAAGGATGTTGTGCTTGATAAAAGAAGTTTAACAAGATTAGAGGAAAAAGAGCTGATGAATGAAGTGTCTGATCAAGGGAAGTCAGAACAAACTGAGGCGGCTAAAAAATCTCCCACAGCTGTGGGAAAACGGGAGAAAATTGATGACACGACTGCATTGAACAAAGATACAAGCGAAGAAACCACAGAAAAAGACAAATTAGAGTTGAAGGAGAATAAGGAAACTCTACAAGAAGATGCCGGTGAATTGTCGGTATCTAAAAGAACTGAGCAAATCCCAGTGTCTCAAGAAACTAAACCAGAGATCACTAATGTGCAACAAAAAGATCCTTCCACGTCTGAGGTATCAAACTTACAAACAGCAGATAAACCAAGTGATGCAACAACAAGTCATGAACTTAAAACAGCAACTCATAAACGGGACAACTCAAGCGGCTCTCTTGACAGCTCCTGGTCCAAGCTTAGTGAGGCCAATAGTGATAAAGAAGGTATGAAGTAGTACACAGTATTAGTACACTGTATTAAATTTATCAAACAGAAAAAGTTATATCGTCTCAGTGCAAGAAGCATTCTGACGAAATTAGGCACAGGCTTGGTGAAATAATAACTTTTGGGCTTTGTTGGAGTGTCTCATTATTTATTATTGATCAATACGAATTCTAAGCAGTTATGGTGATTTTAAACAATTACACCTTCAAAATTAATTTTCCCCGCGGAGAACCCCTGAAATTATATTCGCTAATAGTACCTGCGAGTTTGAGAAGCTTTGGAATAGGTTTGTAGACAAAAAGGCAATGGAAAGACAGTAATCAAGTAACTTTTACAAGTCGATGTTTCAGTCTTTTTATACTGGGGCCAATTTGATAAAACTTTCACAAGTGTAATTTTTCTTGTTTAAAAAAAAAAGCTGCTCTTTTAATTTAAACTTTGAACAGTTTTATTAAATTGAACCTGATGTTTTGTCGCTTGACCCCTAGTTACTGTATATAACAGTTGACAACCGTTCTTCACCTTTCCAGGTAGCTGCAGTAGAGAAAGAATCATAGGGTCTGGACACAGCTCCAGTTCATCCAGTGGAGTACTGGTACCTAGTGTGGATGACAAAGATGTGGACTGGGATGAGGATCTGGATTTAGATGCTGATGACATGTCTGAAGAGGAAGTAAAACGAATCATGGAGAACATGGCTGCAAATAAACAAGAAACAGGAAATCAGGAAGATGCAGATGTAGATGTGAGTTATTTTTAATTCTTACTCTGTGAGCATTGTGATCACAGCTTATTCCTTTTTTCAGGCTTAAAGAACGAGAGTTGCAGATGCGGCGAATCGGATCTGATACATTTCTTTGGGGCCAACTGCGTATAACCTAAAGTCAGACGTAACTACTAACGTCTTGCGTTACGATAAAGAGTTTAACTGGCCTGAAAGTCAGATGTTAGTGGTTACATTCAATGTTAATACTCAGTATACGGCTGGCCCTTGATGTTTGGCCATAGAACACTGGACTGCAAAACAAGCTCCTCTCTGGGCCAAGACGCCGCGATCTTTTGTCCTTAGATCTGTGATTTACCAGTATTATAGTAGTTCTAAGTAAGCCAAAGCCCATTTCTGAAATCCTCCAAGATTCACTCAAAACAAGGGTAAGCAAGAGCGAAGGCGTTGAAGATTTGTTTTTTGAAAAAAAAAAATAGAAATGGGAAAAACATATTATTTTCAAATGAAATAGCTAAAGAAATTAATCTGGCCAATGTTCAAAAATTCAAGCAAGGAGGAGCGGCAAAACACGTGCCATCCCGGCTATCATGTGCTTTAACAGTTGATCGGTTGAAAGTGTAGCGAACGATTCTGCAGCCGATGGTGTTCTTTGATAAGCCATTTTTGAGTTGCCCAGAGCCTCTCCTTTACAGCGAGGCTAAGTGCGAAACCATTTATTTGAAAATGATTTTTATTCTCATGAAAATTCATTATCGCAATAAAGGTTTTGCTCTTGGACCCACTAAGTTTTGAAAGTGAGGAGCTTTGGAACTTGGAAATGGCCCGTTGTGTATGATGCTGTGAAGCGTCGTGTGTAGAGACAGATATAGTGATTGATGTTGTTTAATCAACAGGACGATGATTGGGAGAACTGGGACTGATGCACTAGAGTTGCCGCGAAACAAGCTCTTAGTTCACGATGTTTTATCGATTCCACTCGCAAGTGATTCGAGTTTAAAATTTAAGAAAGCATTCAATACCTACTTTGTCATAATACTGGAAAACAAAGAGTACCACAAGATTTTATGGCCACAAAATTTGGCCGGATTTTCCAGTGTAAAATTGCATTTCGGTGGGGAAAAAAAACTGATCTAGCGTCTGAGAAATTATGAACCTCCAGCAAGAGAAGGGCAGTCTGTTCAGTGTGTTGTTGGTTATCTTACAAAACCATTTGTAGTTTTCGCCGATTCGAATTTAAACGGTTACTTGGTTGCTTATTGGAATTTGCCCCAGCGTCGGTTCAGATCATGTTTTGTGCGTAAATTGTTGCTTATTGGAATTTGCCCCAGCGTCGGTTCAGATCATGTTTTGTGCGTAAATTGTTTATGCTTTAGAAAGACTTTTGCGGTCCGTCCGGGGGCGATAAATGGCGTATAAGTTGTAGTTGAGTTTCATCCTTGGTTTAAACTTTATTTTCCTTTGTATCAAACTCATTGTCATACACTATCATACCCAAAAACAAAGGAAAATGTAATTTAAACCAAGGATAAAATTGAACCACAACATATGCATCAGTGAGTTCCCTGGGACCAAATTCACAAAATCCTTGTAAGTTAAGGAGTTCTCTTTTTCTTTATTTTATGGGACAAGTTTAGGAGGAACTTTATGAGACGAAACTCATCAGTGATCAATAATAAGGTCTTGCGATCGTAATATTTTTGACAATGGCATGGATATATAAAGTTAAGGAATAAAATTAATTTTCCTCTATATCTTGCTTATATTTACCATGCGTCCACGTGATCGTCTCATCATTTGTCAAGCTGTCCATTGCTGGTGAGCGAGTTTGCTTTACTACCAAAGACTGCATCGCTCTCGTGTCTTCTTCCGCGTGCCGCTCACGCGTGGCTTCTCGCGATTCCCCCAAATGGAGAGCTTGCTGGCAGATGTGAGGCAAACCAGTTGGCTATTTACAGCCCGGGCATGACCCCAAAAAGTGGCCAGAGCGCTCGCCGGGGCCCCGTTTGTCGAAAGTTCGAGTAATAGACCCACGGGTTTTTCAACTTTCGCCATGGACCAGTAAGGTAAAATATGGCGGCACTACTTGTCTGGGAAATTATAAGCCTCCAGCAAGAAAAGGACAGTTTGTTGTTCGCATGACAAAACCATGCCCTAGTTTTCGCCGATTCGAATTTGTGCATCAGCCAATTGAACCCTGGCCCCCCGACCCCCGGGGCATGGTTGGGGATAGCGGGGATTTAACGCGGCCAATGCCGGGATTTAACGCACATTTAATAATGTGTTGGCCCCGGGGGCGGTGGAATCAGCAAAATAATTGTTTGAACCAGGGGCCCGTTTCTTGAAAGTCCCGATAATTAACGAGCCCGTAAGGCTGTTGCTGTTTACATACAAGATAGGGTTTTTAATAGTTTTGCATCTAACATGATAAAACTATCAGTTTATGAAACAAAATGGAGGAGTTAACTAACCAGAACCCGCGCTCTTATTCTTTATATTTCGTTTTGAAAATTTGATTTTGGGCCCGAAATGTTATCGGGACTTTCGAGAAACAGGCCCCAGGTCATAAACAGGGATTTAACAGCATATACCGACGCATTTTCGGGAGCGGGGATTGAACATTTACAAAGTCATACCTACTCTCCCTTTACCCATTTCTTTTCACCCACTTTCGGCCTTCTATGTCCTCACCTTGGAGGACTTCTACCTCTGGCCTACCTTATTATAGAAAATTACACTTCATGTAATTAAGGGACCTTTTATTTTTTTATCAGGTACAGTGTAGGCGGGGCTGGTGGAATTTGAGGGGGAGAGGAGTGCCATGGGGAATTCAGGAGAAAATTTTGGGTGTAAAGGAGGGGTCACCAAAACATTTCTTCAAGTTTTGAATTGACGGCATCTGTAATGATGCAAACAGCCTACCAGAATACCAAAAACCAGTGTTTCTGACGTCCAGAAAGTTGAGATTTTCCCTGGGAAACATGCCCCCAGCCCCCTACTTCATTGTGCACCAAAAAGCAATTCTACCCCACCAAAATGCAAAATTTACGTACCATCATATTAACAAACCAACTAAAAACAACATGGCCGTCCTCAAATGGTACACATCCAATGCAGTAAATATTTTGCACGTTTGCTATTTTTTGGAGCTCCCAAAGTTCCTCCTGCGCCTTCTCGTGTTTTGTTTTTTTTTTACAACGTCAGCTTATACCGGACAATGTCTGTTCTCTGCTTATGGCAAATCAAAACGTGTACCAGTCATTTTTCATTTTTTCTTCATCTTTTCTCCCTCTCTCTCTTCTTTCTTTCTTTTTCTTTTTTTTGGGGGGGGGGGAGGGGGGGGGCGGGGAGGCTATCTCAATTAATTGGGATACAAGGGTGCCAACCCCAAATAATTTCTAATTAACAGGGGGGTCATCATATACAACAGGAGCTATTCGTCAATTTCCACCATCCCTCATAAAAAAAGGAAAGGTCCCTAACCAAAATTTCTGTTAATTTACAAGTTGCATTAATTTTCTGACACTCGTTCTCTCTTGTACCATTTTATCAGGGTCGAGATCCACCAGTAACAGTAAAACTGTGAAGAATCCTCAAAGTGGCTAGGTTACTTGGCTTGATTCATTTGGGGAAAGTACCACGAACAAAGTATCCACTTTGAATTATACGTTTAAAATGTTGCTGTGGTCTCAACAAGCCGAATGTCGCGTTATTTTCCTTTGTTTTGAAATTTTACCCTCTCTTCCGCGCTTATTTCCTTGGAGCATTAATTTCCTATAATAAGGTGACAGGAAAAAATGGCTGGCTACCCGCGTTGGCTTAGCCTGAATTTCAGATATTCCTTCAAGTCGTCTACAAGAATGTGGCTCGAATGTCTGAAATTCAGGCTGAGCGTTGGCTAGCCGCCATGGATCGAGACATGACAGACATTACAGCTGGTAGAAGGCTCCACGTCCGGGGCATAATTTGACACCACCAGTAATCAGCTCCTAACACCACCAAAGGTACTTAAACGGTGGGTTCTTACAGTATTTTTCTGTGCATTTATTTCCCGGGAACATAAATTTTTAGTTCAGCCCTGTCGACAGTGCAGAGCCCTGGAAACCAGTAGCACAGATTCCCCACCCACTCACCCCTCCCCGAGTTTATTTTAAGTCGATGACGTCATAAATAGAAACGTGCTTGCCGCTTGCCAACAAAACACAACATGGCTGACGAGGATAATGGCGACTCGCCGAAAGATGATTGTGAAAGTCGCCTCCATATCTCTCGCCAGACACTTAAAGGGCCGGAAAAAGAACTTCAATCAATTTTTAAAAAGCTCAGAGTTGATAACAGACCGTAAGTAGTGATCATTGTTATTATTTGTTCCGATATTATCTTGGAGGCTGTGGATACTATTTCTGAAACGAGCTTTGTTTACGACAAATTTTATCAAATGTTTTTTGGTCATATTTTCGATGACCCAATGTAAAGCAAATGAATTTCATACTTTTGGATACATCGTTTGTTATTCTAGCAGCATTTATTGGACAGAAAGACTTCATTTCGTCATATTAAACGGTTTTTCTCTATCACACATATATGCATGCGCGCATGATTGAGGTGAATAGAGTTTAACAGAGTTTTTGGATTTTTGGGCTGAATTTGAACTGCATACTATTTATTAGCTTGCTAAGTAGTTTGTACATCTTGTGCAATATTCATTGACCTTAAGACAGTAAATTGTCTTTATTTAAGGAAAACCGTATCCACTGCATGTACTTCCTTTTTTATTTGGGTAGCCTGTTAACTCCAGTGCAAATTTTTGCCCATGGCACATACTCATAACAGTCATCTCTTTTTTTTAGTTTTAATTTATAAGAATGGGCAATTTTATTTTAGTGATGTATAAGTACATGGAGAAATGTTCAAATCAGATGAATTTTTGCTGACTCATCATACTTCAAGCAAAGAAGTGTTGTTCGAATATTAAATTTATTTTAAGCAGGATGAGAGATTTAATCCAAAGGTTAATTCAAATAATATTATTTTGATGATTTTTTTTTTCACTTCCTTGGGGATTTTACTAACAGTATGTTTCAGGGTCTTCGATTTCCTTTCAAAATTACCCCTCAGTGCCCCAAGGAACTTCCTCTACAGAGACAAATTCACTGTGGGAGTCCAAATATTTTTTATTGTTATTGTCTTCATACATACTTTCTGATGGAAAGGTCAGTGTGTTTCAGTTTCCTTTAAAATTGTACCATTCAGGATTCCAGAAAAAAGTGTCTTTCTGAAACGATCTTTCCAGCTAGAAGTACTTTCCCCTGGGACCTATAAATATGATTCTCTAGAGAATGATATGGAAAGAAAATCCTCAAAAATCTGCATCACTTTTAATTGCTACCAAATGTGGCACATAAGAAGTGGACTGTATGAGCCATTTACGTGGCTAGTTTTAGCCCTTGACCGTGGATAAGCCTGTCTCAACAATTGTTTTGAAAATGGTGAAAAAATGGCCAGCAATGAAGGAAAAAAATTTACTGTGGTTTTAGCAATCAAGAAATGCTTGTGACAATGAATTATGGCAGTAAACATGTCTTACGATAGGACACCACTTGAATTATCAGATACCAAATGACCAAGAAAAACTGAGGTAAATGATCAGTGAAAATCGTAGCGTCTCACTTCTCACAAGAGTGTTGCCAGCCTTTAGTTTTTCCAATGCAATGAAATGCCTCTTAGTTTGGCTTTTCATCCCAAAAAGCCTGCTTCTTTTCCTAAAATCTATCTGTAAGTTGATGTTCCTGAGCACATAGTTTGAAATTTGTAAGCGATCCTTTTAACTTACTTTGCTAAAATTACAGTTTTTGTCACATTGCTCTGTAATAATAAGTCCTATTAAGTGTTGAATTATGGTGTGCAAATGAGTATTTAACTAATAAGCACATAACCTGTTGGTGTTGTACAAAAAGGTAGTAAATTCTGTGTTTCCCTCTATCTATGGCACATAAGCAGACTATTTTGCTAAGACATCAAATTTTAATCTTTGTCCCAACATCACTTTGCAAAAATCACTTTTTTAATCAAAAGGATTGCATGATTTTAATAAAACGAATGTTTGTTATTTTGTTTGTGACATATTATGGGTTACTATAAACTAAAATATTTTTTCTTAAAAGAACATTTCCTGCCCTTTCAAAAGAGGTATATATAGCTTTCCATGCTGCAGTAATATATGATTTTTTGATTTTGCCATTTTTGGATCTGAGGGAAATAAGTTAAGTATGTTAACTATTGCATCGTAGTACATCTTTACATTCCATCTAAGTATCTATTATAAATCCTTTGGAAATGAAACTACATTATTAGTGTTGACCTTTGGCAACCCAGGGATTTGACTGGACCTTATTTACCATAGTTTTTCTCTTTTTAGTTTTTTGCTCCATGTCAATACCATTTTTCCCACTTTCTATGCTGATAACAGAGGTCCATCTTTGCCTTTTTCCCAGTAATGTTCTTCTATTTTTACAGGAAAAGACTTCATAGGAGGGCAAGACTGGTGGCTCTTAGAAATTCAGTGAGTAAAGACAATGGAAGCAGACAAAGTGTGAGAAGGATTCTTCGACAACCAACATTTATCTATAAGAATCAACAAGCATCATCATCTGTCTACAAAAGTCAACACATCCATGGCTTCAGGCGGAGGAGACGTAAAATGAGTCTTGAATTACAAACTGATGAAACTTCAGAATACAGTGAAAGAGACTCGCTCAGCGATAGTGAACTAGAATGTAATAAGTCTGTTGCAGCTAAATGTAGAAGTAAATGTAGTGAAAGTGAAGAAAACAAAGCTGAACAAAGACCTCACTCAGCACAAATTGCTGTTGGTTGCGGAAGACAACACAGTAGATTGCAGGGTGCAAATATTCAAAGGATGAACTTTGACGACACCACACCAGAAGAATTAGCATCATATTTTGATCAGTTGCTTTATTTTCCTAAGCCTATGTCAGCCATGGCTGAAATGATGTATACATAGCAACACAACGTGTGGGCTATAAACTACATGTACCAAGCTGAAAATTCATCATCTGCTTTTGTTTGTATTTTGCGGGGGTTTTTTGATCTAAAAAAATTCCCTTTTCCCTTTGTATTAGTTGTGACTTTCTTTAAATTTGTTATGATGTATTCTTGTTTTAAAAGGAATGATTTATACGTTATCTTGGTCATAGTAATAATTATTATTTATTTGATAAATAAATTGAATTATACAAATACTTGATTAAGTGAACTTCTGTTTTGTAGTGAAAATTATTAGTTGAGTGAGGTTCGTTTTGAAAATAGAGTGGTCTTAGTTAAACTTCTGTCAGCTCCAATTACCCTAAAACTGTGTGATTGTCATAAATTTTTAAAAGAGAATTTGTTCTGTAACAGGGTTCGCGCAGGTCATGGAAAACCGGGAAGTCATGAAAAATTAAAGTTTTGTTTGATTAGTTTCAGTCTGCAGACTGCCAGCAAGGCAAGGACAATGTAAGGTTATAAAGAGGGGTAATTAAACAGCACGAACGGCACACATTTGTTAAAGGTCCAGCAGTACCCTAGAACAAGGAAAGTTTTTAAAAGTTTTGAAAGTGACAGCTAAACCTAAGGTCTTAGAAAACTTAAAATGGCAATGGGAAAAGCCATGGAAACTCGTGGAATTTGAAGAGTTCGAAAAAGTATGAACCCTGTGTAAAAAGTAAATCAATTTAGAACCAAGGTCTGTTTTACCTTCAGTTTTCAAATTATCTCTGATCCCAATCAGGTCATTTTGAATGAAGGTGATGGAAAGTGATTAAACACATTGGAATGGAGATTTAGTGAAGTTAAGTGACTTGGCCATTACAGGTAACAAGAAGAACCAAAACAAGTGGCTTGCCTCAATGTTTCAGTACTCTCCAATATATTCAGGTAATAGAGAAATAAATTTTATTTCTCTCTTACCTGAATTACCCTTAACTTTTACTAGGTTTCAAGTTAATTTGCTGGTTGATAGTTGCTGATCTGCTTATAATTACCCTGGGTACCAGAGACTTAGGCCAAAGATGAGTCACCCCAAGGCCGACACCAAAGCATCCCGCTGCACCCAAGAAAAAAACCTCTTGTACCCATCCAAAATAGCAAATTCAGCTTTCGTAGTTAACACACAGAAGCTGAAACTTGGAAGTCCTTCAAATCTTGACATTTTGGGCATGTGCTTTAATGTATGGGACGTTTGACAGCAGGAATTTCTTTATAAAATGGGCAAGAAAGCATCCACATAGATTAAAGGTTATTTAGATCATAGAAACAAGCAAAATTTGGACCTGCCATTACCCAGTGAACTATATCTATATTTTAGATAATATCATTCTTATTTTATTGTAATTTATGGACATTATTCATGTTATATACCGGCGGCACATCATGAATCATAATAATTCAATTTCTATCCTGGTACGTTTTCAACACGGCTTCAGACAACACCGTGACTCTTGTGAAACGCAACTGATTACAGGTATGACTCAGTAGCACGTGGCCTTGAGCTTGGCCAACACTTTTAAGTGATTTGCTGCTACTCGACTTCTCAAAGGCATTTGACACGTTGCCCCACCGACGATTGTTGAATAAATTGGATTTCTACGGAATTCGTGGTAACTCAAGACATATGGCTCG
Source organism: Porites rus (assembly GCA_964035705.1). Classification (NCBI taxonomy): domain Eukaryota; kingdom Metazoa; phylum Cnidaria; class Anthozoa; order Scleractinia; family Poritidae; genus Porites; species Porites rus. Next base: position 7,875,961 of record OZ038002.1, read on the forward strand.
AACATTGGCTAACCACCCGACATCAAAGAGTGCTTGTTGATGGTGTATCATCATCAGCAATTCCCGAGGTCAGGTCTGCCCCAGGGGACGGTGCTGGGTCCACTTATGTTCCCTTTGTACATAAACGATATCGGCGAAAACACAAAGGCGCAAATTGGCCTTTGCGCGGACGACGCGGTTTTGTATGGTGTAATCAAAGTTTGTAATGATGCAAAGTCACCACAGCAAGACCTAAACGCACTTGACACTGGGGGAAACGTGGCAAATGTCGTCATGCAAAGAAGACTACACCATCCTAAGAGTCTCATTCTCGAGATCTTCAGTTGAATACTAATACAGTGTGCAGAGACGAGCGGTTCGTTTTGTTCAAAATGAATATAGCACCACTCTTGGAACTGTCACGAAAATTCTGAATGATTTGAAATAGCCAACACCCGAGAAAAGAAGGAAAGTGGCACAACTTACAATGATGTTTAAAGTAGTTTCTGGTCTAAAGGCGACAGAGACTAGGCAATGCCACCCTAAGAAATTCATTCAAGTTCGCGCTAAAACAAACAAATACCAGCACAGTTTTATTGTACGTACAATCAGAAACTGGACCTCCTTACCAAATAGTGTCTTTGAAAAGTAGGGTGTCAATACAGGCTTTCAAAAAAGCCGTCATGGGCCATCTTTAAAAACGCTGACGCTTTTTTTCTCTATCTCTCTCTTTTTTAAAACTAATTGTATTTTTAACATAAGCAAATGGACATCTGCACTTCTGCCGTGAGGGGATATACCCGTTTGCAGATTATGGGATTAGAATTAGAATTTAATATAATTTTCTAGGAAGCACGAATCTACTTCAAGTAATACTTACGAATAAGGTGCCACCTATCTAGGGATCAGTCAATACATACTAGGAAAAATGATTCATAAGAGAAGGTAACGCTTTATACGGCGTTAATCGCTGGTTCTTGAAGGAGTCAAGGGATCCTAAGGTTCCACATCGATTAATACCAACCACACAGAGAGAAATTTAATTCAGAACCTCTTGTAGTTTTTGACCTTCTCAAGAAACAATGAATGAAGTGCCTTTGTGAGCGTGCGTGTGTGTGATTTTTTTTCCGGGGGTGGGGGGCGGGGGGAGTGATCAGAGCCTCTGAAGGGCTGTTAAACTTCATTTTCATAGTTTCGATAATTAGTATCGAGTTTAACGCTGTGCTCGATTATGGTTTCGTATCGTAGCCTGTTCCAGGCTTTCAGATAGTGGGGAGCGGTGCGAAGTAAAAAGGGGCGCATCCCCCTTTTCATCGCTTTCTTTACCTTGCACCGCTCTCCACTATCTGAATTTAATATATAGATTTAGCCAGGGCTAAAAGCGAAGCTCTGGTTAATAATACGTGTAAACAAAAAAAATTAAATCGTGTAATGCTAAACGGGGACGACAATGAAAATGGCTCAGTCAAGACTAATAGATCTAATTAGCAAAAAAACAAATTTGCACGTGCAGCACGCTTTTTTGTCTTTCCCTTGCCGTTGTTTTGCACGACTACAACGCTGTTTTGTACGACTAAAACTTCAAACTTCCTAGTTACACATTATTTTTATAGAGGAATTGTTGCATGTGCTTACGCAATAATTTTTTTCCTGTGTTGATGTTCGCTTTTATTTTTCACTGCCGCTCATTTTCACCTTGCTGGCCGCTAGCGATTTCTCATTTTCTCACCGCCGCTTTGAATTTCCATGTTTTTCTTCCTACGAAATTCGTCTCCTTGTTTTCAATAACTCGCTCTAGCTCTTCCTCTGTTATCCAAGTTAGTGTAAACATAAAAATAATGCCGAAAAACACTAGACACGACCTTTTTCTTTCTAAGAGTCCGGGCGGCCATGTGATTTCCTTCCAAATCTGAAAACCTTGAGTTGCATCTGTTGATTGAGTTATTTTACATTGGTATGCCTGTGGTGCGGACGGACGGTCGCTCGCTCGCTCGCTCGGTGTACGGTCACGTGATTACCACATTGTCTCGGATGGGTAAATTACCAACCTCGTCCCCAGGGTTTTAAGCCCTGGGGTCGAGGTTGGGTAGAGTACCACATTTCCTTAGCTATGAGGCTCCGCGCGTGGAGCTCCGCTATCAGCCATAACGATACATTACAATAGAGCATACATAACGTAGAAACCGATGAATGAAGCGGCGTAAGCTCTGGAGATGTATCGTTGCTTTCGCGTCTCAATATGCCATTTTTGTCGCACAGTACTCAGATCTCGTTGTCTAAATCGAGGAACGGTGATAAGAATACCAATCAGGCAGATATACAGAGGAAAGGGAGGAGGAATAAGCGTGTTTACGACACCGCAAAGTGCCGAGGTGTTTGTTGCGAGTTTACATGAAAATGAACGCGAACTGCTTCGAGAAGCCCTTCGAGTCACACCATATAATCAAGCAGAGGAAAACTCCAGTTAGTGGACCTAAATCTTTGTTGTTTAATGTCTAAATGTACCTCTGTCTGAAGAGATTTCTCACACGAACGCGTTTATCATTTTTAAAAACTGTCTATACCTGTTAGGCTCGCATATCATTCATCATGAGCTTAAATGTCAGCTGAGTTTAGCGATTCAAATTAGATTTTGTTTTGATTTAAATTTTGAATGTTATCTTTGCCTTTAATCGGGTAAATGAAAGTATTGATGACAAAACGATAAGAAAAGAATGGGTGGGTTTTGAGGGAACTACGGGAATATATATATGAAAAATTAATTGTTTCCATTCCAAATGAGTATAAAAGAAAGAAAGAAATATGGGACTTCGAAATGGATTTGACGAATTTTTTTGTTTGTGCTCTAATCTAAGTAATGATAACATAATAAAGGACAGGTCCGAGAACAGGTAATATATGGATTTTAGAGGTCTGGTCTGAAAACGGGTGTGGAAAATTACATTGTTTGGTCTGAAACAGGGTCAGGATTTGGAGGACCGGGCAGCACACCCCCACTAAGAATTTATGTTCGAAAATAAATGCACAAAAAAATACTGTAAGTACCCACCGTCTGAGTACATTTGGAGGTGTTAGGAGCTGATTACTGGTGGTGTCAAATTATGCCCCTCAGACGTGGAGCCTTCTACAGCTGCAATGTCTGTCGTGTCAATCCATGGTGGCTAGCCAACGCTAGCCTGAATTTCAGACATTTGAGTCACATGCTCGTAGGTGACTTAAAGGAATATCTGAAATTCAGGCAAAGCCAGCCCGTGTAGCCAGCCATTTTTTCCTGTCACCTTATTGAAGGAAATAAATGCGAAAGAGAGGGTAAAATTCCAAAATAAAGGATAATAACATGACATTCAGCTTGTGGAGACACTGGAACAATTTAAACATATAATCCAAAGTGGATACTTTGTTCGTAGTACTTTCGCTAAACGTACAAAGGGGTGTCAAGCCAAATAACCTGGCCACTTCAAGGATTCTTCACAGTTTTACTGTCACTGGTAGATCTCGACCCTGATAAGATGATATCAAGAATGTCAGAAAATTAATGCAACTTCTTCTCCAGGGGATGGTCCCTCTTGTATCCCAAATTAATTGAGATAGCCTTCTCCACCCCCCTCCCCCCCCCCCCCCAAAGAAAACAAAAAAAAAAGAAAGAAAGTCTGAGAGAGGGAGAAAGGACTGACTGCTACACATTTTGAATGGCCATAAGCAGAGAACAGACGTCTGGTATAAGCTGAATTGTAAAAACAAAAAAACTAGAAGTGAGAGAAACTTTGGGAGCTTCAAAAAGTGGCAAACTTATAAAATATTTACTGCATTGGATGGTACACCTAGTGAGGACGGCCATGTTGTTTTTAATTGGTTTGTTAATATAATGGCACGCAAATTTTGCCTTTTGGTGGGATAGAATTTTGGTGCACAATAAAGTAGGGGGCTCGGGGGCATGCGTCCCAGGGAAAATGTAAACTTTCTGAACATCAGAAACACTGGTTTGTGACATTCTGGAAGCAGGGTGCAAAGAAAGTCAGTTTTACAGCCTGCTATTCAGGCAAGCTGTAGCTAGTATGTACTAGCCCACAAGTCATTTTAGCTAGCCTCAAAACCCTTTTTGATTAGAAGGATTGATTACAATCCTTCTGTAATTTGAATTTCCCCAAAAAACAGCACTTGTCTGTTGGGCAACTTAAGAACAAAAATTTCTACCCCAATAGCAAAATCCACTGGCCCCGGGCTATTGGACATGACTTTCTTTGCACGCTGGGTACACTTTGGACATGGACTGGTGCATCAAGTCCTTCAAGCCATTGGATACATGTAGGTGTTAATTGAACAAGTGGTCAGGTATGCATGCTAATAATTATCCGGGGAACAAAGTTACATGTATCAATATAATTATATTATATATTTTATGAGTAACTGATTTGTCATGTGGTAAAATGTTTGACATGGATTTTTTTTAAATGAAATAGGAAATGAAAGCTCAGCACCTCCTTCAGTGAGTCAATTGAGACTAGGTAGAGTACTTTAACTTTTATTTACGGGCTCTGTAGTTGGTTTTTGGATGGGGAATATCTTTTAAATACGTGTATGTTTTGTAATATCTTCCATATTTTATAATTTATTCTGACAGTTGCTTTCCACAGTGCTGTTCCATTTATTGGGTTTGGACTCTTGGATAATGCTATAATGATTATCGCAGTGAGTAATAAATATTGCTTGGAGAAACCGTACAATATTATTAAAAAAATGTGTATATTGCTCATTTCCTTCATCACCAATTAAAATTAAGTTTTCCTGGTTAAAGCACTATACATGTAGATGCAGGTTTTCTGATTTGGTGCAAAAAATATTGGAAATTTTCCAGATGAGTATATGAGCAATGCCCATGAGGTCACTTTATCACTTTTAAGATTTTTTATCGATTACAATGCAAATTTGTGTAATGATATTAATCTCTCTGGGTAAAATTGCAATCGTTGCATAAAATCACATGTATATACATATGTAGCTGGACGCTAGCTGTCATAAACAACCATGCAGCCTCCTGTAAGGGTGCAATCCCTGCAACCACCTATAGCCTTAGGATTTTAGGTTGTTGCTTCAAGAGGTTCAACTAATTTTGTCTTTCGTGTAGAAAAAATTAAAAATTTTTGGTCGTTGCAGTATAACGACCAGTAATACTTTATTCAGGGTTCATTTCTGCCAGAAATTCATGGGATGTGTTTCTGGTGGAAACTTCAAATGTGCTGCATCTCCACATAAATCTCTGTTTAATTATAGTACATTCCGAATTCTCTAAGCTTTCTTGTCAGATCCTAGCACTTTACTTTTCCAATGGATCATGTTTTAAAATTATTACAAAATTTTCCTTGTTGGATCTTTTTTTAACCATATATCACCATTACCTGCCCTTGAAAACTGTCATGTATCTGCTTTAAAAGGGCTTGCAACTGTCTTGAGTTATATTTTTGCAGGGAGAATATATAGATTACACTATTGGAATGACTCTTGGGATTTCAACAATGGCAGGTTAGCACTGAAGACCTTTTTTCTTTTTATCTTCTATTCCTTATTGACTATGTATCCATTCTTCTCTAATATGCTTTTTTATAATGATAATTATTATATTCTCTGGCCCTAGATTACATGGCTAAAACTTTAAGGCTTGTACAGACTAGTCTAGAAATCACATCACCAAGGCACAATTTTGAATTTTTATTTCTTGGTGTTACAAGTACACTATGGTCTATCAGAAAGTAGTTACATGTAATACTTTGGTTACTCAGGTTTTTTGTAATCTGTTGAATGTATTTTATGCAGGTTTTAATTTTTTAAAAGCTGATTATTAATAAGTTGTTTGTTTTGCGTCTTGTTTTAAGCTGCTGCCCTGGGTAATATTGTGTCTGATGTCTCTGGAATAGGGTAAATTGAACTTCAGTTATTTACATGTAGGTTTCTGTCTTTTTTTGTTTGCAAAAGTGTTTTAAATATTGAATTGTGGCAATTTTATAGCATACGTTTGTGTACTTCAGTGTAGTCCATTTCTCTTTTGTATGCAATAAGATTTGGTTGTGACTACAAGGAGTAGTTTTGCCTAGAACAGTTTTGTGTTTTTTCTGTCGTATGCCTGATTTTCCAGACAGGTAGATGTGCAATTGATGTACATGTATGCTAGGATTAGGGCTTCTGTGCTAACAATGTTATTAGGGAACTTAAGATACACCATTTTTCTCTGGGGGTATGGATAGTAAACATGATTTCTTAGATTTTATTTGTTAATGATGTCGTTTTCCTACCCAGTAGCTTAGCTGTTTCTCCTGTTAAGAGGCAATCACCCCGGTACCCAAAATTAATTGGCTATTGGTAGGGTTAATTTACCAATGCCCTCACACGGAAATGGTGTATCTTAAGGTCTCTATTGTGAAGAGCTCTGTCACAATGTTCTTTATAACAGTTAATTTGTGGATGTGTTGTGAAACAGATTATAATTATTATATTTTAAAATTAGGTGCTAATGTGGCCATACATTTATTGTACCTGATAATGGTAAAATGAAATATAAAGTTTATAATATTGATCGAGATATGTGTTTCAGTGTCTGATTACACATATCTTTCTTTTTATTTCACAGCCTTGCTCATTATGTTGAGGCTGCAACCAATAGACTTGGATTTCAAAGTCCTAAACTCAGTTCAAACCAGGCGGAGATGCCAAGAACAAGATTTGTAACAAATTTGGTGAGGCTTCTACAGTTACTTATTTTAGACAAGTCTTATATGTACTATGTAACATTTTGTTACATTACTATGTAACAATTTCTTCCTGCACCGGTATCACAGAAGTCAAGGGTTTGAATCCCATGCATGCCTGAATTTTTTTTTCAGGCTCTCTTTTCGCAACTGCAAAAGTTGCGTCTATAACTGCGATGATCTGCTTTCATATAACAATCTAGTGTAGTATCAACTTAATTTTTTAAAGTGTCGATATATTCAGCACTCAAGTACTTATTGAGGAAACTGTTTTTATGTGTCCTGCATGTGGAGACAGGACTACCGTTGTACAATGTATGTGATCTAAGGGCTAAGGCAGTACCTTTATTTCTTAGTTACGCTGTATTTGTAAATGCTGAGTATTTGTCTGGGTGTTGGAGTGGAACCTGTGACCTCCCACTCTGTAGGATAGTGCTCTACCAACTGAGCTAATTCTGCCACAGTATTTATTCAAACATGCACTTGACACATGGTGTACATATGTGTACATGTACACAGAGTTTTGAACCTTGAAAGGTCTGAAATCTACAGAGTCCTTCCTTTGTGCTTGTTTTCATAAACAACTTACCCGACCTTCCCCCTGTCCCCTCAAAAAAAAAGCTCCAACCACCCCACCCCAAGATTAGAAATTTTATACTAGGCAGTTTGGGCATTTTTTTGTTCTGTCATGGCCAGATTAAATGGTAAGTGGTTGACCATTATAGAGACAAGGAGATTGGGACAAAAAAATCTTTCCTTATTGGATTTCCTGTATTTTGTCTTCACGTTACAGGTTTGGTTAACAATAATATAAAAAAAAAAAAACAGTTTATTCATATAGCACCTTTTCTGTAGGCTTCTAAAAATGCTTTATATGCTATTCAAAATCTTAAAAAGTAAACTGAACTATCTAAAAACTGTAAACAGCCCACAGGAAAAGTCCACACTGATTAAAATTAATAAATGATTCAATTAAAAGCTTTCTTAACTTAATAAAAAGATACATGTATCTCTTAAAAAGTGCCCTAGATTAGCACGCCTCTCTCACAAGTTAAATTCTGTTTAAATTGTAGGGAAGAGCATTTGGAATTGTTGTGGGATGTTTTATTGGAATGTTCCCATTGCTTTTTTATGGAGATAAAGAGGAACAAGAAGAAAAAGACAGTAGAAAGACAATAGATAATATGAACTAAAACTAGATTAGTAAAATACTTAATGAGATCTAAAACCAATTCATTATAGTCCATTATTCACGCACCAAACGTCACGGACATACTTTGATAAGGTAATAATAATCACGTGACCAGTACAGTTAGTACAAGCGCAATTTATAACATTTTATAAAATAAATATTGTACAGTTAGATTTATACTCTTGTATTTCTTTCGTGTTCTTAAAAATTTTCGCTCACTTCAGCGACCTTTTGAGGAAAACTTTTCAATTGCTTAAATAATTTTACGTGCAGTAGACGCACAATGTATTTATATGACAAACTGCATACTTTTTAAGCTTTCAGGCTTTCCAACTACAAGTTAATAATGGGTTAACGTGCACGTCACTTCCCAATGAAATGTATAACTCAGGATCTTCATGGTCTTTATCATCGTTGTCATAATTATTCCTCAAGTATTAAATTTTTATTGATTTAAATGAAGTTGATGCAGGGGTTTTAAGAAAGTGTTATACTGATCAGGGTTACTACATGTAGTGTCTGTAGTTGAGTTGTTGAAAAGTTTAAATTATAACTGTTACCTTGTTTCACAATCATGAGTCAATCACGCGCAGATAGGCAATTTGCGTTGTTGTTGCTGCAAATATGTTTTCCTAGTTTAGGCCTAAATTTACCCTCATATCCTTTGATTTAGCATTGTCTTTTTTCATTCGTTGTGGCCCCGTCATCTCTAGCCAGTACCAGGCTTTCAGATAGTGGGGAAACGCACTTTCCCTCCGTTCGCGCTTTCTCAACCCCCGCGGACCTTCCGCGGACCCGACTATCTCGTAGCCTGGAACAGGTTGCTTGTGTCGCAGACGCTCTAAACCTTCTGTATCGAGCGTCTGCGAATTAGTGCGCAATATCGTGGTAGAATCCCGCAAAGTCGCAAATGGACTAGACGAATGTGTGGGCCGACTGCAACGCAGGCTAGGGACAGGTACATCATATCCATGCGAAGATTCTCTTGAGGGTCTTAAAAAAAAATAAAAGAAATCCAGGAAAATGGTGGAGTCATCTCCTAGCACTCAATATTATCCATTGGTTTTTCAAACGAACCAAGCTTGGTTGTCCAATAGACTCGTTGGACATGGTGTTCCACTCCGTTAAAGAGAAAAATGCGGGAAAAATAATATGCGGGAAAAATACTTGTTTTAATTGGCCCTTGAATGTAGTTCTCGTAGTTTATGCATGTTAGTTTTGATGCCTGCAACGTTTGTCTTACTGATCGTCGCTCAGCGACTTTTTCAGTATTAATCGCTGTCAAAATTGCAGTCTGTTGAAATGATTCGGAACGCAGTTCTCCAGTTGCTATCCACTGGTTGAACCTCTATCCGCTTAGATAAGTCAGGAGCCCTTGAATCCTGGATAAGTCAAGTGGTTTCAGTAACCCTTATCCCGTGGATAGTGATTTTTCCGTTGGATAACGCTATCCATCCTTTGAACAAACGTGGGTATATAATTTTTTATTTTGTGGTAAATAATAAATAAATTCATACTTAATTATCCTCTCCCCTTATGGAGCCTCTCAGGGATAATGAAGCAATAATTCAATTGGGACATAATATGGTCAAGATTCCAAACTGGTGTAAGAGGCAATCCAGTTGGCTTTTTACAAGAGTGGCCGTGGATTTGAATTCGGGACTACCGAGAACAAATCCAGCTAGCGGTCAGGACGGGACTTGAACTCGGGGCCTCAAGACCCTTGGGGCATGCTGCCTCGCACACAAACACATAATGAAATGAATGGCAAAGAAACCCTCCCCCTTTTACCTCGCCTCATTAAGTGCCACACCCTTCGAAACGAAAGTTGGCTTAACCGTTTCACTCCTTAGAGTACCCAATGTAAAAATTCACGAAAATTCTAAAAAAAAATTTTTGTAAAATCCTAAGAAATAAAAATCACCACGCCAAAGTTCTATCAAAGAGGTTTCGTATGATTGGTAACACCATAGGATTTTGTTCACAGATTTAAAAGTTATAGTGAAAATTCCGGGGTACTTCCATGACTTCGAACCTCAGTCTTTTCCTTTTGTTTCTTTGAAGGTCAGCACTTTTCAATCTTCACTGAGTGTCATCTACACTATTCTCAAAATATGCGATTTTAGTAATAAGTTCAAGGAGTTATTAAGTTTTTTAGCTTAGTTTCACGGGTACCAGATGTATTGTTGGCTCCGCCTTGTTGAAGGATATAATTTACAGTGTCAAAGATAAATTACCAATCTAAGCAGGTACACAGATAAGAAACACTTGTTCCTGTCAAATAATCCGCGGCTTTCCTACAGTAATTAATATTTCATCTTAGTAGCAATATAACTTGCTACTTCGTAAACCGAAACTAAGTCAATTAATTCTCTCCCTATTCAAGAAGTGGAATTAGCGATGGAAACTCGTCCTTAATTTACTGTATACGTTTGTTTATATCTTGAGTCCGGTGCCTCTTTTTTGTGGAAACAAAGGTCAGAGATTTGAAATGTTTTGAACGGAGGCGGAATTTTGTGCGGCGGAAAGCAAGGATCTTCGTGCCACAGAATTGACAATGACTTTGATCCGAGGAATAATGTTTAAAGTCGAAAGCGTGAAGGCACTTTGATGAGCGCAGTTTAAGTTTCATGGCAGGCGCAATGGGTCAGTGAAAGAAAAGAGTGAAGACTTGACAAATGATTGAGAATTCGTTAGCCAAACAAATTGTTCACAGGTGCACGGTTAGGTAAAACAACTGCAGCCGGCTAAAAGCAAGAAGTGCACTTTGAAACGGTGTCTAGTTTGGTCGTGGCTTCCCACGTGGAAAATTCCAGAGAGCACTGGTGGAGTGTAAAGCTCTTTACTCAATGGGAAAAGGAGTATTAATATTTGTATTAGCGGTTTTAACGATAGCATTACTTATAGGAATTGGAGTCGAAATACAGAAGTTCTCTCAAGACTCGGCTCTCAGTCTTGCTAAACATGACATAGTTGGAGACTACGACAAGCTATATGATGAATATTTTCCGCGATATTACCACTCGTCTGGCCTCCTTTCTCTTCCTTTTGATGACATTGTAGAGCCATTCGAGGCATGGTTCGCTGGAGAACGCAACATGAGCAGAATTGATTATTATTACGGTACGTAAACTTAAACATAACAATTAAAATGCATCGCTTAACATTAGAAATTGCTTTATAGTGACTGCGTTGGCTTATTCGATCTCTGGAAGCTACTTTTAAGTAATCTCAAGTGGTCATATATAAAGACCACTTGAGATTCGTAGGTATATTTATCAATAATATTTTGTTGAGAGAGGTTCAAGCTTTCCTTCAAGGCTGATTTTATTTAATGTTTATTTTTTCCTTAAATGTTTTAGTAGCTGAGTTTAAACTGTGATATTTCATTTAGAAATAGAAAAAATTTCATTTAGAAATGTAAAATTATTGGCACTAAATTTTTCGATTTTGGCGAAAGAGGATTTCACGGGGTTTTATTTTCGCGGGTTCAAATTGAACGATTCAAGCGTTCTCAACGTTGTTTTTTTTTTTCAAAACTGAAAAGTATGAAATGTTTAATTCTTAAAACTAAAACAAAGAAAACGCTTAATTAAAAAAAAAAACTTTTAAGGTGAACGGGAAATTTGCAAATTAACGCGGTACGGTCGTCATTTCTCAACAGAAGAAACAAACTGGAACGTATACCAGTAAAACCAAACACAATTGTCTATACATATATCCTATATATGTTCTTGTTATTTTTCGTGATTGAAATTCCCTATATGTGTATTACTAGTAAATTTCGCGAGGTTTTTATTCTCGTGTCTTTAATTTCGCTGTTTAATTACAATCGAAAAAACGCAAAATTAAAGACCTGCAAAATTAAGTAATAACAAGGTAGTTTCAATCTGTGGCCATACATTTTCTTTAATAACGCTGTGTGGGCGTTGAGGTGTGGAACCTGTTTTAGGGTAAAAATAGTTGATTTTTTAAGGTTTCGTGTACTGTATTTCATTGGTATGATTTTAATTTGTCTTTGATTTTGATATTTATAATTATATATTATCAAATAAATGCAAAGAAGATCATCTCGTCAGTTGCGTGTTTAATCAATTGCGATGCTCTTCTTTGCATTTATTTCTTCATTCCGCGGTTCAAATATATGAACTTCATATATTCATGATTGCATCTTCATCATCCTAGGCGGCTGATAAGTGCAACCGCTGGTACCACAGAGGCCAGGGTTCCACGTACTGAGTTGCCTACACGGCGTATGATGATCTTTGTTGCACTTATTTCTTCATTCCATGTTTCAGCAAAATGAACTATATAATTTCCCCAATTTCGTTCCCAGGGTCTCTCTAAAAAGAATGACCATTGCTGGGAACTAGGCCCAGGAAAATTGACCGGATGTTGTTCATTAAGGTTCTTTGGAAACCTGCAATTTGTTAATATTAACAAGCTTATATCAAAGGATCATCCTTCGGCAAAATCGAATATAGATATATTTTTTTCATTACTCAGCTATTTAAAGATACATATTCATTCTTTTTTTTTCATTCATTTAATGATTATTGTTTAGGTATGGACAAGACAATTCAGCGTGGAGACCTGGGCAAAAACGGAATCCTGTTTAAAATTGTACCCATGCATTATGAGATGAAGCCCTCCGATCATAACTTCATAAGTTGCTGGTATAAACCACTTCCAAAATGGATGCCGCGTGCAGGACAGAGTGTGATACCAACAAACCTATCCGAGTTTAAGGTTGGAAAAAATGATATAGTAATGCGGCAAAAGTAGCACAGGGAATTGATTTACTTTTCGATTTTGTCAATAAGCCAATACCTCCCTTTTTTGGACTGAAGCGCTGCTAGAATTTTCTATCGTAAGATCATCTTGGTGAAATGACCCTGGAAGCGAAAATATCATTCACGATCCAACATTTAAAAATTAAGGAAAGCTTAAGATCAAGTTATTTTTACAACTTTTAAATGGGTTTGCTTTTGGATGTTCATTGTGACTACGGTTGCTTTCAATGTTCTCAAGTCACGATTTTCATACTGATTCCCCCTTTAAAGGCCACTTCACCCCTTTCTCTTTCTCAAGTCCGCTGCGGTCGCCTATAGCGGTGGCAGTAACTTTAATTCTGGGGAATGATACAAAATTTTCACAACGTGTTGTGCACCCACCGGTTTTTGCAAAAACTCCTCTGGGATGGCCATGGTATGTGTGTCGTACGTAAAGATATATATTTACATTGCTTTTTTATCCTTTCAGTTTGTTTCCGAAGAAATGCACCGAGGAATGCCTTGTCTGAAATACGAGAGGAAAATCAAAAAATTTAACAAGAGCAACACGTACAGTTTTTATATTTCCAAAACTAAACCACACAGACCTCTTCGATACGAGATGGTTGGATACGATGATATGCTGACGTCACATTATGATCGCTACATCCTTGACTACGTTACTTTCGAGCCTTGGAAATTTAACAGATCTTTGTTCAATTTACCTAAAAGTAGGTTTTTCATCAAAAATTATGCTTGGTCTCTCAAGTTTAATTACTGTGCTTAAGTTCGTCCTTTTATTGGTCCTGTCTCGGGACAAGTCTGCTAGGTTAGTGACAAACAATCCAATCATTTCAGTTAAATACAAATCATGAGCTGATTTCATTTGTCGTATATACAGTGTGCTTCGCGGTTCTATATTGAGGTATGGTAAAATGGGAAACAAAGAAAACATGCAACTTGTCTTGCAACGTTGCTACAATTAACGAGTTGTAGCGCGTTTTACCACCCACGAATCAAACCTTTGTTGCAACAATCAGGTTGTTAACAGGTTTGAACGAGGGTGGTAAAACGCGACTAATTGCTTTTCAACTCCTTTTTGCAACAAGTTGCAAAACACTAGACGCGCGTTTTGTTGTCCGTTTTGCCGAAGCTTTAGACGGTTGCTAGTATTGTGAACTATTATAAACGCTCACAATCAAAAGAAGAGGCCTCAGGCTTTTGTTGTGCTTTTTTAGTACGAAGATTCATTTACCAATGATGGTAAAGCCTGCTTATTGATCATCTTTTGTATTAAAAGTGCATTTCTTCCGATGTATACTAGTATGCTGTCTCGACAGTGGTCTCTAACATAATCGTTCTCGTTTTCATTGTAGACTCGAAATGTGAAAAGAAAGCAAAGAAACTGCGGTCTCACTATTTGGCGAACCCTATGGCTGAATACTTGCACTTTGGACATCACAAAGATCGTGAACTTGAAAGGTCCTACAAAGAATACAGAACTAAACATGCTAAAAATTACGCTACTTCAAGAGAACATGAACAACGGAAACACATCTTCAAGCATAATCTGAGGTAATTATACAAACTTGGTAATTATCGCATAGCCGCTCTATAGTACGTTACTAAACCAAGACCTCCCGTAAGAGCTGAGAACAGAATTAATGAACTTAGACATCGTCAGAAAAAAATACGCAAACGCGCTCTTCGAATCAAAAGGCTCACAACTGGAGCTCAAACTAGACAAACTACCTAGTCGGGATTCTAGTCTCATATCCTTAATGTACCCAGTCTTACCCGTAGCATCTTATCATACCCAGTCCCTTTCCGTTGGTTACCTCTAGTTAAGCTGATTATTCATACTTGGCTCCGATGCTTAAAAGAATAAAACAGAAGGAATACATTTTTCTTCATCCCTAAGTTATCCTAAGCCTTGGAGCCAAGCTGGAATTTTACTAAACCGAGATCGGTTCAATAAAAAATGTTCTTGTATAAATATTCTGGGAAAGGTTGTCAGTTTTCATCAACATTATACTATTATTGGTGGTTTGAATCGCAGGTTCATTCGTTCTAAGAACAGAGAAAATTTGAAGTACAAACTAGCTCCAAATAATTTTGCTGACATGACAGAAGAAGAAATTGATTTACACCGAGGACTTCTTCATGAGGGGAAAGAAAAAAAGAACCCGAAGTTATCAGAAGTGCTGTATTTTAACCAGTCATTATTGACATCTGGCCTTGTTCCCGATGAACTAGACTGGAGGGATTATGGTAAGCGTTTATCTTCTCATGTTCTCTATTATAATTAGGAGTTAATCAAGTTTGGCGAAACAATCTTTAGGTACGCTGCAAGAAACTTCGTAATTTCAGGGGGCGCTTTATCTCTAATTATGCCCTAGTATGTAAGTTTTCAAGTGGTACATGGGAGAATTCACCGTTTAGCATCGTTTTAGAAGGGGAAAAATTCTCAAGAAAGCATACAAAGCAACAGCGTCGTCGGAGTCAATTCGATATGGTAGAAAGTCGAGTTCATAATAACCTGGATAGACGACTACTCCGCATCCAGCCTTAACTTCTCTGGTCTCCGACCTCCACTTACGGCTACCTCTCCACAACAGCCACCTCACTGACGGCCACTTTATTTTGTTCCAGCAGACAGTCCACACATTTCACATTTACTCAAAGACTTATTTAAACCTCTCTACGACGGCAACGACCAAATCGTGTCCCCAACTGCCAAAAATAACCTCTCGACAACGGCCAGTTTTCTCAGCGACTGATGAAAAGGTCAAGAATGGTCTTGAAATTTGTTCCTTATGGCACTACATTGATGATTAATCGCGGCATTCGTGTTTTGATTTTGTTTCATTTATACTGCTGCAGTAAGCATAAATTGTCGACGATAAAAAAAACAAAACAGAAACAAAACAAAACAAAACAGAGCAAAACAGGTACCTCGAAATGAAGCCTTAAAGGAGAATAAACCAGTCTCCAGAGCTACAAGTGACCGAATCCCTTTTACAGTTACCTATAAAGCATTAAGCATGAAGATGGAACAATAAACATGTTGTAATCCCGAAAAAAAATTGTTATAATACACCCCTGCCTCCCCACTTTCTTCTGTCCCCAAGGAGGCCGTTGTGGACAGGTTCGACTGTATTAGAGATTTGCCTTCTTCACCATTAACTAACTCGTTATATGTTCGGAGGAAGGTGAAGTTGTATGTAAAATATCAAAATTAAAGTAAGGCATGAAAGTAAAACACTTCAATGATTGTCTAGCTACGTGAAATTACTTATCGCTTTATTTATTTCGTGCTCGTTATCCTTTCAGTTTTTTTCTTCTTATGTTTGTTGTTTTGTGCGAAAATTCAAATTTTAAGTGATACTTTGTTAAATAACGATAAAGGTTGAATCGCTGTTAATGATCTCGAGGCAGTAATTACGTTAAACCAAGAGACTATAAAGGGGACAGAGAGGGCATCCCCCATATACACCCTATTCCATAGGTAATTCGTCTCGAGTTATTTTTAACACCACAGATCTCAAGGGGGATTAGACAATAGCCAATCACATAGCGCGAATGTGTTCCGCGTGGAGGACCCACGCTGAGAGCCACGCGTCCTTCACGAAATGACGCAGAAAAAAATGGGGGAAGACGCGGAGAGCGATTTTGCTATCCCTTTTGTCGACGAAAACGACTACAGCGAGATTTCTGCGAAAGCTGTGTCAGCGAAACCGAAATTAAAAAAGAATCGCCCTTCCTCTCTTGTATAGAGCTAACAGTAGAGCAGGGAAATCCTTAACACACTGAATATTCTCTCAGGATCATTTATAATTTACAGTTTGAAGAGAGCAATTTCTGGTTTGATGTTTATTTTTTTTCAGTCTTTATAGCGATTATTCCTACCCACTTACTTTGTCAATTGTAGGCGAACCCTCCTAAAGCTGAGTTTCAAGGGACCATATTCAAGCTCAGAAAGAGAAATAAAATTTCGTCGTTGCTTATTTACGTCCTCCATAAAACGCGAAATTAGGCATTTTCACGTCGTAGTCGTGCAAAAACGGGAAAGAAATGAACAAAAAAGTGTGTTGCACGTGCGAAGTTGTTGTTTTGCTAATTAAACCTATTGTTTTTTTGACGTTCTAGTTGTCGTCCGCGTCGTTGGATCTTAAACTCCCTAAATTGTACAAACGACCGGTTTCAATAGACCGGCGAAATTTCTCATTTTATTAAAGCACTGAGGTTACGACAACTTCGAGTTAAACTGATTTCACGGGTTGTCAAAGAGTCCAGCGATTCCTTTTTCCCAGGTGAGCGCCAACTCATTTAGCTTCAATATTCAGGAATGCTCTCGATCTTTTTACGCTTTCATTGCCTCTCGCCCGACATGTTTTGCACGGCGTTTGGTCATGCGAAACCTCCACGAAACATCCACGCCTCGCGCGAGGTAACGTTATCCCGATTCTAAAAATAACTCGAGACGAATTACCTATGGAATAGGGTGTATATGGGGGATTCCCTCTCTGTCCCCTTTATAGTCTCTTGGTTAAACTAAATAATAAATCTATATTTGTCGTGTTATTTCCAGGTGCTGTAACGCGTGTCCATAGTCAAGGCTTATGCGGATCATGTTGGACTTTCTCTGCGGTGGGAGCTGTGGAAGGAGCCCATTTCTTGAAGGTAAAACTGGTTTCGCTTGATCCATGGTAGTTATTTCTTTCAGTTAACTATTTTGAATAGCCTGAGAAAACAGCTGACATTGGCGACTCTACCATTGGTTTCCTCGTTAAATGACGTTATGAGGAACGAGTGCAAAAATTCTATACTGATGATCCGTCACTACCCAGATCTGGGTAGTGACGCGTCATCAGTATGGAATTTTTGTGTTCAATCCTCAGACGTCATTTCGCAGGGAAACCAGAGGCTTTGTCGCAGAATGTCGGCTTTTTCTTAGGCTATATTTTCAACGGCTTCTCATTCTCATAAAAAGTAAAGCGGACGGAATTTATCGAAAAATCCACCGTGGATGATTTAGCCTCCCACACAGACGTTCTTAGGGGTTCGGGGCAGGAATGCGTGACGAACCCCTAAGAACGTCTGCGTGGGAGCCTATGGATGATTAGTCCGTGCCTTCATTCCTGATAAGTGCTTCCTCCCAGTTTTGTAACTTTACTGACGCATGCGCATTTTCCAATTGACCTCTAACAGACTGGAGAACTCGTTGAGCTTTCGAACCAGCAGCTGATTGACTGCTCCTGGCCCGCAGGGAATCGTGGATGTCGCGGAGGATTTCAGGATAGAACACTAAAATGGGTGAAACGCAATGGCGTGGCGCTGAGGCGCGATTATGGACCTTACCTTGCACAAGTAAGCTTCTGTTATTGTTTAGGACTTTTGCAATTATTTAAAGGATGACAATATGTCAATTCCTCACAGAACCCAAATTCTCTTACGATGCATAAACAGAAGTCACTCTTTATGATCTGCCAGCCAAAATTGCCAGTGGACTCTTATTTGAGGCAAATATGCCCTCTGTCGTCCGCCTCAGTCTCTTTAATTTACGGTAAAACGGGCAACGGAAAAGTGCAACTTGTTTTGCAAAATTTCGAGTTGAAAAGCGATGTTGCCGGTTTTACTACCTACCAATCAACCTGTCTCGCTACAAATCGGGTTGTTGTAGGATGCGTAATGTTGTTGCAAAAAGCAGAACTACTCTCTTCTTTCTGTAACAGCTTCTTGCAACCTGCAAGAACCTGAATTGTTGCATAATAGCTTGGTAAAGCGCCCAAAATCCATTTTCAACTCGTTTTGCAGTAATTTTGCCAAACAAGGTGCACGTTTTTGTTGCCCGTTTTCAACGAAGCTTTATGGGTAAACCAATCCCTTAAATCTCCATAAATTCGATTAGTAAACGACTTGCGATAAAAAAATTTAAATTCATCAAGTTGAAAGCAACGCAACAGTTTTGTCGTGTTTTTTTTTTTTTTAGGAGGGCTTCTGTCATTGTGGTCACTCTGATAACTGTACTATTACTCACATAAGCGGCTTCTCTAGTGTAAAGAAGAACAACTCAGACGAGATGAAACTCGCTCTAGTCACTCACGGTCCTATAGCATCATCTGTAAACGCAGATGCAAAGACTTTCAGGTTTTACAGCCACGGGATTTATGACGACCCCAAATGTGGTGAGAAAATTATTATTGTTGTTAAGTTAAGGAATCTGACGAAAACTTCGTATCCTTATATTGTTACCACAAGTACCCACAACCAAAAATCGTTCATCCTGCTGATGAACGGTTCGGTACTCGATAGTTAGATATTTGCATGAGCAACAATCGTTTATGGTCTGTCCCCTTTAATCTTAGCTTGCGCGTTTGTGAGTAGGATTATGAATTACAGTCGAACCCCGCTTTACGGACACCAGCTCAATACGGACGCCTCCTTATTACGGAGAGTTTCTTTTGTCCCTGGGGAAGAAAAGCCCTCACTTTTCTTTAAATTCAACCCGCTTAATAAGGACACCTTTAAGCGGACAACGGACACTTTTTTTATGTCCAATAAACAGATTCTCATATAAAGTCAACCTCGCTAATGCGGACACTTTATTGTCCACTGTGTGCTGTAATTGAAACCTTTCTGTTTTGAAGGTACAAAATCTTCAGTTGACATAATGTCGATGTTCCGAGCGCTATTGTACACCAGATAGGATGAATTGTGGACGACAATTTTGGACTATTTTGATATCAATCGAGTTATTCAGAGAACGGTTTTTAATTACGTAATGTATAATGAGCGACTTTGCCTAGACTTTTAAGTGTTTTCATGGACATAATCCGCGGAATGACGGTTTGGTGAAGTTTAGAGAAGTTTAGCTTGACGATGCTAGTGTCCTGTTTTATTTTTGTAGTATTTTGATCAAATATAAATGGTGTATTTTAACATTGCCCGTTTAATACGGACATCCCGTTAATATGGACACTTTCTATGGCCCCTTCAATATACACCACGACAAAGTGCACTGAAATATGAAGAAACTGAGTGTATTTTTTTGGTTTTACAGGCAAAAAGACAAACCACGCTATACTGACTGTGGGATATGGCTCCTATAATAAGATACCATACTGGGTCATAAAAAACTCGTGGGGACACCTGTGGGGAGAGGATGGCTATATCAAGATAACCATGAAGAATGACAGATGTGGGTTGCTTAACGGGCCATTACTAGCTGTAAGAAAAGATAGGGCGATTACTGAGTGCCCATTGAAGACTCTAAAAAAGGTTCAACGACAGAAAGTCAAGTCTTTTTCTGAGGAGGAACTTACTATTTTGCCTTTTTAAAATGGTCAGCTGGTGATAAACAGGAAGTTGTGAGGGAGATGTCTTTAACATATCTCAAGGGTATGTAATTTTAGTGCCCAGTACGTCATACGAGTATTTGTTATAATGGAAACACGCCAAACAAGGCAAAGCTTCAATATATGTGAAGAGCTTGTAACGCGCTTAACACGTGTCCATGGAACTGTCTTAGCACTGAAAAGCAAGTATACCGACAGTATCTAATGAATGTCTGAATCTTCATTCGCGCAGTGGCAAATGCAGGCAGCAAGAGTACAACAATCGTGCTAAAGTGTCGGACAGGTGCCAAGTGTAGAAATTGCGCGCAAAGAATGGCACTATTGGCTGTGCACAGCCCGTACGTGCCAAGCGCGGGAAAATCGTTCAAGCGTTTATAAACTCGAAAACGTACAGTCAGTACCAGATGTGGGAATATATCTGTGCGTGGAAAGCGCCGACTAGTGCTGGGCGTGTTGAGAAGTGCAAACAAAATCGAAACCTTCATATATATCTACTGAAAGCAAGGATCCGCGTTTCGAAAAAGAAAGCAAGAAAAATAAAAGTTATTACTCTTATACTTTCCTATATATGTTTGCAAACATGTTTTAGTGAGTGTCAAGAGCCCCCTCTCAATAACACCGTAAGAAAAAAACTTATTGTCCTAATCGCTAAGTCGAAAAACTGCTGTCGTAATAACAAACGTAACGTAAGCTCAAAAATAGACCTTTTTCATCCTTTATCATTCACTAATTTCGATTCGTTCACTGATTGTCAGGCCTTATTTTGATTGAAAAATCTGTTGAGGGCTGATTAATTAGCTTGAATATAAAAGAATGATGAATGGTCATAAAGGACTATTAGGGTTCGAATTCTTCTGTATTCTATAGCTGAGATAAGTGGAGAAATGGTTTTAGTCAGGTGAAAGTCATTAAGAAGCTATTTTAGCGCAAAACGAGGGAAAATGTACTTCATAATATAAAACACATAGCAACTATAACCAGAATCGTGTATAAAATTGAATTTTTTAAACTAACGCGGGCTTATAGGTGTTCTTTTGTTGAGCTCATCAAATCGAATTTTCGACCTCTTGTAGTCAAATGGTGAAAGCTTAAGGTTTGTTACGTTAAGTCTTCTTTCAACATCAACGAAGCTCTGTTTCGTCATTCTCCTGAAAGGATAATCCTCACTCGCGTCATCAATTTCCGTAGCGTTCAAAGAAACAAAAATAGGTTCATTCGATAGTACTCCGCACAAGTTGTCCTTTCTTGCAATTTTCACAAAACCTTCTTCGCCCCAGAATTTTCCCCAAGAGTTCTTTACTATCCAATACGGAGTGCCATTTTCTTTCCCAAATCCAACCACAACAACTCCATGATTTGTTTGTGAGCCTGGAGGAGAGAAACAAAACTCACTTACTGTTGCCTTGCACAAGCGTTGTACCGAGTCAGTTATCTTAAGCTTCTTTTTCAAAGTGAGCTCTTGTGGTCGTTGTCATTCACCACAAATTGAATTTATTTTCAAATGAACGGTTGTGCTCCAGGTCTTTGTTTTGATAAAGAGGCTCCGAATAAATCAGAATTGTATTGAAAACAGGAGAGAAGAGAGGCGCTAGAGGTGGGACATAAAAAAAAAACTCCAGCTCTTTTGATAAAGCATCTTTCTGTTTAGAATTACTCAGAGAAAAAGCTCCTGACTTAAAAGATTGTTTCGTCCAGTATCAGCAAGGGAATTTTCGTCATTTCCTCTTTAAGCGAGTCGAGTGGAAAAGACAACCATCAAAAATTTCAGTTTCGTACTTAGACATCATAATTGAATTTAAATTGAGTTCAACATAATTAACACATAAAACTGGAGGTTATACTTAGCCATGCTATAACTAGGGACCTTACTATCCGACAACGGCGACGTCCATGAAAACGTCGCGGAGAAATAGACTTCGCATCCTTTGAAACAATTTCGCGATTATCCCAAGTCGCCCTGTTACTTAAAAAAGGGAATTTAGGTTGGAAGTGAAGAGAGGGGATCTGCGCCCGAGTTCAGACAGAGATGGTAGAATTTATCGCCTTGCCGCTACCCGGCGTTCTTAGGTAAACTTAAAATATGGCCATTTCACGTCGTAGTTGTGCAGGGACGTCAAAGAAATTGACCAAGAATTGTGGTGCGCATTAAACCTAGTGCTCATTAAACCTATTGCTTTTTTTTTGTGGTTGCCCGTCGCCGTCGCCGTCGTAGTTTCGTTTGGTCCCTACTATCGGACGGCGACAGCTACGAAAACGTCACTTAAAAATAAAATAACACTGCTTCAAACTTAAGCGCGCTTATTACATCTCATTCAATTCGTCAAATGTAGGCATTTTTTTTCTGGAGTTGAATTCTAGAAGATGATGTATCGAAGATCAGGTAAAGAGAAAGAAAGTCCTTGTCTTGTGTTCTAGGTCTCCACAAAACGTGAAATTAGGCATTTTGACGCTTTGGTCGTTCAATGACGGCAAAGAAATGTACAAAAAAAGTTTGATGCACGTGATTTACAATTCTTACATGTACTTACTACATTCTGTATCATCGTAAACGCCAGAGCTGTAAAACTTCAAAGACTTTCTACCAACATTGATGGAAATGGATGCTGGACCAAATTTTGCCAGGCCTTGCTTCAATGCCTGCTCGTCATTTTTCTTCACGGTCACCAAACGACTGAATTTTACGACGTCACAGCCGTCTTCTTGTCCACAATGGCAGTATCCCTCCTGCATGTGATAAATCATGTATATTGAAAATGTGATACTCTGTCATGCATCCATATTTAAAATTGAACTCCAGAGTGCTCTGTCAGCCCTCTATAAATTTTTCTGTATTTTGATTCAATGGCACGATGCTATTTGATGAGAACACGTCACTTGCTATGTGTCAAAACCATGGCCCTAGGGGGACAGACTCGTAACAAATCAGGTTTTGTACCTTGAAACCCGGGAAAGCCATGTACCAGTAGAGTCAAGCAAATAATTTTTTTCGCAGCCTTGGCCGAAAAGCTGCTTCGCCTCGGGGAACATAGAGTTTCTGGGATGAGATTGCAGTTTAGATGCGGCATATCCCGTATCGTTTGTCTAAATAAACTAAAAATCCCCTTCAAACTGAACAGATGTTCTAACAGATGTTCCAACATTGTTAGTTCACGTTGATGCATCATGTTCAATTGAATCATCCTATTGAACACCTTGTTAAATGGTGCTGGATAACTTCAAAAACTTCAACGTTACGTTGTTATCATGATGTTCTATTATCAGACCTGAGCAAGATATCTTCCATAACTTTTACTGGACGCCACTCCGTGTTTCTTAGCCCACACCAGCGCCCTCCAAGAGAAGCCGCCTCGACAGCCACTGTTACCAAATCCCCAGCTACAGTCCATCAGCTGTTGCTCGGAAATGTCTATCAGTTTCCCTGTCTAAAGAGGAACCATCATAATGGTGATTCAAAAAAGGTCGCTTTGGGCATTGGGAATCTGGCACTGGAAAGCTATGTTTGGTGGTCACTGAAGCAAACGATAGCAGTCATTTTAGTATGCCCAAATGCCCAATTCCCATTACCCAAAGCATCCTTTACTGGATCAGCTATATACGTAAGCCAGTGATTGATCACACGCAAACTCGATAATAATCTCTTACTATTGTAGCTTTTGTATCAATTTTGTTATTGTTGGGAAAATCTTTTGTGTTGGAAATTGTATTGTTTCAGACCAGCGACTTGGCTGCCTTGAAATCATCGACAGGCAAGGAATGGCGGTTCAGTATGGCTGCACCGATCAGCTCATTTCAGTTCATTTATTCATAATTTATATTACAGCTCAAGTTAATTACAAATTGAAGTTTGTGCTGAGGACAGGCATCAATGGTTTTTGATAGAAGTGTGTGATAGTCAAAGAAGCGTACCTTCCGAGCAGACCAAGATATGCATTAATTGATTTAGATAAAGTTGAATTCAGTCCTATGGGTGGGTGTATGGAGGTGCTGTTAGGTGTTTCTGCAAATTATTTATTTTGAAAAAAATATTGTTTTGGTTAGAGGACGTCTGAGATCGAGACTGAAATTTGGCTTCCTTCTGGAATTCGCCCTTCCCATGCATTGCGGCGTTCCTAGACGATTCATGGAGGAATATGTAGAGTCTTCCTAATTAATAATATAATTCAGGTTTTAAAGTTAGCTAAAGTTTAAACTAAGTATACTTTAGTGACCTGAATAGCGTAGGCTCCCTCTATTGGTCCAGTAGAAGAAAATGTCCAACAAGATCCACAAAGTCCCTGAGCTTTAGATGGAGTAACGACACCTAAAATAGGAATGCACAGTCGTGTAATTTGACAACGTAGCACCAGTGCACTCTACCTTCGAAGCATTGAACTTTCATCAGTTTTAATAATATTCGGCTCATTAATGTTGCTAAGAATTCATAGAAAAGATGCCAGTAAGATGAAACCGTGCCAACGTTGGCCTGTTTCAGGCGTTCAGAAAGTGCACAGGGAGCGGCGCAAAACAGCGAAAGGCGAGACGAAATAATGTTATTTCTCGTTGGCACTTTGTATCCGGCAACGCAGGCACTAGAAGGAATAATTGTTAAGTCACTTGACAATTATTCCTGGTTTGAAACCCACCATATTCACGCCAATCCAAGGAATCAGGGAGAGCAGACCGAGGTATTTTGAATCGAGCTTGAGGTATTTCTTGTTTCTTGAGCGCCTCGTCTCCTCCACTGGGGTCAATTAGTAAGCCTTTGTACAGTTCAAACTCGTCGTCGGTGACGTCACTGAGCTCATTCGGCTCCAGCGTGAAATTGAGTGCTGCTCTATTTTTCGAGTTTATAAATCTGGAAGGTTAAAAAATTATCTCCGTTTAGCTGTGGAAAATCTTTTCCCGTTACGTTGTTGCGTTTTTAACTCGTTTTTCGCATTCATTGATCTGTCAATAGCCATTATTAAGTAGACCATCACTTTGCTCTTTACAAGGACATTCTTGATCCCTTAGCCGAAACGGTCAACGCCAACAAAATACCTGCCCCACCATGGCAAACCTATTTGAGCTGGCAACAGCAGTCTTCATAGTAAAGCCGGCTGGGAAATATTCTTCTATGATTTTCCAGTCATAAGAGTTTTGCGAAACCTCGCGAATATCAATGTTTAATAGCGCGAAATTTCAAATCGCTAAGCGATCAACGCGCGACAAATTTATAAACCTCTCTTCGCGATGAAAAAAGGCATACAATCAAAGTTGATGCGTTTTTAAGACAATGTAAAATTACTCTTTCGCGTCGTTGGTTACTTAAGACCAGTCTATTTCTCCGTTGAAGGATTTTTCATACAAAGCATTTTATCATGATCATTACAGGTGCAGATTCCCCTTACCTCATGTTATGACGAAATATGTGTTTTCGCTGTTCGTGCTCGGCTGGATCTTGATAAGATTTACTGTGACGCTTCTTGAATTCGTCGAACATTTCATCCACTTCAACATCCTCAAAGTTTTCATGCATAAACTCTCCCATTGGATTAAAGTGGTACCTAGACTTCATCTTATCAAGCTCTTTCAGGCAGCTAGATTTTCCTTGAAGAGACAATGAAATATCTATGCAATTGTTGCAAATTTGAACTTAGTATCAATTGCATTTTTGGTACACATTCCTTTTTAAAACAATATAAAATTGAGATTGGCCATAAAAGTTTGTCCAATCTATTTTTGAAGCCGCCCGGTAAATAAAATGGTTCCACCAAATTGTAACCAATCACAAAGCAAGATGATATTGAACCAAAGCAGTCTTAGAATTATTTCCAAAACCCAACAAAATACATACCTCTCTAAAGTATTTCTAATAACTAAGATAGCTTCAACTCTAGAATGATGAGAATTCAAAGTACTATCTTTTTGATTTTCATTGAAGAGACAGTGAAAAATCTATGCAATTGTTGCAAATTTGACTTGGTATCAATTGCATTTTTGGTACACATTCCTTTTTAAAGTAATATAAAATTGAGTTTGGCCATAAAAGTTTGTCCAATCTATTTTTGAAGCCGCCCGGTAAATAAAATGGTTTCACAAATTTGTAACCAATCACACAACAAGATGACATTAAGCCAAAGCAGTCTTGGAATTATTTCCAAAACCCAACAGAATACCTCTGTAAATTATTTCTAATAACTAAGATAGCTTCACGTCTAGAATGATGAGAATTCAAAGTACTATCTTGGTAGAGTGAGAGCAATCTTGACTACCATCAACTCTCTTCTAATGGAGTACCTCTATATGGCGGTCACCTCTCTTTAGCATGGTACTGATCCAAACGGGATTGATTTATTAAAGAGACCACTCTACACACTGGCATATGCTAGATATAGATAGGCTTATAGTAGTATAGGAGGGATGTTTTACGCCGTTTTTTTGGGCAGGAATTTCATTAAGGTGGGCAGGAATAAATTAACTAGGTGACGTCATAGGCTATTGTCTTGATCTCATGAATAAAATGCGCAGGAATCTCATTAACTTGCGGTGGAATCTCATTAAGTATATCCAGTTTGACGGGTTTATCAATGATGTCATGTTCTATTTTTATCTTGTGGCGGTCATGGTTGGTATAACCGAAGGAGGGACCGGTTACTCCTCTTTTTTGCGGAGGATTCTCATTAGAGTGCGGAGGAATACATTAACGCCAATGACGTCATAACCTTTTGTCTTGATCTCATGAATAAACTGCTGTGGTATCTCATTAACTTGCGGTGGAATCTCATTAACATAAGGTCGTGTGCTATTTTAAGTTGCTTTAGGATTTCTAGTTACTTTAAGGTCGATAAACGTCTTCGTTTTCTATTGGTTAGTTAGAAAATAAGAAAAGTTTTCATTGGTTAATTCATAGTGCCTGAGGAGTAAAGTCAAACTTGTCTCTGACTTAAAATCACTGAGACGTAACGTAATTATGCAAGTCCTATTTCCTGCTGCTGCGATTGTCCTGGTTCCGGTTCACTGACTTTTGGCGGGCAAATCGTGCATATTTATGAGGGCAAAGACAAACTAGCTCTTGTCCTATTTGCTGCTGCTGTGATTGTCCTAGTTCCCGTTCACTGATTTTTTTGGCGGGCAAATCGTGCATATTAACGAGGGAAAGGGCAAAGTAGCTCTTTTTTACGCTGCAAACAATGTTTTACTTACCCCTCTCCTTTTCACAATTTTGTTATTTTCCTTCCGCAATTTTTTTTTATTCCCATTTTCCCTCCTCCTCCTCCTCATTTCTATTTTCTTCCCTCCACCACCACCACCACCACCACCGCCACCACATTTCTATTGTTTTCCCTCCACAACCACCACCACCACCACCACCACCGCCACCACATTTCTATTGTCTTCCCTCCACCACCACCACCACCACCACATTTCCATTGTTTTCCCTCCTCCTCCATGAGGGGTACAGGAGGGGTACAGGAAGGGTACAGGAATGACAATGACGTCATTGGCGTTAATGTATTCCTCCGCACTCTAATGAGAATCCTCCGCAAAAAAGAGGAACCAAACCAAAAAAGGCGTTTGAATAGGTGGGGCTTTTGCGAAAAGGATCACTTTTCCTGACATTTTCACATGATGTTAAGTGATCAATACATGCACTTTAGGCATCCTTTAGCTACTGATGAATAGTCACGTCATACAGTTACAGATATTTCCATCAACAAAAAGTTGCATTCTGTCCCCTTCGGATAAGAACAATGATTCTTTAGCAGTTTTACTTCTTTCGTACCTTTTGGTATTTTCATAACATCAAAATCAAACTCCCATTCACGGAATGACAGGTAGTCCACGATGTAATGATCGTAAAACGAGTGTAACAGGGTATCATATCCGTGCATGATGTAACGTACAGGTCTGTAAGGCTTCTCCCTCGTGACGTAAAGTGTGTAAGTGTTCTTCTTCTTGAACACAGTCGCTGTCCGCTGTAACTTGTGAACAGGCATTCCACTGTGATACTCTTCACCAAGATACTAGACAAAAAAATATGCCGAACATTTAGAGTGATGGATTTGGTATTTGTGCATCAGAATTATTGGACTTATCATTTTAAAAGCACTGTTCTACACTGTGGTATCAGCTGAAATTCATCTTGCGTTGGTAAAACGTTTCAGAGAGCGTTGCCTAGTATAACGCGGTCATGCAGAGAGAGTAACTGTCCTTGACCACATGTCTCGGGAGGCAACACTTGCTGAATCACCTATCAGCACCGCTGCCACGCGTTTCAGGTCAAAAAGTTTACCTTGAATCCTTTCAAGTTTTGGGGCACAATACTCTGCGCCTTTTCTGGGGACCATCGGAATCCAGGCCTATACCAACAGCTCCGTGTGTTTCTGTCCAAGTCCTTTCCTTTACCCCAATGAGCAGGCACAAACTTTATAAGAGCCCCGTATGGTTTAAGGTCCCCTCTTTGAATGGTCTTGTCCATGCCTACAGAACGAAACTCCAACATTTTAAGAAAGCTTTGTCTAAAGCAGCTACAACGCACAATTTTGGGCCAAGTTCGTACTCAATTTTCAGAGTCAGCACGAACAGCAATAGAGAGTAAGTAGTCTCCTTGTGTCGTCACTCAACGCTCCTCCTCACAAACGGCTGGATGTTTGTGGGGTATAGCGTGATGTGGCGCGGCGTGGCGTAGGAGACTACGTACGATCATAGGAAATTGCGATCTACCATATGCAACCCGGTCTACAAAATGCAGTCTCTATAGTGATCAAGCTAGCGATTGGAAAAATTTTCAAAACCTGTTTAGCAGCAACTATTTATATAAGTCAGAAGATGATAACGGTAGCAACGCGAAAAATTGCCAATAACCTAGAACTAAGTATATTGTGGTAAGTCTGTAGATTTAGCGTTAAGCATGCTTTAACAGTCTGATTTTAAAATGGAGGGAGTATTATCAACCGATAGAGGATCAGACTAGGACCCTATATTATAAGACTTTAATTTAAGTTTAATCAAAGGCTAAGTTGATGAGGTCGATTTGCCAGTGTAAAGATAGCAAAAACTCAGTGATGTGTTGATCGCTGGGCGGTCGTCAGTGTGCGCAAATGAACAGATTGTCCGTACATCGAATGCTGGAGCAGTGATATTGTCAGGAACAAGGAGTAATATGACAACAAGATTAAATTAGTTGAACGAAAAGCGTTCGTTAATTCCATAGCGATTAACAGTGCCAATTTGAAAAATACATTTTTCTCCTAAATTTGCGTGGCTTAATCCGAGTTTCTCTTACTACACGCCATGTTAGGGCGAGTCGTTATGGAAGGCTGAAATGGGGTGCCAATGATTCTTAGATAGAGAGAGTTTCATAAACTGTCTAAGAATCAAGGCTTCAATTAAAAGGCTGAAACATACCCCACCATCCCCACCTTTTGTTTACGGCCTGAGGTTTTGAGATATCGACCTGTTATTATCTGCATTTCCTAACTTTCCTTTTCCTTTTTAATTATTCTAACCATTCATAAACTCTTGTACTTCGAAACGGTCCTTTTTTCTCCCCCTTTCAACTCTTTTCCTTTTTATATAGAACTGCTTTGACCTTGCATTATAAAACAATAATGTTTTTTCTAGTAGTTTTTTTGGGGTTTTCTGCTATAAGCCGCGAAACAGCATAAGTAAATAAGGAAAGCAGGTAGACAATGCATTACCAGCTACAATGACACAAACATTGTAAGAACACACTGTGGATTACCGTAATAGTAGTCAATTCGACTCATTCTGTGTTTTCCAGCATACCATGCTTCAAACGGTTCAATGATACCATCGTAAGGTAATGATATGATCCCCTGCGCGTGATAAAACTCTGGAAATTTGATCTCTTCCATGACAGATTCATGATGCTCATCTTTCTGTTGAAGAGTTGCGTTCTCGAAAGTTATGTGTGGCTCGTCGTGGCCTCTGTAATCCAGGCCCCCTGTCGTTTTTGGATCCACGTCAAAGTTGTTATTCACCTCTTTGATTTCTTCAAAGAAATAATTTTGTCCGTTACAAGTACGAAGGTGTACTATGCCGACGAATACGGCATAGAAGATCCGCCATAAAAATGTTTTTGATCGACACCACCTACGAGGCATCAAAGTTCCGTTAAGCATAATGACCTGTATCAGACTTGTCAATTCATTCAAGTTTGACGATAAATTTTTACTTGAAGTAAGAATTTCTCATTGTTACCACTTCCGGCGTGAAAAATCCATTTATGTGTTGCTTAATTGCCATAATATCATAGACAAGTGTCCATGTATTTTTATCAAGGCCGATTATTCGTTTGGTGGAAATCTAGGGCAGGATTTGTAAGGAACCTGCTGCTGGAATTTAACTCCTAAGAACAGGTACCAGTTGCAGATCGGGGAGAAAATCAGAAACACAAGGAGCCTTTTGTCCGGCATTTGGTTCATGACATATGATCCGTCCGTTTGATAACAACCTGCGGGGTTGACATTGAAGTTTTGGACTCACCAGAATTTAAAGGAAACTTCTAACTAAGATTTGTTTTCGTTCAAAGGACAAAGGATAACGGGCGATCGTCTAGTTTTATGGGGCGGTTTAACTCTCGTAAGACAAAAGGAGAGGCTCACCTCGCTATAGCTTTATGCCGAACCTGAAAATCGTAACTCTCTTGGTTTGAAAAATGGTCCCCAAATAGCAGAAGAGCAAGAGATGTAAATACACTGATGTTTTATATGGGCTGTGAATCAGCATGTGAAGTCTTATATTTTTTATTTTTGGAGCTGAAACCTATTATTTTAGGAGGTTGCACGCTGAAAACTCAAGGGTAGAAGAGCGATGAATTTATGAAGTTAAGTGCCGGGGTTCAAACAGGAACAATAATATGCTGTTCTCTCATTGATACAGACCAGAAGACGCAGAAGAACAAATAAACCAAACAGAACATGAAGTTGACAGGGAATCACTGGGAGAGCCGAAAGGAGAATGGGGACGACTCAAGTCGACACCCAAACGTCAAACTTCATGAGACGAAACAAACTCTTCTAATTTGAGTTAAGTTAAGATCGTCTTTTGGGTCAGACATCGAACTAAGGACGCGTCGAGCCAATCAACTGAATCAAACCAAAAAGTAATTTTAATAAATTTTCTCCCGAACGAGGGTAAATATACATTGTCATATATACAAATGTTTAATTTACTAGCTTAGTTCGTTTCATGTGAAGATCGACGTTTGTCCCGGAGACGATCTTCAGACGTTCTTTCAGTCTGAAGCAGACGGATAGAACGTGTTAGACGATCCAAACTAGGGCTTTCCACAAGTTGCTAGAGATTTCTGAAAATGTTTCCCGTAATTTCTCAAAAAGTTGGTTAAAACTTGCTCAAAAAAGGCAAAAGTTGCTGTTTGTGACAAAAGTTGCTTAAAAGCTGCGACAAAAAACAACAACTTTTTGTTACCCTCTTCCTTTATTTGATCTGAAGTAAAAATAAATTATGCAAATCGTAAAAAAATAAAAAAAATTCTAATCATATTTGTACAATTTTGCGGCGTTACTAAATAACTTTGTCCTCAATTAAAACTAAAAATTTATGAGTAAAGACTAAGCATCAGTTTATCAGAGCCCATGGCCTCATAGTCATGGGCTTTTGTCAATATCGAAATAAATCTTGTAAAACTTATAGTATGAACCAATTAAATTGTTGAATGACCTTCTTCACCTGAGACTGGCTTCGTCCGCCATTTTCAATTTTCTTTTAAAAACCGCTGACCTAGCAGCCCGGCTACATGTATCTTGCCGTCATGATCTGCCCCAGGGAGGAGGATCTGGCTCCTTTTTCACAGGAAATTCATAAATTGTCTACTAAAACATTTTTAAGCATTTAAGGCTGTTCCAATATCTCAGAATTGCTAGAAAACTAGAGAAATTGCTCAGAATGCAAAAAGTTACTCGAAATACGAAAAGTCCAATCCAAACTCATTCAGACGAACTTAACTGAGCCGAGACGTCGAACGTTTCATGGACTTAACCTACTAAGTTTGGTTCGTCTCGTGAAAAGTTTGACGTTTGGTCTAGGCCTAGTAGACCTTATTCACGGTACCTGCTACTTTTGCAGGCGCTTAAGGACTGATGGGATTAAGGCGCGCGATGTCACGTGGTTTCTCAGGGGGCAAACATAACTGCCAATATAAGAAACCGCGGTCGAGTTTGTTGATTGTAGACAACAGAAAATGAAGAACATTATCTTAAAGACGATAATGGTAAATTGTGGGTGGAGGTAATCATTGTTACTTTTTTGGATGCAGTAGCGACCGTAGATTTCCTCACAGCAAGCAATAACGACATAAAACTGAGCCGACGAGACGAATGACACTTGGTTATAACTTCAGCGTACGCCCGTCCGCCCGTCCGCCCGTCAACTCTCTGGGGGTAGGGGTTGAAAAAACTCAGTAGGGTTGGGGAGGAAGTCCAAACATTGACGTTTGGCGCGAAATTAACCATTTTAGGGGCAACCAATGGAGTGGCTTGAGTAAACATCTAGATTGAAGTTTCTTGTGTTCGACTTAGGACAAAATTTTCGGAATTAAATTTCTTGGTCACGCTTTTGGTCATAGTTCAGGAACAACCTAGTCTCCACCACTCCCCCCCCCCCGGTCAAAATTTTGACAGGTGAATTCGTGCATGAAAACATCGTGTAGCATCGAGAAATTTGTTGCCGACAGCTGAAGCCTATATAGCTGCTATCAAGATTCTTCTGTTATTCAAAGCTAGTTTGTTTATTTAGTTTAATTTGGGTTGAGGAAAGCTTCGCGACAATGCAGTGATGCAGACCTATGGGTAAGAATTTTTTTCCCCCAGACTATTACTGCGAACCAACTTGATTTATAATTTTCCCTTTTTGTTTTAAAATCAGTTTAATAAGTGAAAAATTTTTGGTTTTAGGTAATTAATTAGGGAAGCTTCGCTTTTAGCCTTGGCTAAATCCATTTAGTATATACTAAAACAGTGGATAGTGTTTTTCGCGCGCTCTGATTGGCTGCTCAATCAGTGACTATCCTGCACTATATACTGATTCACCTCCAGTTCCTCCGAGCGAGAGACGCCAAACTCGCGTAAGTTACAAAATGCCTTCCCGGTTTGCTCCCGTAACAAACAAAGAAATTTCACAACTAATCAAGCAAGCTGTTTCCGAAATACACGAAGAAAGTGACGAAGCTCGGGGTGGAAGTTTTCACAGGTAACTGCTTTGTCTTTTTGACTTGAATTTATCGATAAAACCGGCGAAAAAGTTTTGTTGTTTACAAATGCAAATTAAGTTTAAGTCTTCCGTTACTTTTTTTGGTTAACTTGTTCATAAATAAGCTTAAAACTAAATCTAATAATCCTTTTTATAGAATGATTTTAAATACGAAAAGAATTCACAACTCCTTTTGAGGAAATTTCCCCCGCAAGAGCTAAACAAATGCCTTCATTTGCCGGCAAGAAAAAGCGACGACAGCGGCCGTTCGGTCATTGCGCGCCAAAATTGTAATCGTTGCAGGCAACAGTAAATGAGTTAAAAATCATCATTTTTGGGCTCAATTATCTCACTGTTTTAGTATATACTAAACAATTATTCACCTCAGTGTCGGTGGCTAGTGATGGATATTTACCTCGCCGCATCCATCACTAGCCACCTCCACTTCGGTGAATAATTGTTACATATTACTTACTTCGGGTCGCTGTCACAGTTTCTACCCATCTTTGTGTCGTTTGTTGCCATTTCACCTTTCCCTTGCTGCTGTCTGAGGGTCTGTCGCTGATCGGAATTTGAGCACAACAGGGCCTCTTTTTGTAAACCATCGTGCGTTTAAATAGCTAAATTCCGCAACTGTGACCTCTAGCAGGGGTAGTTTGCGGACATTACATTAGGAGAGCAAACCGTAAGAAAGAACTGAGCTTGTTTATTTTTCACAACTAAGCTGCTAGTTTTATATCAAAACTAAATTGTCATCAAATATTTTGACAGTGTTATATGGGCTACTGGTTACAATAAGCCACTAGCTAGCTACTCTCGGAGAAGGTCATCTCTCTTCCATGAAGCGTTATTGGATTTCCGCTGCACAAAGTGAGTACAGGGGCGAAAACCGAAAGGTTCTTCCGCTTACCAAACAACTTTCGCGCCCGCACTCGCCCCATGCCTCTTTGAGCCTCCGCGGACGAGAGAAGTAAAACGGTCGGTTCTGTTTATCTGAATAATAATACATTTTTTTTTTCCTTATCAGAGGTAACAAGCATCAGTTTTTCGACAAGCGACAAACGGAAGAAATGGTCATACGACCTGTTTATGAATCTGACAACGATAAAATCGTAGAAGTTTATGTCGAAAAAAGCAACGAAGAACAGCACGCAGCAAACGTAGTAAAAGGCGGGAAAATGGTCACGTGGTTATCTCTGCCGTTAGCCATTTGCCGTACAAAAACCTTATTACGAAATAGACTCGCTCCTAGCTTCCTTTGTCGATAGATATCATATCTTCGTTGGCTTTAAATATGTACTCTCAAATGTGCTCTCCCAAGTAATGGTTTGTGCTGCACAGTTTCTATTTCAGTAGTTCATCACCATTTGTCCTCGTCATCCAGATACTCGTCAAAGTCGTCTTCAATGTCGCTAAAATCAGCTGGATCCTCTATAGCATCTTTTCTCACTATTTTACTCCGATAAGTTTCCTCGTGTTTTGTTGATTCTGGTTTTAATTGTTTGGGTAATTTGGCTCTACGCAACTCTCTCTGTTTTTGTTTCTCCCGTAATTCTTGTTGCCATGGTAACGTTTTGCGACCCTTGTTAAGAACAACAAATGGTCTCTTTTCTACCCCACAAAGTCCGTGCCTGATTTTTATAAATCCATGATCTCCCCAGTTGCGGGACCAAGAGTTTTTTATCAACCAATAACGAACTCCATTTTCCTCTCCATATCCAATAAGGAGGACAGCGTGGTCGGTGTTATTATCTGAAAGGGAAAATACAGAACCAGGTTATCTTGTGCTAAATCCTGACCATGGGTAAGTTTTTTAGAATTAGATTTTTGATCCAAGATTTTCTTGATTTGTTATTGCGAACAGAAATATAAAAAGCAACATTGACCCGAATTCGCGCCGAGGGGGTGATGGCCTTGGTAATATGAGGCAGATCAGTTAGACCCTTCATCGGTTAAGTATCGTATTTATTTGTGTAGGATACATAAAAACCAATAACGTCATGAATACGCATCTTGTTTACCCGCTTTGTCAGGTCTATAGAGTTATTTTTTTATGTTCTCACTAGGGAACCGCCTGACAGGAGTACAATTGCCGGATGGCATAGCCAACGAAGACCACACGGGCAGTCAACCCTTAAAACCGTATTTTGATTTGATTTGATGAATCCATTCGGAGAGTGGATTCTTTCTACATTTGCTATTGAATTTTAGTACTTTGGACTCACGAATTACCTCTGACGGGCAAAAGAGTTGAGATTTTCTTTTTCCCTGTGGATCACTGGCTGCGATGAATACTGACGACTGAGTGTATCCGTATCCGCCTTGACCCACCGCTTAGTTACAAGCCCCTCACATTTATAGACCCATCTTCCACTAAACAAAAAATACATCCGGCTATAACCTCCCCCTCCCCCGAATATAAGCACCCCTGAGCTTGTATATTGAAATGATATCGACTTTTTACGACGTTTGAGGCTTAAAAAAGCGGTCAAATTCAAAAAGTAATTTGATCAGCGCTGCTATGTAGTAACTTGTTGAAACACTTTTTTATTCCAATTATAAGTCCTCAGAATATAAGCCCGCCCCCGTTTATAAGCCCTTACGAAGTTGCGAAGTTGTTTAAGCCCAGGGCTAACAATCGGAAGTTTACGTTACGTGGGAAAGGAGATTATAGAGACATGAGTGAAAAATAGTATCCACAAAAAATGTCACTCACTGCAAGTTATATCATCTAAGATGCCGTGGCTGTAGAATTTTAATGTTTTAGGATTGGCGTTGATTGATATTGTTGCTGGGCCATGGTAAGCTACAGCTTTCTTCAACGCTTCTCTGTTGTAACGCTTTACTCTTCTGTAACTGGCGATTTTTGCTCCGATTTTCAGTCCTTTAGTCTTGCAATAACCTTCCTATAAGGCAAATAAGGAGCACACAAATATCAGCCTCAGAAGTGGTTTAAAGCCTTTTCAGTGTTGTGTTTTTTATATCACACCCCTCCTCTACCTAGTCAAACGGGGATCTGTTGTTCTTTGTCTGCAAGAGACTTAAGGTCTCACTGCCACTACCCCTGAGATGTGACATGCAGGGTAAGCTAATCTGTCCCCCGTAGAGTCCGTAACAAGAAGACTAAAGGTCTACAGCCACTACCCCTGAGGATTAACAAAACAAGCTGACCTATCTCCTGTAGTGCCTGTAATTAACAAGAAACTAAACGTCTACTGCCACTACCCCTGAGGGTTAACAGACCAAGCTAACCTGTTCCCTGTAGTGACCATAACAAGAGACTGAAGAGCTACTGCCACTACCTCTGAGGAGTAACAGAGTAAGCTAACCTGTTCCCTGAAGTGACCATACAAGAGACTGAAGGTCTACTGCCACTACCCCTGAGGAGTAACAGACCACGCTAACCTGTTTCCTGTAGTGACCATTACAACAGACTAAAGGTCTACTATTACTACCCCTGAAGAGTAACAGAGCAAGCTAACCTGTCCCCTGTAGTGTCCGTAACTTTTAGCAGTAGCAATTCCAAACTTGTGAATCCAAGCAAAAGCTTTCCATGTCCATCCTCCAAGGCATCCATTATTTCCATGTTTAACTCCCGGTGTTTCCCAAGTACAGTCCAGGAGTTGCTGTTCCGATAAATCCACTAGTTTGCCAGTCTAAAACAATGAAATCACACAGGCAAATACGTCACGTAAATTAAAATTAAAAATGAAGGGTATTGGAGAATTGGTGAAGAATTTACTTATATGTTTAAATAAAGAGTTCGGCGAAGTATGAAATATTAATCACAAGAGGTGTTTATAATATGAAATTTATTTCATAAACCCGGTTACCAATTCGTCAATTGGCCATTTCCGAGTTCCAAAATCCCTCGCTTTTCACGCGCAAAATCTTTCTTGTGAATATTACTTTTATTTACACGAGAATAAAAAGTCAATTTCATATCGATAGCGTAGCACTTAGCTTCGCTTTGACAGATTTTAGAAAAATAGTCACATGGCTCATCATGTAACTTACTGAAATAATAGTTATCTTTAAAAAGGCAGGACGATGAGGTCTTTTTGTGCACCAAATTTGGATTCAGTTTCATCCTTTCTGCCATGCAAAGTAAAATCGTGACTTGGAGAGCGAGGACATTTAATTTGAGAATGACATTTGTCTGCCACTACTAAAATTCATTTCGTATTTGCTTTCTTGTTCAAATTTATCAATCCCGATGTGGTTTGAAAAAATAGCCCTAATGTGCACAAGGAAACAACAGACTGAAGGATTCTGCTAGTCTTTTAGCATTTTAATATCCTATATAGTCATAGCTTTCTATCGTATCCTATTTTTGTTTTTTATCTGACTTGTTTATTTTTTAAAGGACCATACTGACAACAGTGTTTAACACTAATGGTAATTTTATCCTTTTAAAATATTCGCTATATTTATTATTATTGTTATTATGTGTAGTAAAATGAAGCCATGAAGCGAAAAATGCGCTCAGTAACATCCGTGAAACCGTGCAAGAAAATACTCCTAAAGGAATCGTTTAAGAAATTTGAATTCAATACTAAGTTGCCTAATGAAACTGGGAGTCCTGATAATTATACAACTTTGTCGACCTGCACTGATTTTTAATATTGCTACATACCTTAATAAAATTTGCTCCTTCTACTGCTCCAGCTGCAGCAAATGCCCAACATGATCCACATGTTGCTTGGCCTTTTGCGGGAATTACTGCGCCTAGGAGAAGAAATGAGCACTTAAAAAAGCGGCTATTCTCGCGGGACTCGTGCACCGACTTGTATTTGCTGTTCATACGGGATTCTTGTGAAAACTCGTATCAGGGCTAAGCACTGAGTCAGACCACACTCGGATTAGGATAAAGACCTGAGAATAGTGATTAGGGTAAAAAATTGACTCGAAACGGTCAGTTTCTATTTAGGGTTAGGGCAGATACAGCTTCAAATCAAACCCTTTATCAGCATCGAATCCTCACTGGTCTGTTTGTTTAGGCAGTAGACTGCAGTCACTACGTTTTGGGTTCGAGTCCCACTCAAGCGAATCTTTTTTTTTCCCTTAAAAATTGAAGCGACTTATACACTTGCATGAACATTTCTTGAGAAGAAACTTCAAAGGACTTATAGACGATAGAGTACATTAATTCCGAAAACGGAACGAAACCAATGGCCACAAATTTACTTCTGCTGAAAGAATCCGGTAGGAATAGCAAATACAAGTTGGTGTAAGGGTGGCGTACGAATTGCCACTGGAAAAAAAAAAGAAATGATATAGGATACCTGCAGATAAACTTCTTCCAGACAATTGATGAAAACAAGACATTAGACGGCTGATGGTTAATTTAGTCTTTTGATGATTGATGGTAAACTCCACTGTTTGCCTCTGAATGTCTTTGTGCTCTCATTTCTAAACCCGTGCTCCTTAGATTCAATTGAGACGATGGTTTTCTACTGGACAAGAAGTTTTGCGCCTTTATGCCAATAACAAAGAAGTGAGGCTCCAGATATGGGTGGCTACCGCCTTTGTGAAATTTTTCCTCATTTACTAACTGCTTTTACTAATTGATCATAAGCGAGTCCAGAAATTTTCTTTGCACGAGCGGTTCTTAATGAGTATGTTCATTGTTATTGCAAGTATCCTTTACTCGGAAAGCAGAATCAAAGAATAGGGACCAGTTTGCTTTAATCTTCTCTTACTCCATTTTCAGTTCTATCCTATATTTGTCATGTAAGCGGATGTTTAAAGTCTAAGGCATATACAAATAGGCCACTTCCTAGTTCCCAAAACCCTCACTTTCAAAACGAGGCTATAAAGTTCACAACCTTTCTTGTAAAAATGAGTTTTATTTGCATGAGAATAAAAAATCATTTCCATATCAAAGGCTGAGCACTTACCCTAGTTTTGACACAGAGGCCCGGGGGAACTTGGAAATGGCCAAATTATATGTTTAACTTGATATGGGACATCCATGTTACGATCAACTAGCGTGTCCGCTGAACAGTGTCACCTGCCTGTATCGCGGCTCAGGTGCAAACCCAATGAGGTTACGTGTTTTTAAGTGTTCTCCGCTGACCAGTTATGGCATTCAAGTGATCACTTGCTCAGAAAACCCTACTTTAAAAAGTCTTTTTCTTAAAAGTTCCCACGAGAGCTTCGCTTTTGGCCTTGGCTAAATCTACATATTAATGACATAAACCCATTCAACGAGGGTCATAATACGTTTCTGGGAAACTGCCCACCTACCCCTCCCCTAAGCCAACATTAACATTTACTTCTCACTTAAGGCAAAATATTGGCTTAGGGAAGGGGTCGGTGGGCAGTTTCCCAGAAACGTATAATGATCGCAAGGAACTTTCTTCTTGCACATACCATATTTTCTCCAATCTAGCTCCTCGGGAACATTTCCGTATCTGCATTTCTTTATTTTGTTTCGTTTCTCATCATTCCTGTTATCACCACCACTATCTCCATCTCCTGGCTCTTTATTGTCTTTGTCATCATCCTCATCGAAGTCACGTGACCCATAGCCCCCATCCCCTGGCATAAGCCCTTTGTGGCTTTGGAATTCGGAATCTGTCATATCGGCAAAGTGATTGACAGTTAGGTGATACAAATTTCCTTTCATGTTCGTTGAACGAACAAACCTAAGAAATAGGAGAAACGAAAGGCAAAGTCATGTTGCTCACACTGAATACTGAGTACATTAAAAATTAATCGGGCCAAGTTAGGCAAAAATTTACCTTCCTAGTCCCCTATTAAAGGGGATTCCGTTTCCAGAATCCGGTAAATTTTGACTTTTGGAATCTGGAATCCTGGGCTCTGGAATCCGGAATCAAACTCACAACTGGAATCCAGTACCTCGAATTCGAAATCCACGGCATGGAATCCAGACTGCGAATCCAAGACTGCCTTGAATTTCCTTCTGACATGGGACGCAGTTATTAGGGACAGGGCCCAGTTATTCGAAGGTCGATTAGAGCTTAACCCAGGGTTAAATTTAACCGGGGTTTCTTTTCTCTTGTTCAAAAGCATTTTCTCGGATAATTTTCTCTTTTATTTTTAGAGCTTGCAATCGTCAACTTGTATACAAAAAGAATTCAAACAGAAATGCTTTTTAAGCTTTCAAATCTGAATTCAAATCTCGCACTAACCCTAGGTTATCTTAACCCAGCTTTGAACAACTCAGCCATGAACTCTACTGAGAGAAAGTATTCTAAGGATTTCTTCAGGGGGGTTCTTAAATCTTTAACCCAACCTAGCAGTGACCTTCCACTAAAAAGCAAGTTTTCAGAATGAAAGAAATAATCAGCAACCCAAAGTTAGGGTTTCCCTTTTGTAATACTTATGTGGGGAACTTTGAACCCGCCAGGAAATTGGAATTCCCAGAGACATATGGTTGCATCGGGCATGGAAAAACGATGAGCGAAAATTAGAAGCCACACCTTACCCTATCAGATGGTTGGCAAGTCGTTGTTATGTAGTACCAAGAATCTTAGCCTGTGTACAAACGTCCCCCCTCCTTTAGAAAAAAATCGGGAGAAGAGTCTCTTCTTCTGAGACGTCACAGGCTACAAGAATCTAGGCTCTTGTCAAAAATTCTTCTTACGAGGCCACTGTTTGGTCAATATCTATTTCACATACCTTAAATTGTGTCTAAAAATGTGTTTTCTTTTCTGGTGCTCCACTTTATCGGCGTATTCTTTTTTGTGTTTCCTTCGGAATTTATGGAAGTCCATATTTACAGGGTCCTCCTCGTGATGAATCGTCGTGAACTCTCCCATGGGGTTCAGGGAAGAAGAAGCTCCATCGCTGTCACGTGATCGCTTGTCTATGTTCCAGCACCATTTGTCATGATGCACTGTGAAAAACGACAAAGGTCTGGTTTGTCACTAGTTTTTCATTATCAGCTGAGATACGAATAAACACTGAAGTGGAAGTAAGAGTGTTTACCAACGTCGGTCCGGCAAACGAGTCGGTATTATCCACAAAAGCATGACAAAAGGCCTTCATTGACAATTTTTCCTGATTCAGAGCTTATTCTCGCTTAACTGGTTGTTCGAAGATTGTCTAAAGGCCACACGACTTCATTCGGAATCTAATACTGTTCGTTTATACCATTATTCCATTAAGTGTCTTATTTGTTAGCCATAGATATATTAAAATGAAAAAGAAACCTTAAGATG
This sequence comes from Porites rus, assembly GCA_964035705.1. NCBI lineage: Eukaryota > Metazoa > Cnidaria > Anthozoa > Scleractinia > Poritidae > Porites > Porites rus. Next base: position 7,917,385 of record OZ038002.1, read on the forward strand.
AAAATCGAGAACAATAATGAAGTTTCCTAAGGTGTCCTCGGTATATATATCATATCCAGAATGGAGTTGAGGAAAAGTTTTAAGTGAGTGCTAGTGAGTGATAGAAAAAGCCGAGTGAGAGCTTGAAATACGACTAGCTAAAAACCAATGCAATGGAGCGTTTCACCAACGTTGCCAGCCACTATGCAAATTTATTGGAACAAAAGAACTTAATTACATAAGAGACAGGCAAGACTGACAAGACAAGACTGCTTTGGAACACCCCTACGGCCGCCGTTTTATTGAGTTTTGAGACACCAATAGAGAGCTTAAGCAGCAACGACGGCGACGGCTACGAAAGCGAGTTGGACACTTAGAAAGTGAATTCACGCTGCCTCAAACTTTATCGCGCTTATTCCATCTCGTTTAATTCGTCAAATATGGGCAAGGTTGCCGTTCTCGTTGCCGTCGCCGTCATCGTTGCCTAAACTCCCTAATATGGTGGATGTAACGTCATGTGAAAACGCTGTATAATATTAGACTGAATGGGCCATTTGCTCGATGGCGTCATTTTACCATCAAGACCAGAATACTTTTCGTGTTGTCTTTCATATTTTAAATTTTGTACTCCCAGTGAGGTTTAAACAACAAAAGCCCTTATTTGCACAAGAAAACAAAACCCTGAAGGATTCTGGTCATAGAAGCAAAATGACGCCATCATGTAAGTGGCCTATTGTGACCATCTTTTTAACCGAAAGGAAGCTGGGCTGGAACTTAGCCTCATTCCCATAACTTACGATGTGGAACTTCAAAAACATCCGGGTCGTCATCAGGATCATAATCCCATTCCTCAAAGCTGTGATACTTGATAACATACTTGTCATAATAGGAAACTAACAGAGTGTCGTAGCCGTTCATTTCAAAGTACACTGGCTTGGGTGGAGCTGTCTTGGTCGCGTAAAATACATAGGAATTGTTACGTTCAAACACTGTCACGTTATAAGCCCATTTAGTGCAAAGTTGGCCATCGATGGTAGCATCTCCTACATACTGGAAAATTAGGTAAAGAAGAAGAGAGGCAAGATATTTTAGCTAATAAGGCCGAGTAACGGTGTTTGATGTGAGTCTAAACTGTAAGTTTTGCAGGAACTGGACTTTCCTCAGTGTTTCAAAGCAAGAGCGTATACTGCTTTATGAGGTAAGTAATTTGAAATGTTGGCTTTGACTCTCAGGATGTCACTCTAAGATGCATTAGCTATGTGCAGATCGCCAGTGACCTAAAAGCGACTTTAAATTAGTCCGGAACAGTTTCAACCGGGTCAAAATTGAACGATTCGTTTTGGAACTCCTTTTTTTTTTTGCACTGTCAAATGAAAAATTAAAAAACTCATAGTTGCAATTCCGGCTATATAGTACTTTTTATCATTGCATGTTTTCATATTCAGGTTGTCGTAGAGGCTAAAAAAACACTTAGCTCCAGGTCAAGCGTCGAACCTCACATTCAATTATAATGCTAATTCGAGCAATATCTATTTTTATTGCTCATTATCCTAAGGCTGGTACCTCAATTATATTAAGAACGCTTTGTTCACTTTTGTTGCCAACCGACCAACATATCTAAGCGCAATATGGTTAAGGGGAACAAACTGTAGAAACTGTAACCTTAAACTGCAAAACATTTACCTTGAAGTCTTCCAACTTCGACTTAAACGGCCAAGCTGAGTTGCACGGCAGAATGGACTGGGCCTTAGCCTTTCGAGACTTGCTTCCATACCTCTTCCAACAGCCTTTGTAATGGCGATGATTCTTGTGCTTCTTGTAAGAGTATTTGGGAACTATTTTAAAGAACATGCCATGTCTTCCTAGATCCCCCCTTTGAAAGGTTTGTACCTCACCTAACACCAGTAAGTGATTAAAAAGACATGTTCAAAGTTTGGAAGCATGAAACGTGACCATGGTATTACATTATTCAGATTAAAAGGACCAAAAAATTAATAAATGTCATCAGTCTATCAGGCACAGTGATAAAGCACTATTTTTAAAAAAATAACTTTCTGCTTTTCGACAATTTTTTAATCCAATAATTGCCTAGACTTAAGTACTCAAGCTTCTAATGTGTTTTTTTCATTTTTTGAAATTTTATCACTGGGTGATCCTAAGTCATTCTCCGCTGGATTCATCTCTTAATATTTTTCCTACGGGTACTTAACAACAACAAACAAACTTTGATATTTTTGTAATATGATGCAGGTACCGTGTCTAAATCGCAACAAATAATCCGTCAAACGATCTAAAAATACTCCAAAAAGAGATATACCCTGAAGTTTCTTTAAAATTTTTTATCACTGTTAGGAAAAAAAGTCGTATTTTCCGGCTTACCATGATAGTAATCTATTCTACTCTTGTCGTAAGTTTGACTATGCCAGACTTCAAACGGTTCGTTGATATTATTTGTAGGAAGAGACAAGACACCTGTAGCATGATATTCTCTTGGAAAATGCAAACTCCTCAAATCTACGCCAGTTTGGCGACTTTGCTCCGAGTTGCTGAGGTTGCGATTAACGGGCGAACACGCTATAAAACGCCAATGTTCAAGAACCGTAAAAAGACACACAATAACCAATCTTCCATAAGGCATATCACAGTGCAGGACTTTCCAGCGTAATTTCTTGCCAACAGGTTAACTCAAGTTCTTTACACAACCACCACCCACAAGTCGAACTCGAGTTTGAAGAGCTTATTTCACGCTTGGCGTAATGTCATCCTGTATTTTTGAGAAAACCTCTGGACGATCCGAGGGAGTCAACCTGAGTCATTTTGCTTCCGTTGGGAAGCCAACCTTGTATGTTTATACGTGATTCACGCGCGTTATTACATCATAGAGTAATAACGGTGTTCTGATCAAAGCTTAGTTGCCAAATATACCATATATGGACGTGCGACAAAGCAGGCACCAGTCGTAGAGTAATTTAAATCTGCACCGCAATTAAATATCCTGCCCAGTTTCCCTTTTCATTATTATTGGCAATTATTACTGGGGAAATAAGACTCATGAGATCATTCCTAGACTACGATTAGTCCTTAGTTTTTTTTCTCAACTGCAGTACAGCAAAGGAAATGTGCGAGCACATGTGACTTATCCTCCCGCGAGGAAATGCGACAAGTGGAGGTCAGAGAGAATTAGGGACCCTTTTCAAATATTTGTTCTCTCACCTTTCCACGCAATACGCGACTTCACGCGCGCTGTAGTATTTCTCCTGGGGAATGTAGCCAAGGGGTGCATCAAAAAAGTTGCTATAGGGAACTCAATTCTTAAAATAAATTACGAAATAAAAAGAGTTTCATCACGCCATTTTCTACATGACCAGATTCAGAATGGCGTCCACTTTTCTCTGTTCTCAGATACTTGAAATCGTTTAGTAGAAATCAAGTTATTTTAGGTTGAGTTCTTCAAGTAAATCTGTCAAAAAAGTAACCTTAGCTCTTCATTCGTATTGATTTCCCTCGTTCACTTTAACTGCGTTCAAATTTAAACCTCACATTTCAAACCAAGAGGAACAGTATCAGTACACTTCAAGAAGGAAATTATTAAAAATGGGTCGTAGGAAGAAACTACAGGAACAAATTTATTTTAATATTAGGCGTCGCAAACCCCCAAAATGTGAACAATATTCGTGGTACTTTCAATAAACTTAAGGTTAAGCTAAAGAATCTTGCCACTTTGAGCTTTGTTCACAGTTCCAGTAATACCAGCGAATCTCCATCCTGATAAAATTTTATCGTTTTTCCTAGGAATCAAGAATGACTATAGCGTGTCGAGAAATTGGGACCAACATAAGGGAAAGGTAGTGGAAATTTTCTATATAAGTAAGACACTCTGTCAGTCTTAGTTAATTTAATCTGTATCACTAACAGTTTCATCCATAGTGGAGAAGACTTAAAAGTTAAAACCATGTAGAGGGAAAGACCGACAGACTTTTTGAATAGCTGTTACTAGTTTTTAATGGTCAACTGGTTTAATTTGGAATTGAGGAGTTTAAGCGCACCACGCGGGTGTTCGTTGAGTTCGTTTTTACTCTAAAAACAGGCTGATTTAGCAACAGGACGGGAACGTCAGTTGACGACGGGAAAGCGCGCGGAAAGGGCTAAACACGACTTCCGGTGCTCAATTTGCCGCTCTGCCATTGGTCAAGCCAGTTGTTTGATTTGCGCGCGCCGTCGTCAACTGACGTTCACGTTCTGTTGCTATCAAAATCAGTCTAACAACTACATAAGCGCGCGCATAACTCGACCAATTTAAATGAAATTGACTTTCTATTATGACGTCACAAAGTCTCCACGGTCCCGTCAGCTCAGTACATGTCTCAGAATTTCAACCCAACAAAAGACAAACCTCTGGGGCAGTAGTCACAGCTTACTGCTTATCAGTGGCGTAAAAAACTATGAGAACACGTCAAACCCGATTGAGGTAACAAAAAAACAGAAACATTGTTCTTATTTTTCTACCTGACAAAGGAACTTTTTTATAATGTTGTTTTTCAATTTCTATGCAATCTACAATGATTTCATTTAGCACAACACTTCTTTTGTTATTTCCGTTCCATTTTATTCCATAGTTCTCAGAAGTTTAATTCACAATTTTGCTGGAATATGTATCATAAAAAGTGGATGGTAAGTGTCTTATAATGAAAACAACGTAGTTAAATGTCCATTTTTTTTTTCTAGCAAGTATGTTCAGATTACAGTCATTATAAGTTTGCGGTATTAATTTTTTTTCTCAGAGAAAATAGACAAATAAATAAATATTAAATAAATAATGGTACAAACAAATACTAATTTCGTAAAATGAAGGCATGAAACTAAAAACTGACTGCTGACTAGTTTTCTTTTTCATTTACTTTCTCTTCACGAAAGTATTTTAGGGTTAACTGTATACCTGAGGACATGCTTCCACGATGCAGAGAAGAAACATTGGAGGCTTTCTGCGGGAGAAATTCTACAAAAGGTGCGTGCATCGTAACTAGTATTGACGAGAAGAAAAAAAGCATCAAATTTACTATCTTAGAAAAGTATAAATAAAATGTAGCTGTGTAAAACAGCGTACGAAGACGTTAGAATATTAAAACGAGTATTAGAAACACCAAAATCATAATAATGAGTTTTATGACATTTCTTATGCGAGTTGGTTCTTTATAAGTAGTCGAATACAATAATTCGAAATAATGCTTTTTTCTTTGCAGGCCACCCGCAATTTTATTTCATCTGTCCAGTTGAACAATTGGTTTGATTTTGAAGAGATTCGTACATGCAATCTTGGAAATTGAATAACAACAGAACGTTTTATTTCTTAGAACGCTCATCAAACCTTGCTATTAACATAAAAAGGGACGTACTTGCAAGCTGGAGCGAACGAGAAAGAGATGTCTTTACTCGAAGGTACTAATCATGATTTTTTACGTTAACTCCTAGTTGTAGTAATTAGCACAAATTTGGGTTATTTAGGTTCTTTTGTAAGTTTTTCTCTCTGGATAAAAAATACATTATTGTAGCTTAACGTGTGTATCAACCTGCATACCAAATAAGTATTTATGTTCAAATGTTAAAAGGAAGATTAAAGATTGTAAGTTGAAGCACTGACTGTCACATGTTGACTTACTCGATCACTGTTTTTTAAGATGTAAAAAATAAGAACGTTTCTCAAATTATAGGCTAAACAGGTTCTTAAATAGATGGTTCTACTTGATTCATTCTCATGGAGCCATTTGATCAAGATTTGAATAAAATCAGGCCTATATTCCCTGGCCTCTCTGGGATTCATTTAATTTATTCATTCATTCAATCATCAGCACTAAAGAACTGTGCAATTAATGTATTATAGTCCCGTTTAAGGCTGAAACAAATCTTCTCACTTTAGAGTGTAAAGAAGAAAGTTTGACTTTGGATTGTAAATTGAAAGGTTCGCAAGTGTGTCCGATAAACGTTCCAAACAAAGTATTGACGATGACTTTTCAATTCCACAGATTCATCAAGTTCGGGAAAGATTTCACCCAAATTGCTGATTATTTGCCAGGCAAGGTGAGACGTCTGGATCATTACAGAGATTAAGCGCCTGTTTACATAGAGGTGGGGTACCCCAGATAAATGAGGTAACCCGCTTAGGTGGGGTAACCCGTCTGTCCATATAATCTCTCATTTTAATGTGATCACGTTCACATATTAGGTGGGGTAACCTGCAACATGTTACCTCACCTACCTGGGGTCCCCCACCTTCATGTAAACAGGCCCTTATAAGGTAACAGATTATTACAGTTTGGCAAAGGAGCAACCAAATTCAATCTTTACAAAGAAAAGACCCATTTGATGCAAGGCCATTCCTGATACCAAAATTTATTAAATCATTCAAGGAGCTGTTCGTATTCTCATGACAATCCTTCGCACTTTGCAGACAGTGGCTCAATGCATTCATTATTACTACCTCACCAAGCATCAAATCCTTTACAAACAGGTAAGAATATCGAAGTAGACTTGATCAGTGAAACACAATACATCTAATCACTTGACGTTGCTCTACTTTAAACAGGAAAGGTGGTAAAACTAAAGCACTGGAAGGAAATTTAGGACTTGCCCGCAAATATGCGAATGTATATTGTCTCACAGGACTAACGCGTTGGTAATTAAAGAGAGCAAAGTGAAAGGGTACTTAAATTATTCAATTCCACGCATTGCGGACCTACCAAGCCCCTCCGATTTGGTAACAACAAATTAAACTTTTCCAGTGGTAGAGGGTCTTTAGGTTACTACCTGACTGAATTTTTTCAGATTAATCGGTATGAGTTCCACGCAAGAATACTGTTTTCGTTCCAAGTCGATTAACAAGATTATGTATCTGAAATGACCCATCCCCTTGGCCCCCATGCAGAATCGTCTGCCGGCCACTCCACCCTCATGCAGTCATGCATTTCTCGTCTTTGGTAGGACATGACCTGCTACCTAAAACTAGAATAAGCTTTGCCACAGGCAACCCAATAACCATTTTAAATAGCCGTTAGCAAAAATAACCAAGATTGCAAGAGCTTTTCTTTTCTTTCATTTCAGTTACGAAAAATGGCAGTTGATGCGGAATGCGAAATTCCCATGGTTAAAACACGCGTTATCGGGAAAGGAAAGAAAAAAGCTTTAGACTGTCCTAGAAACCCTAAAATTGATAGAAACAACGCAGGAGCCGATCGGCTCCTGAACAATGTTGGAGATGTTTTGTGTTTTGATAAAACAAACTTCATAATAGAACCTGGACCAAGGGATAGTACCAAAAAAATCGGAGAGTTCTCTTTTGAGAGACTGGGGGAGAACGCTACAGAGGACTTGAAATCCAGTTTTAAACTGACGCCGAGAGACATCTGCGTTAGAAAACACCAACCACAATTGCCTGAGAGCGGTGCACAAAGAAAAAGCAAGACATCGAAATTCTTGACAAAACTTTTGGCAAATACTGAGGCTCCACTAGGTGTGCTTAGCCGTAGATACAGCTTAAATAAAAGACAAGAAAACGGCAACGAAATGACTTTCAGTGGAAGGGAGCCTGGTTATTCCAAGTATGAAAATCATGAGGATGAGCAAACAATAGAGAATCGTCAAAATCACGAAAATACATATGGCATGATGCAGTATCATTGTTATGACAAGGCGACCGACGATGAAAACTATACATCGATATCTTGCGATAAAAAAAAGCTTTCATCAATAAACACGGCTGACGAGACTCTGGTAATGAGACACTGGCTTGAGGCTGGTTCATCTTACGATGTCTTGTGTAACATGGAAAAGGAGGCAAAGAACTTAGGAACACTTTCCGGCAGTAAGGGAATGTTGAAGAAGACAGAGAAAGACAAAGGTGGCGTAGAAGAGTGTCTTAGTGTTGAGAATAAACCTCGGAAAGAGATGTGGAAAAAGAAACCTGATAAAGGTTTCAAGACGAACATCTGTATGGACAGCACAAGAAAAGAAGCAAGAATCAATAGAAACAACAATTTAAAAGGCCTCAAAAAAGAAGCGAACGGAGCAAAGATGAATCACTGTTCTAACAAACTAAGTTTTTCTTACAGTCAAAAGATAAGAAAGGTTGAAAAACGCAAAGAGGCATGCGCAAGCTATTTTTGTAATGAGGGAAAAGTTAAGAGATTCAAACCGAAATCCGGCGCAGATGTCAGTGGGAACATTTCTTTAAAAAAACAAATATGTGAACTTGAAAATACAGATGTAGCTCATTCCTCAGAGGCGTGTACAGATTCTGCTTTCCTACTGGTCAACAGCGAGCATAAACTTATGATGACCGCTGACCAAACAAAGACGGGGCCTTGGAACGCTTATGTTCCTATGACGCAGACTCTAAGTAAAGAGAAGGGCTCTAAGAGCTGTACCAGAAGTAATTACAGGGACATCTTTAAAAATAAAGCACGCTTATATCAGGGATTGAATGAGACTTCTGAACAACAACACCAAAAGAATTTTGAACTCACAGAAGAACAAACCGCTCATTCACAGTCTCAGAGTAACGTTTTGCAAAGGGCTGTCACCTCTTGCGATAGCAAGAAGATAAACGGACCACTCAAAGAAAAGCTGTCATTAAAGAACAAAAACAATCGTAGCTGCGCTAAACAATCAACAAACATGAAAAATCAAGGTTCTTGCACTCCAAGTAAGACTTACTACAGAACGCCTGATAAACAGACCCAGAGTAGAGTAAAGACACAACCCACCACTCGTCATGCAAACATAGTTAGTGCTGGCACACAAACGTTCGATTTAGCTTCTGTCTTTTATGATATTAAATCAGCAAAATGCAACGCGAAGACCAGTGAGCAGGTTAAGCCTTACGCCGGCGATAATAGAATGACATGTGTTAAGTCAAAACGAACAAAAGATGGTGCAACGAATAAGCTAACAAGGGCTGGGGAAACATCTCACGGTCATGTAGCCCACCAGTTACGTAAGGATTGTACAGTTTCCATAGAAACCCAACCTTTCGCTGATAGGAATACAATTCAAAACCAAGTTAAAGTCGTGATGAATCGGCCTACAACCTCAAAGGATCTAAACTACTTCCACAACCATAACAGTTCAAATCCAAACTACAATGGAAACACGGATTATCAAAGAACTTGTGTAAAGGAAAACAGCTTGTTAGCCCAAGAAAAAAGGTTCATTGAAACAATTATGGAAGCAGCAAAATCGGCAGCAAAACCTTCGATAAATGTCAACCAAGGACAAACTAGTACTGAAGATAATGTTGCCAAGGGAACTAAACGAAAATTGACAAGCGAAATATTTGATCAGAATGCAGTTAAAAAAGCCTGCGTAAATTACCCTAACAACGATAATCGACAAGTTCAGGAGGTTTCTAAGGGGAAAATGCCAGCAAATAACAAATTCCTGGCAGAAAATTCTGGTCCAAGTGACAAATACAGGAATATTATGACAGAAAAGGTGGTCTACAGCTCTTACGGATCAGCAAGGAGCGGTGAGGAACATCACTGGTTGGTTGAAAACTTTTCGTGCAGGAAAACGTCTTCCTAGTCACAGTTGCAAAAATTATGACCACGAAACACTGCTGTTAGAATAAAGGTGCTGTTCTTGAATTCATAATTCGAGTTCAAATTCCAATCATTGCTTTTATGCAAAATGAGGGCAAAAATTATATGCACAGGCTCATCTACAAACTTACGCGTTGAAGGCATACCACAAGGTGACAGTCAGTCTCAGCTACGGGGCCACCAGTAACAAGAACCCCCCACCCTCCCCACCCCCCCTCTGTCCATTGTCCACTATGCTCATGCGCAAGCTCGTAACTTGTGCGACTTTCACTAAAGAGGATCTTAATGAATTTGTTGGTTTTGCGCACATTTGCAATTGGCCACATTAGAAGTCAGTTATTGGCAACGCTCGCCTTTCCACTATTGTCATGGCCAATATCAATTCAATATCAACTCAATATCACCAGGCCATTTTGACGTCAACCATAGTGCAATACTACGTACAGAATTCATAGTACGCTAGTATGTGAGTATAAGGGGAAGAAGGTTTTTCGAAGATTTAGTTTGGGAAACCATCTTTTGCGGCGTAGTTCCAGGTTTCTTTATTTCAGTACAACAAACATGCACACTATGATATGCATTACAGAAAAGAATCGCGGAGAAACTTTAGGGCGATTGAGTTTCAAATTTTGGGTTAAAAACAGAGCTTAAATTAACTAACTATTCTCAAACTTAATACGAACTCTAAAAGAAAGACATCACTGAAGCCATTCTCTCGAAAGGAAGACAAAGCATGTTGCTTTTTATATTTTTTTTGACAATACAATTACGAGTTGAAAGCTAGCCCAAAAATCAATGTTATTAATTTGCAGTCGTTTCCTATACTGGCTATCGAAGGCCAAAGACACGCAAACTAAACCATTACCACGTTTGTGTTTTCTTTGATTCGAAAACCAATCGTGTTATATAGCCCGATCTAAGTGACACCTTTTGATATATTTGCCGAACGTACATTAAAACGTGCGTCAACCACAGGGGGGGCCTGGTCAACCATGATAGAACAATACAGACTGTTAGTTACTTGCAAGTCTAAGAATCAACGTTACACTTGCGCATGCGTAGGTATTAAGACATGCGTTTAGTGTGCCTCCCACAAGTGGTAACGATGAACATCTATTTTCTCGTTATCAAATAATTCTTTTGTAAAAAATGAAGATCAAACGTGTATTTGCGTGAAACATAATTGGACTCTTTTCGGGCTGCTCTTGGGACTAGGCTGGTGTTGCTGTGGGGGATGAATTTTCACCCAGTTTCCTGTGCAACCTTGAATCGATAGCGTCCCCCAAAAAGAGTCCCATAGTACAATTCGAAACAACACCTCAATATGGCTAATTAGACGAACTTCATTTTAAAACTGAATCCAATTATTGTTTTACTGAAGCGGACCCAATGTTACCCAAACTTTTCTTACTACAGTCAACTCTCGCGTTGCGCAGAACCCGCTATAAAGGACACCTCAATAAAACGGACAGCAGCTAAATCCCCGGCAAAAACATATTACAGACGTTTAACTAAAATTTACTTCCGCTATTGGGGACACCCGCTAATGAGGACTCTGCCTTGAGGTGTCCGCAATAAAGGGAATTGACCGTATATCATGGGAAAAACGTATTAAGCAGATGCTTCCGTCACTAACTAGGTTCCTGTGACTGTGATTAACGGACACATTTCACGGCATCTTAATTCTAAAATAACTTCTTATTATTTTGGAATAATGAATTGATTCTTATTTTATTAAAAATATACAGAGAACACTTAGCGTTTGCGAGTTTTCTTGAATATATTAAGGCTCAAAACCGGGATTAAACACATCCATATAATCCGACGTAATATTTCTAATTATATCATCATATACTATTTTAGCAGCGTCCATTCCCCAGATGAAGTCCAAATGGTCCCAATTTTCGATGGGTTTGCTGTAAAGTTTATTTGGTAGCAGTGAAAGAAGTGCTTTCACGTCTGTGGGGTCAGCAAGCCAGTCATTCTGTGCCCAGTATAAAGCCACGGGGACTGTCATGTCTGAGGCATTGTATTGAGGTGGAGTGGGCTAGAAAGAAACGGTATGAAAGAAGTTAGAAAGAGGCAGTGTTCTTGATGTGTCTGCTTCTCTTGGTAATTTATCAGGTACAAGCAAGGTCCCTGACGAACAATTTGGCCCATTCGCCAATGGAAATTTTCCCGTGAAAGAATTCTGTTTGAAGCAAGCCGAGCCGCAGGCTTCCTGGCCACTTTGTGGTCATTTTAAAACTAAATATATTAAAAGAGACAAACGTCGGAAAAGATTTTAAACTGTCTGCGCAAGGTAACGCGAGTGTAAGACAACTTTGGCTGAATGTAAAGTCTACTCTATTCAATACTGCTCTCACTGTGGAGAGTGGTTACTTTTAGTTTTGAAAATTCACGTAAAAGGGCGATGAACTTGACTCAAACGTGCAACAAAAATGTGTTACGGGTACGACAAATGCCGCTCATGATTCAGAGAAGTTCGTCTACACTCATTACCTCGCGACACCAAGGTTCACAGCAGTCCTAATTAATCTCCTACTACCAATCTGGTGATTGTCCTAAACTTGCTATTTATTTTAAAAGTTCCTACACCGATTAATATTCCTCCAAGTCCTTAAAACTCAATCTTTAGCACCCGTTGTGTTTCAGATCTACTCGACCTTTTTGGCCTCTCAGTAACGTCTTTTTTAATACTTCATGAAGAAGAAACCGAGCTTTTCGGTTTATTCCTCTCTTTATAAAGCATACCTGCCCATAGTGCTTCTTGTTTTCCTTTGAACTTCCGTAATCATACATCTGGAATTTCTTGGATTTGTACATCTAATTACAGAGAAAGATGTGATTAAAATGGCATGAGAAATCGTGCCTAACTGCATGTTAGGATACTCGGTGCGGATAGATCGGCAGGCATTAAGCTCAAATCAGTGAACTTACCTGCGCAAAGTGAACTATGTTCCTGACTGACGTTCCAGCTGGCGTGTGTGTATAATATATTGGAAGTCGAGTCTGTCATTAAAGCAAACAAAAAAAAAACTTAAAACTAGAGGTTACAAATGAGTATAGTGCTGTGGGCGGATGCTGGGCAGTAAAATATCACCTGAGAAACGTTGAACGGACATAGACATTTTGCAAATTACAGAACCTTCTATAATAATGTTAGTTAATAGTTTTGGGATAAAGGACTACTAGGGATGAGTCCTACAATCAAAAGTTCTTTGTGATTTGGGTCTTGATTACCCACTGGGTTTACAGACATGTACGAAAATATCAAATTTGAAACTGTTTGCGCGCGCGACAATGTGTAAACTTAGCGCGTTTAGAATAACGCAATGAGAGGGTTACGATTTGAAATTGAATTCAGTATGATGAACATACTTGCTACAACTCAACCTGACAAGCAATCGATGAAATGCCATCATTGGTGACCAAGGGTGACCTTTTTCTCGTACAACTTTATAGCTTGCGAAATCAGCCTAGCGTTAATTGGAATAGCTTTATTATATTTCTTCAATCGGATGAGATCTATCTTTTTATTGACTCAGTATTACTTACCTCATTCAGCTGCTTCTTATCAAAGCCACAGATGATAAAAATTATGTCTGAGCAGAACGTTTCCAATTCTTTATCTGAGCAAACATGCTTAGCCAACCAATGAATAATGGCATCAGATGGTAGAAAATCACGAACGCCAAAAAGCTCAAACAAAATCTGCATAAAAAAGAAAGAATACAATTAGGAAGATTTTCCATGTTTTAAAGGTACGCGCCTTAAAATAATTAATAGGGATCTTAAGATCCGAGGAAGGCGATGGCAGCAAAAAACGAAGCTTAAAAAGTGAATTCGCGTTCTTCAATCTTCATCGCGATTATTCTGCCTGCAACTCACGTGAGCCTCTATGGGTATTTCCCAAGAAATCGATGTCGCGACGATCGCCATTGATTTTAACCAAGTTTGACAACGTTAATCGTACAATGACGGCAAAGAAACCTACCACTGAAAAAAGCAAAACAAAAACTGAATATACCAACGTTCACTTTTTGTTTTGCTTTTTTCTCGTTTCTATCATCGTCGTGGTTGCGCTGAGCTCGCTAGTAGCGTTACCATGCAAAACAATTCTTGTGATGCGACGATCAGTTCGCCTGATGAGAAAACCGACGACTTGATGGAAAAGGCGAGACGAAATCGTCGACTGCAGGTATCCATACAGAGGCTCTCACTAACTCGAACGCTCCTGGCCCGGGTTGTTTAAACGTTGGATAGCGCTATCCATCGGATAAATCACAATCTAGTGGATAAGTATTAGAAAACCAATTACGCTATCCACTGGACAGAGATTTATCCAGTGGATAGCGCTATCACCTTTTGAACAACTGGGACCTGGAGCTGAACTCGTAAAGCTACGTGCAAACGGACATCGCAGTGTTAAGAGTTGTTGCGTCCGTTTGCACGGAGCGGAGGTAATAGTTTGACCGGTTTCAAACTTTGCGTAACAACTTCCAACAACATCCAACAACATGCAACAGGGTGTGCAAATGGACGCAACATATAAAACCTAACAATGTTGGGAGTTTCAAAAGATGGTTGAGTTTGATCGGCCGGGTGAACGTAGTCCTGAATAGGACTGTTGTTGTTGACAGTGACTGAGGTTTCGACAACCTGTGCGGTAGTCATCTTCAGAGTCAAAGTGGGAGTTGTTAGCCAACACTGTTGCGTCCGTTTGCACGGGGCTTGAGAACCATATCCAAATTGAGAAAGATAACTTATGGGTTATGGCTTTAAGGCTCTTATTCCATCTCTTCAATTTGTCAAATGATGGCGGATTTTCGTGGAGCTGAATTTTAAAGGAAGGTACAAGAGGGTCCGAGTCCTCCATAAAAACCTGAAGAGAAATTTCCGTTTCTAGTGGTTCACCGAAGGCAAAGAAATGTACAAAGGAGTATGATGCACTTGCAAAGTTAATCTAAACCTGTTGCTTGTGTATCAGTTTTTTTCCCGCAAAATTAGGAGGTAAATTTAGATTGTTTCTCACGAAAACCCCTGCATTAAGCATTGGAACAGAGGTCTACACTACAGGGTTACATGCCTACGGTGTTCATCTAACATCATACCTCTATTTCGTCTATCGCATCAGCAAGATATTTAATAGGACTCTCCATATGGCCCACAGTGGCCACGGGTCCCATAGCAAAGAACTTCTTCACTTTTTTCGCTAATTCTTTATTCCTGGAAAACTCGGCAAAAGCCATCGTGGTTCCTTGTGAATGGGCAGCGTAATATATCGAGGACTGTGATGTTTTGTTTGTAACAAAGTTCAACATGGCGGGAAGGTCTTGGCTTGCCATCTCATCCCAGCTACAAGATTAACAAACATTTTATAACTGCAATTTCTCTTGTACTTTTATCCATTTATTACCAAGTCTGTGAAACGTGGGCCGCTTAACGGTTGGAACATTTCGTTGAGTGATGAATACGCCTGCTCAACGTTTTCCTGAAAAGAACTTGGGGAGATGGCCCTTCTCGAAGTTGAGTAGTAAATAGCAGTATATGTATAGCCATTTACTGGGGGCTCGTCGTTACAATAGGGACCTTACGATCCGACAACGGCGACGTCCATGAAAACGTCGTTGAAAAATGGACTTCGCATCATTTTAGACGTTTTCGCGATTATCCCAATTCGCCCTGTTACTTAAAAGAAGGGAATTTTGGTTGGAGCTGAAGAGAGGGGGCCGCGCCCGAGTTCAGACAGAGATGGTAGAAGTTATCGCCTTGTCGTTCCCGTACTCAAGTAAACTTAAAGTGTGGTCATTTCGCGTCGTTGTTGTGCAGGCACAGCAAAGAAATGTACAAGAAAGCGTGATACACGTGCAGAGTTGTTGTTTTGCTCATTTAAACTATTGTTTTTTTCACGTTCTCCTTGCAGTCGCCGTCGTAGTGTCGTAAGGTCCCTAATACCTATAGACCGCAAGCGGTCGTCCTTTTTTCCTCAGAGCCACGCGCGGCGAGTGTAAAAGTAAAATTTGCAAATTAATGGTAAAAAGGAGGAGAGATTGGGGCGGAGAGTGGAAAAAGCTTCCGCCATCGTTCCTCGCGCCTTCGCCGTTCGCCCCCACGCGTACTCTCGATCTACTGTGACTCAACGACCAACAAAACAGTAGCCTGAGAGCAAGCTATTCACGACGAGTCGTATTTGTAGTGAGCCGCCATAGAACTTGCAAAAACCCCCAAACGAAGAGCTTACTTGCGACCTCACATCACAGTTCCTCTTAGCCCGCCTCACAAGCCAGCTATAACTAAACGTATGGTAACGGACAGCAAAAAATGTACAACTTATTTTGCAACACTGCTGCTAAACGAGTAGCCTGCGTAGCATGGCGGTTTTGTCGAGCCTAACCCTAACCCTAACCCGCCCCAATCTCCTCGCGGTTTCTTTGCCCTCGCCAGCCTTTATTACTTAACGCGCCCAACCAAAACCGCCATGCTACGCAGGCTACTAAACTAGTTCAATAGCGATGTTGAGCGTTTAACTTTTACCACCCACGACCTTAACCTGTCCTGCAACAAATCAGGTTGTTTCAGGTTTTGAAAAGTTGTTGCAGAAAGAAGAGTAGCCTTACTTTTTGCAACAAAATTTGTAGATGATGCGCGTTTTAACGGCCCATGACAAACTTGTTTTGCAACTCCCGTGTATGGCGTGACTACCGCCTTATTTCATCCAATCAGAAGTCAGTTATTCACGCAACTTGCAGCAACCAGATTTGTTGCAACTTGCACGACCGGTTTGAACGTGGATGATAAAACGCGCAACATCACTTTCGCGCGTTTTGCACCAATGCTTCGAAACAATTGGCACGCTTTTGTAGCCCGTTTTACCCTAGCTTACGCGACATATGTTAAAAAGTGGGCGACTGTCTGACCTAAAATTCCAAAACTCATCAGAATGCACCGGGTACTTTACATGGCGAAGACCGTACGTATTTCCTCTTACATTCCCCAACCAAACGTCGAATCCTTTGTCAGCCAGGATGAAAGCAAAACTCTCATTCGGTAAATTAACGACCCAATTGGACGAGGAGCAAAGGAGACCGTGCTGGAGGAATATCACTGTCTTTGGACCGCTGCCGGGATCCTGATTTCTTCCTGATGGTATCCTTTGTATGTAAATAATGTAACCATCATCTGTAACAACGCTGTACTCCTCGGCAGGATACCCATTGTAACGGATGATTTGGGTCTGCAAAATATTAAAAGAGGAGAGAATTGATCGCGATGTCAGTATTTCTTCTCTAAACTCTGCGGGCCTTTTAACTATCACTATGTGAGGGTGCTTGTTCGGAAAATTAATATATCTAGAAATTTTGCACAGTGTAGGTAACGATTTATGGGATTTCATATGAGACAAGTAAAAATTCGAAACAAATTCGCCTTATATAAGTGGAGGTCAAGCGACACGAGCTTGGTTTACACAATTACTCATACTCAATCTGACTTTAGAGGTCTCTGAACAGGACAAGGTTTTTAGTATTTGTTAGTCGACTGAGAGAATCTGACAGGTTCCATGTGGAATGTGTGGGGAGAAGAGCTGGCGCACTGATAAGAGCAATCATCTTCTCACCAAAGCAAAGCTGCCTGGGTTCTCTTCTCCAAGAGGTTTTATTCTGGCACTCCCCCTCTCCTCAAAACCCAACATATCCAAATTCCACTTCGACACAGTCACTTAAAGGACGAAAGTCTTAACAGTTCTTGGAAATGCAGAGCGTCACATTTTCTAAATAACCTTTGTTTTTTGTTTTGTTGTCATTGTTGCTGTCGACTTTGGAGCCAAATGTTGTCGCAACATTAAAAATAATCTATAGATTTAGCCCAAAACTCTCGGGGTTGCGTGACTTGGCTAAAATAAGGGATTTACGATCCGACGACGCGATGGCAGCGAAAACGTCGCATAAAAAGTGAATTTACTTTCTTCCAGTGTTTATCGCGATTATTCCTACCCATTTACTTTTATAGTTCAAAGTAGGAGAACCCCCCTGGAGTTGAATTACTAGGATCCCTATCCAAGTTGAGAAAGAGAAATAAAATTTCGTCGTCGCTTGTTTACGTCCTCCATAAAATGCGATAATGGCAAGCAATTTCACGTCGTAGTCATGCAAAAACGGCAAATAAATTTACAAAAAGGTATGGTGCACGTGTACAGTTGTTGTTTTGCCCTCTAAACCTATTTCTTTTACGTTCTCGTTGCCATCGCGTTGTCAGATCTTAAAGTCTCTTTCTTCGCGTCACTGCCTGAAAAGCCCATTCTGCAAGAACCACTTTTCGAGTAAGGACTTTGACCAGTCTTCTCTTTGACTAGTTTCTTTAAAAACGCGAAAAATCCGAGGGCAGAACAAAGAAACGAGAGCAAAACCGCGAGATTTAACTCCATAATCATCAGTCAGCTCACGTGCCTCAGTTGAGGAAATAAAACGACTGCTGGCAGTCCGCTTTCCGTTGCGACCTTGAACGAAATGCTATGAGTGAGTTACAATTAGTGAGTCGTTATATTTTACAGGTTGCAACTAATTCACAAATCAAATTGGTGAAAAAAAATTTAAATCAGTTTCAACGCTTCATGACAAAAATCAAGTTAGTTCAGCAGCAGTGCAGCCTGCCAGTATGCATAAGTTCAGGGATACCATTGGCGTTACCTGTAGGCAATTACGTCATCGACGTTTTAGCTTCGCCTTTCATTTTCAAAGCGCAAAGGTCATTATTTGTTCAGATAAATACAGAGGACAGAGCCAACTTTTCTCTGTCCGTTTTAACCGTTAGAGCCTCAGTGTTCGTTACAACGCTGTAAGCGTCATAATTGTTCATGTTTAGGTGTTGACCGAAACACTTATTTGTTTGAAGGCAAATTACTTTCATTCAGCTATTTTGTTTTCCTCCAAAACGCAAAAATGCCGAATCTTCATCGCATATTTGGAACATTTTCCACAACAAAGCATTTTGAATAATTGCCAGAAGAAAGAGTGAGAAGATTCAAAATAGCGTAGAGCGAAACTTGACCGTTTAACATTAGTTTGCCGCAGTCATGAAATATGTATTCATCATGCATTTCAGTCGTATGTCTATTGTTCATAAATAGAAACCACAATTAGCATTTACTAAAGGGTGCTTTAGTTTATTAAGTATACTCATAAATGAGGGTAGGTATTGAAGATTTTGTGACGCACTTATCGGTTATTAAAGAAAAGACAGCTCAGTTTTGTCTATAAGCATGCAACCATGACTGGACTGAAACCATTATGTACTTACCACATTCATGTCCGTCTCGGGTAAATAATGAAGCTTCGATAGCTTTGCAGCAACAGCGGCTGTCACCAAAACTGTTGAGTAAAGCATTAGCAACGAAACAATTGACATTTTCACGCTACTTTGGGCAAAAATGAACCAGCCAAGATCAAGACGCTGTTGCCACAAACGCAGCTTCAATTGTGACGATGCAAATTACCTGTAATTAAAGTAATGACTAAACACGTCACGTGGTAGAAAATTTACTGTTACGTGACAACTCGTGACCACCTTGTGAGGGAGATTGTCTCATACAGGGGTCAACCTGGGTCAACCTAGTCTCCTTCACAGCCGTTTTTAGGCTCGTCACGCAACACTCCCTCGGAGGAGTGTTGCGTGACGAGCCTAAAAACGGCTGCGAAGGAGACTAAGGTCAACCGGGTCTGCTCCACAGTAACCCTACCCATGTAGTTTGTCAACTTCGCGGGGAGACAATTTTTGCAGTTACGGACGCAGAGGTCCTCGGAATCGACCTTGAGGTTCTTTATGTTGGAAATCTGCTCCCTGGCCGGGTGCCTTCCGAACTCTTAGCCTTTGTCAGAAAAGCGTCTGTAGTAAATGTATATCCTTTTCCTATCCGAGATACTTTCTGTGAGTGCCCCTGCTGGGGATCCAACCAAATTTTGTGTTTCCCTCCCCCCACTCACGACGAAACACTGCAGTTTCTTTAGAAACGTAACCTTTTATTCATTAACTGGACGAAATGGACAAATTTGAAGATCATTCTGAGATCTCTGTTGTAAAAAAAGCATACTGAAGGACAAAGTCATTTTTTCTTTTGTTTTATAGCAACGCGCGAAAAAGTTATGCGACAAGGAAATCCACTCTTTCATTTCTATGGTACCAAGACCCATGGGTATGGCTTTTGATTGTAACCACTCGTTATCCGTCAAACGAGAACAAAAGACCAGTAAGGGTCCAGTGGCAAGAGTTTTTCTATGATAATTACTTAAGATTTAATTATGTTACCACAATAACGACGTCTAGTTAATTAGCATAGTTCAATTGCTCTAAACCGTCGAGTTGGTAACGTGCTAGCCTGCATAGCAAGCGTTTCCGCGCGAGTTCGTTGAGAAAGTTGGGACGAGAGCAAAAAAAAAAAAAGGAATGAGGGGGGAGGGGGAAGGGAGCGAAGAGAGAGACTGGGGAAAAACGCTACAGAGGACTTGAAATCCAGTTTTAAAGTGACGCCAAGATACACCTGCGTTCGAAAACACCAACCAAAATTGCCTGAGAGCGGTGAACAAAGAGAAAGCAAGACATGGAAATTTTTAAAAGACAAGAAAACGGCAACGAAATGACTTTTTTTGGAAGGGAGCCTGGTTATTCCATGAATAAAAATCATGAGGATGAGCAAACAATAGAGAATCGTCAAAATCACGAAAATACATACGGCATGATGCAGTATCATTGTTATGACAACGGGACCGACGATGAAAACTATACATCGATATCTTGCGTTGATAAAAAACAGCGTTCATCAATAAACACGGCTGACGAGACTCGGGTTATGAGACACTGGGCAGAGGCTGGTTCATCCGTACGACGTCTTGTATAACAAGGAAAAGGAGGCAAAGAACTTAGGAGTGCATTCCGGCAGTCAGGGGATGTTGAAGAGGACACAAGCTCAAAGGTGGCGTAGAAGAGTGTCTTAGTGTTGAGAATAAACCTCGGAAAGAGATGTGCAAAGAGAAACTTGGTAAAGGTCTCAAGAAGAACATCTGTATGGACAACACAAGAAAAGAAGCAAGAATGAATAGAAATAACAAAATAAAATGCCTCAAAAAAGAAGCGAACGGAGCAAAGACGAATCGCTGTTCTATCAAACTAAGTTTTCCTTACAGTCAAAAGAAAAGAAAGACTGAAAAGCTCAAAGAGACAAGCTATTTTTGTAATGAGGGAAAAGTTAAGAGATTCAAACCGAAATCCGGCGCAGATGTCAGTAGGAACATTTCTTTAAAAAAACAAATATGTGAACTTGAAAATACAGATGTAGCTCATTCCTCAGAGGCGTGCTCAGATTCTGCTTTCCTATTGGTCGACAGCGAGCATAAACTTATGATGACCGCTGACCAAACAAACACGGGGCCTTGGAACGCTTATGTTCCTATGACGCAGACTCTAAATAAAGAGAAGGGCTCCAAGGGCTGTACCAGAAGTAATTACACGGACATCTTTAAAAATGAAGCACGCTTATATCAGAGATGGAATGAGACTTCTGAGCAACAAAACCAAAGGAATTTTGAACTCAAGACACAACCCACCACTCGTCATGCAAACATAGTTAGTGCTGGCACACAAACGTTCGATTTAGCTTCTGTTTTTTTATGATATTAAATCAGCAAAATGCAACGCGAACACCAGTGAGCGGGTTAAGCCTTACGCTGGCGATAATAGAATGACATGTGTTAAGTCAAAACGAACAAAAGGTCTTGAAACGAATAAGCTTACAAGGGCTGGGGAAACATCTCACGGTCATTTAGCCCATCAGTTACGTAAGGATTGTACAGTTTCCATAGAAACCCAACCTTTTGCTGATAGAAATACAATTCAAAGCCAAGTTAAAGCCGTGCTGACTCGGCCTACAACCTCAAAGGATCTAAACTACTTACACAACCATAACAGTTCAAATCCAAACTACAGTGGAAACACGGATTATCAAAGAACCTGTGTCAAGGAAAACAGGTTGGAAGCCCAAGAAAAAAGCTTCATTGACACAATTATGGAAGCAGCAAAATCGGCAGCAAAACCTTCGATAAATGTCAACCAAGGACAAACTAGTACTGAAGACGATGTTGCCAAGGAAACTAAACGAAAATTGACAAACGAAATATTTGATCAGAAGGCAGTTAAAAAAGGATGCATAAATTATCCTAACAACGATAATCGGCGGGTTCAGGAGGTTTCTAAAGGGAAAATGCCAGCAAATAACAAATTCCTGACAGAAAATTCTGGTCCAAGTGACAAATACAGGAATATTATGGCAGAAAAGGTGGACTACAGGTTTTCTTGGGCTACCAGTAACAAGAACCCCCCTCCCTCCACCCCTCCCCCCCCCCCTCTCTGTCCACTATGCTCATGCGAAAGCTCGCAACTTGTGCGACTTTCACTGAAGAGGATCTTAATGAATTTGGTGGTTTTGCGCACATTTGGCCATATTATAAGTCAGTTACTGGCAACGCTCGCCTTTCCACCAATAATGGTCATTGGCTTTGTCCTTTTGTCATTGGCCATTATCAACTCAATATCACCAGGCCATTTTGACATCAACCATAGCGCAATACTACGTACAGAATTCATAGTACGCCAGTATGTGAGTATAAGGGGAACAAGGTTTTTCGAAGATTTAGTTTGGGAAACTATCTTTTGCCGTGTAGTTCCAGGTTTCTTTATTTCAGCACAACAAACATGCACACTATGATATGCATTACAGAAAAGAATCGCGGAGAAACTTAAGGGCGATTGAGTTCCAAATTTTACGCTAAACGGACAGCTTAAATTAACTAACTATTTTCAAACTTACTAGGAACTCTAAAAGAAAGACATCACTGAAGCCGTTCTCTCGAAAGGAAAACAAAGCATGTTGCTTTTTATATTTTTTTTGAGCTAGCCCAAAAATCAATGTGGTGAATTTGCAGTCGTTTCCTATAGTGGTTATCGAAGGCCAAAGACACGCAAACTAAACCATTACCACCTTTGTGTTTTCTTTGGATCGAAAACCTTGAATCGCTAGCGTCCCTCAAAAAGAGTCCCATGGTACAATTCGAAACAACACCTCAATATGGCTAATTAGACGAACTTCATTTTAAAGTCGAATCCAATTATTGTTTTATTGAAGCGGACACAATGTTACCCAAACTTTTCTTACTACAGTCAACTCTCGCGTTGCGCACACCCCGCTATAAAGGACACCTCAATAAAACGGACAGCAGCTAAATTCCCGGCGAAAACATATTACAGACGTTTGACTAAAATTTACTCCCGCTATTACAGACTTTCGCTAATGAGGACTCTACCTTAAGGTCCCTACAGTGTCCGCAACAAAGGGAATTAACTGTATATCATGTGAAAAACGTATTAAGCTGAATGATGTTTCTATCACTAACTAGGTTCCTTTGACTGTGCTTAACGGACACATTTCACCGCATCTTAATTTTAAAATAACTTCTTATTATTTTGAAATAATGAATTGATTCTTATTTTATTAAAAATATACAGAGAACACTTAGCGTTTGCGAGTTTTCTTGAATATATTAAGGCTCAAATCCGGGATTAAACACATCCATTTAATCCCACCCAATATTTCTAATTATATCATCATATACTATTTTAGCAGCGTCCATTCCCCAGATGAAGTCCAAATGGTCCCAATTTTTGATGTAGTTGTTGTAAAGTTTATTTGGTAGCAGTGGAAGAAGTGCTTTCACGTCCGTGGGGTCAGCAAGCCAGTCATTCTGTGCCCAGTATAAAGCCACGGGGACTGTCATGTCTGAGGCATTGTATTGAGGTGGAGTGGGCTAAAAAGAAGTGGTATGAAAGAAAATAGAAAGAGGCAGTGTTCTTGATGTGTCTGCTTCTCTTGGTAATTTATCAGGTACAAGCAAGGTCCCTGACGAACAGTATGACCCATTCGCCAATGGAAATTTTCCCGAGAAAGAATTCTGTTTGAAGCAAGCCGAGCGGCAGGCTTCCTGGCCACTTTCTGGTCATTTTAAAACTAAATATATTAAAAGAGACAAATGTCCGAAAAGGTTTAGCCTGCTAGCAAGCTCTCCTATTTGGGCGCGCCTCGCGAGAACGCGCGAGCGAGGGGCCGTTCTCGCGAGACTCGCTTCGCTCGCCAAAATAGGAGAACTTGCTCGCAGGCTAGAAAAGGTTTCAAACTGTCCGCGCAAGGTAACGCGAGTGTAAGACAACTTTGGCTGACTGTAGTCTACTCTATTCAATACTGCTCTCACTGTGGAGCGTGGTTACTTTTAGTTATGAAAATTCACGTAAAAGGGCGATGAACTTGACTCAAACGTGCAACAAAAATGTGTTACGGGTACGACAAATGCCGCACATGATTCAGAGAAGTTCATCATTACCTCGCGACACCAAGGTTCACAGCAGTCCCAATTAATCTCCTATTACCAATCTGGTGATTGTGCTAAACTTGCTATTTATTTTAAAAGTTCCTACACCGATTAATATACGTCCAAGTGCTTGTAAACCAATCTTAAGCACCCGTTGTGTTTCGGATCTACTCGACCTTTATGGGCTCTCAGTAACATCTTTTTTAATACTTCATAAAGAAGAAACCGAGCTTTTCGGTTTATTCCTGTCTTTATAAAGCATACCTGCCCATAGTGCTTCTTGTTTTCCTCTGAACTTCCGTAATCATACATCTGGAACTTCTTGGAAATGTACATCTAATTACAGAGAAAGATCTGATTAAAATGGCATAAGAAATCGTGCCTAATTGCATGTTAGGATACTCGGCGCTGATAGATCGGCAGGCATTAACCTCAAATCAGTGAACTTACCTGCGCAAAGTGAACCATGTTCCTGACTGACGTTCCAGCTGGTGTGTGTGTATAATATACTGGAAGTCGAGTCTGTCATTAAAGCAAACAAAAAACACTTAAAACTGAAGGTTACAAATTGTGAGTATAATGCTGTGGGCGGATGCTGGGTAGTAGAACATCAACTGAGAAACGTTGAACGGACATACACATTTTGCAAATTACAGACCCTTCTAAAGTAATGTCAGTTAATATTTGTGGGATAAAGGACTACGAGGGATGAGTCCCACAATCAAAAGTTCTTTGTGATTTGGGTCTTTATTACCCAGTTTACAGTCATGTACGAAAATATTAAATTTGAAACTGTTTGCGCGCGCGACAATGTGTAAACTTAGCGCGCTTAGAATAACGCAATGAGAGTGTTACGATTTGAATTTGAATTCAGTATGATGAACATACTTGCTAAAACTCAACCCGACAAGCAAGCGATGAAATGCAATCATTGGTGACCAAGCGTGACCTCTTTCTCGTACAACTTTATAGCTTGCGAAATCAGCCTAGCGTTAATTGGAATAGCTTTATATATTTCTTCAATCGGATGAGATTTATCTTTTTATTGACTCAGTATTGCTTACCTCATTCAGCTGCTTCTTATCAAAGCCACAGATGATAAAAATTATGTCGGAGCAGAATGTTTCCAAGTCTTTATCTGAGCAAAC
Source organism: Porites rus (assembly GCA_964035705.1). Lineage (NCBI taxonomy): Eukaryota > Metazoa > Cnidaria > Anthozoa > Scleractinia > Poritidae > Porites > Porites rus. The sequence goes on from OZ038002.1 coordinate 7,942,510, forward strand.
CTTCTTAGCCAACCAATGAATAATGGCATCAGACGGTAGAAAATCACGAACGCCAAACAAAAACTGCATAAGAAAGAAAGAATATAATCAAGAAGATTTTCCATAATTAATAGGGATCTTAAGATCCGAGGAAGGCGATGGCAGCCAAAACGAAGCTTAAAAAGTGAATTCGCGTTCTTCAATCTTCATCGCGATTATTCCAACTCAGGTGAGCCTCTATATGGGTATTTCCCACGAAATCGAAGTCGCGACGATCGTAATTGATTTTAATCAAGTTTGACAACGTTAGTCGTGCAATGACGGCAAAGAAATCTACCACTGAAAAAAGTGTGCTGTACGCTCGGTTTTTGTTTTGCTTGTTTTCTCGTTTCCATCATCAAAACATGCAAAACAATTCTTGCGATGCGACTATCAGTTCGCCTGATGAGGAAACCGACGATTTGATGGAAAAGGCGCGACGAAATCGTTGACCGCAGGTATCCATACAGAGGTTCTCACTCACTCGAACGCTCCTAGCCCGGGTTGTTCAAACGTCGGATAGCGCTATCCATCAGATAAATTACAATCTAGTGGATACGTATTAGGCAAACCAACTACGCTATCCACTGGACAGAGATTTATCCAGTGGATAGCACTATCCACCTTTTGAACAACTGGGGCCTGAAGCTGAACTCATAAAGCTACGTGCAAACGGACATCGCACTGTTAGGAGTTGTTGCGTCCATTTGCACGGAGCGGAGCTAAAAGTTTGACCGGTTTCAAACTTTACGCAACAACTTCCAACAACATGCAACAGGGTGTGCAAATGGACGCAACATATAAAACCTAACAATGTTGGGAGTTTCAAAAGTAGGTTGAGTTTGATCGGGCGGGTAAACGAGGTCCTGAATAGGACTGTTGTTGTTGACAGTGACTGACGTTTCGACAACCTGTGCGGTAGTCAACTTCAGAGTCAAAGTGGGAGTTGTTAGCCAACACTGTTGCGTCCGTTTGCACGGGGCTTGAGAACCATATCCAAATTGAGAAGGATAACTTATGGGTTATGGCTTTAAGGCTCTCATTCCATCTCTTCAATTTGTCAAATGTTGGCGGATTTTCGTGGAGTTGAATTTTAAAGGAAGGTACAAGAGGGTCCGAGTCCTCCATAAAAACCTGAAAAGAAATTTTCGTTTCCAGTGGTTCACCGAAGGCAATGAAATGTACAAAGGAGTATGATGCACTTGCAAAGTTAATCTAAACCTGTTGCTTGTGTATCAGTTTTTTTCCCGCAAAATTAGGAGGTAAATTTAGATTGTTTCTCACGAAAACCCCTGCATTGAAACAGAGGTCTACACTTCAGGGTTACATGCCTACGGTGTTCATCTAACATCATACCTTTATTTCGTGTATCCAATCAGCAAGATATTTAATAGGACTCTCCATATGGCCCACAGTGGCCACGGGTCCCATAGCAAAGAACTTCTTCACTTTTTTCGCTAATTCTTCATTTCTGGAAAACTCGGCAAAAGCCATTAAGGTTCCTTGTGAATGGGCAGCGTAATATATCGAGGACTGTGATGTTTTGTTGGTAACAAAGTTCAACATGGCGGGAAGGTCTTGGCTTGCCATCTCATCCCAGCTACAAGATTAACAAACATTTTATAACTGCAATTTCTCTTGTACTTTTATCCATTTATTACCAAGTCTGTGTAACGTGGACCGCTTAACGGTTGGAATATTTCGTTGAGTGATGAATACGCCTGCTCAACGTTTTCCTGAAAAGAACTTGGGGAGATGGCCCTTCTCGAAGTTGAGTAGTAAATAGCAGTATATGTATAGCCATTTACCGGGGGCTCGTCGTTACAATAGGGACCTTACGATCCGACAACGGCGACGTCCATGAAAACGTCGTTGAAAAATGGACTTCGCATCCTTTTGGACGTTTTCGCGATTATCCCAATTCGCACTGTTACTTAAAAGAAGGGAATTTTGGTTGTAGCTGAAGAGAGGGGGCCCCGTCCGAGTTCAGACAGAGATGGTAGAATTTATCGCCTTGTCGTTCCCGTACTCAAGTAAACTTAAAGTGTGGTCATTTCACGTCGTTGTTGTCCAGGGACAGCAAAGAAATGTACAAAAAAGCGTGACGCACGTGCAGAGTTGTTGTTTTGCTCATTAAACCTATTTTTTTTTGGCGTTCTCCTTGCTGTCGCCGTCGTAGTGTCGTAAGGTCCCTAATACCTATAGACCGCAAGCGGTCGTCCTTTTTTCCTCAGAGCCACGCGCGGCGAGTGTAAAAGTAAAATGATGTAAATTAATGGTAAAAAGGAGGAGAGATTGGGGTGGAGAGAGGAAAAAGCTTCCGCCATCGTTCCTCGCGCCTATGCCGATCGTCCACCAAGCGTTCTCTCGATCTACTGTGACTCAACGACCAACAAAAGACCCTGAGAGCAAGCTATTCACGACGAGTCGTATGTGTAGCGAGCCTCCAGAGAACTTGCAAAAACCCCCAAATGAAGAGCCTACTCGCGGCCTTACATCACAGTTCCTCTTAGCCCGCCTCCCAGGCCAGCTATAACTAAACGTACGGTAACAACAAAAAATGTACAACTTATTTTGCAGTACTGCTGCTAAACGAGTTCAATAGCGATGTTCAGAGTTTTACCACCCACGACCTTAACCTGTCTTGCAACAAATCTGGTTGTTGCATGTTTTGAAAAGTTGTTTCAGAAAGAAGAGTAGCTCTACTTTTTGCACCGAAATTTGTACATGATGCGCGTTTGAACGGCCCATGGCAAACTTGTTTTGCAACTCCCGTGTATGGCGTGACTCCCGCCTTATTTCATCCAATCAGAAGTCAGTATTCACGCAACTTGCAGCAACCAGATTTGTTGCAACTTGCACTACAGGTTTCGCCCGTTTTGCACCAATGCTTCGAAACAATTGGCACGCTTTTGCAGCCCGTTTTACCCTAGCTTACGCGACATATGTTAAAAAGGGGGCAACTGTCTGACCTAAAATTCCAAAACTCATCAGAATGCACCGGGTACTTTACATGGCGAAGACCGTACGTATTTCCTCTTACATTCCCCAACCAAACGTCGAATCCTTTGTCAGCCAGGATGAAAGCAAAACCCTCATTCGGTAAATTAGTGACCCAATTGGACGAGGAGCAAAGGAGACCGTGCTGGAGGAATATCACTGGCCTTGGACCGGTGCTTGGATCCTGATTTCTTCCTGATGGTATTCTTTGTATGTAAATAATGTAACCATCATCTGTAACAACGCTGTACTCCTCGGCAGGATACCCATTGTAACGGATGATTTGGGTCTGCAAAATATTAAAAGAGGAGAGAATTGATCGCGATGTCAGTATTTCTTCTCTAAACTCTGCGGGCCTTTTAACTATCACTATGTGAGGGTGCTTGTTCGGAAAATTAATATATCTAGAAATTTTGCACAGTGTAGGTAACGATTTATGGGATTTCATATGAGACAAGTAAAAATTCGAAACAAATTCGCCTTATATAAGTGGAGGTCAAGCGACACGAGCTTGGTTTACACAATTACTCATACTCAATCTGACTTTAGAGGTCTCTGAACAGGACAAGGTTTTTAGTATTTGTTAGTCGACTGAGAGAATCTGACAGGTTCCATGTGGAATGTGTGGGGAGAAGAGCTGGCGCACTGATAAGAGCAATCGTATTCTTACCAAAGAAATGCTGCCTGGGTTCTCTTCTCCAAGAGGTTTTATTCTGGCACTCCCCCTCTCCTCGAAACCCAACATATCCAAATTCCACTTCGACACAGTCACTTAAAGGACGAAAGTCTTAACAGTTCTTGGAAATGCAGAGCGTCACATTTTCTAAATAACCTTTGTTTTTTGTTTTGTTGTCGTTGTTGCTGTCGATATTGGAGCCAAATGTTGTCGCAACATTAAAAATAATCTATAGATTTAGCCCAAAACCGTCGGGGTTGCGTGACTTGGTTAAAATAAGGGATTTACGACCCGACGACGCGATGGCAGCGAAAACGTCGCATAAAAAGTGAATTTACTTTCTTCCAGTGTTTATCGCGATTATTCCTACCCATTTACTTTTATAGTTCAAAGTAGGAGAACCCCCCTGGAGTTGAATTGCTACGATCCCTATCCTAGCTGAGAAAGAGAAATAAAATTTCGTCGTCGCTTGTTTACTTCCTCCATGAAATGTAATAATGATAAGCAATTTCACGTCGTAGTCATGCAAAAACGGCAAAGAAATTTACAAAAAGGTATTGTGCATGCTTAAAGTTGTTGTTTTGCCATCTAAACCTATTTCTTTTACGTTCTCGTTGCCATCGCGTTGTCAGATCTTAAAGTCCCTTTCTTCGCGTCACTGCCTGAAAAGCGCATTCTGCAAGAACCACTTTTCGAGTAAGGACTTTGACCAGTCTTCTCTTTGACTAGTTTCTTTAAAAACGCGAAAAATCCGAGGGCAGAACAAAGAAACGAGAGCAAAACCGCGAGATTTAACTCCATAATCATAAGTCAGCTCGCGTGCCTCAATTGAGGAAGTAAAACGACTGCTGGCAGTCCGCTTTCCGTTGCGACCTTGAACGAAATGCTATGAGTGAGTTACAATTAGTGAGTCGTTATATTTTACAGGTTGTAACTAATTCACAAATCAAATTGGTGAAAAAAAATTTAAATCAGTTTCAACGCTTCATAACAAAAATCAAGTTAGTTCAGCAGCAGTGCAGCCAGCCAGTATGCATAAGTTCAGGGATACCACTGGCGTTACCTGTAGGCAATTACGTCATCGACGTTTTAGCTTCGCCTTTCATTTTCAAAGCGCAAAGGTCATTATTTGTTCAGATAAATACAGAGGACAGAGCCAACTTTTCTCTGTCCGTTTTAACCGTTAGAGCCTCAGTGTTCGTTACAACGCTGTAAGCGTCATGATTGTTCATGTTTAGGTATTGACATAAACACTTATTTGTTTGAAGGCAAATTATTTTCATTCAGCAATTTTGTTTTCCCCGAAAAACGCAAAAATACCGAATCTTCATCGCATATTTGGAACATTTTCCCCAACAAAGCATTTTAAATAATTGCCAAAAGAAAGAGTGAGAAGATTCAAAATAGCGTAGAGCGAAACAGTACTGTTGACCGTTCAACATTAGTTTGCCGCAGTCATATGAAATATGTATTCATCATGCATTTCAGTCGTATGTCGATTTTTCATAAATAGAAACCACAATTATCATTTACCAAAGGGTGCTTTAGTTTATTAAGTATACTCATAAATGAGGGTATTATAGATTTGTGACGCGCTTATCGGTTATTAAAGAAAAGATTGCTCAGTTTTGTCTATAAGCATGCAACCATGACTGGACTGAAACCATTAAGTACTTACCACATTCATGTCCGTCTCGGGTAAATAGTGAAGCTTCGATAGCTTTGCAGCAACAGCGGCTGTCACCAAAACTGTTGAGTAAAGCACTAGAAACGAAACAATTGACATTTTCACGCTACTTTGGGCAAAAATGAAAAACGGCCAAGGTCAAGACGAGACGCTGTTGCCACAAACGCAGCTTCAATTGTGACGATGCAAATTACCTGTAATTAAAGTAATGACTAAACACGTCACGTGGTAGAAAATTTGCTGTTACGTGACAACTCGTGACCACCTTGTGAGAGGAATGTCTCATACTGGGGTCAACCTGGGTCAACCTAGGGCCTGTTTACATGGAGGTGGGGGACCCCAGGCAGGTGTCCATAAAATCTCTCATTTTATTGTGATCACGTTTACATGTTAGTTGGGGTAATTTGCCACATGTTACCTCACCTACCTGGGGTGACAAACTCCATGGGAAGGGTTACTGTGGAGCAGACCCGCTTGACTTTAGTCTCCTTCGCAGCCGTTTTTAGGCTCGTCACGCAACACTCCTCCCCAGAGGAGTGTTGCGTGACAAGCCTAATAACAGCTACGAAGGAGACTAAAGTCAAGCGGGTCTGCTCCACAGTAACCCTTCCCATGGAGTTTGTCAACTTCACGGGGAGACAAATTTTGCAGTTACGGACGCAGAGGTCCTCGGAATCGACCTTGAGGTTCTTTTTTAAAAAACGGCAATTGTGTGTTACTAAATTTATTTTGGTTGATCCAAGAATCTCCAAACTATCAACGGGCTGCGATTTATGCGTTGGAAATCTGCTCCCTAGCCGGCCGGGTGCCTACCGAACTCTAAGCCTTTGTCAGAAATGCCTCTATAGTAAATGTATATCCTTTTCCTATCCGAGATACTTTCTGTGTGTGCCCCCGCCGGGGATCCAACCAAATTTTGTGCTTCCCTTCCCCCCCCCCCCATTCCCGACAAAACATTGCAGTTTCTTTAGAAACGTAACCCTTTTATTCATTAACTAGACGAAATAGACAAACTCAAAGATCATTCAGAGATCTCTATTGTAAAAAAGCATACTGAAGGACAAAATCATTTTTTCTTTTTTTATAGCAACGCGCAAAAAAGCTTTGCGACAAGGAAATCCACTCTTTCATTTGTATTGTACCAACACCCATAGGTATGGCTTTTGATTGTACCCATCTCGCTATCCGTCAAACGAGAACAAAAGACCAGTAAGGGTCCAGTGGCAAGAGTGTTTCTATGATAATTACTTAAGATTTAATTATGTTACCCACAATAACGACGTCTAGTTAATTAGCATAGTTCAATTGCTCTTAACCGTCGAGTTGGTAACGTGCAATCCCGCCGTTTTATTTTAAATTTTTGATTCTTTTTCGAAATCATGTCTTTTGCGCTAAAGTCTCCTTCAAAGCAAAACGGCCGAAGCAGTAAAGACCATGCGGACGGTGCCCTTCTTTTGGGAAGAAAGCGCATTTCGTCGTCTGGTAGTCCAGAAATACAGTTTCGTCCAGAGTTTGCCTACGAAACCTATGAGTTGAATGCTTCGTTTTCAGCCTCTTCGCCGATCTCTCCGTCAAAAACCAACGGAAATTTCTTCAGTGTCCATCAAGCTATCCGAGCGAACAAGATGGAGAGTGTGCGGCGTTACTCTGAAAAGGGGCACGATATGGATGTTGTTGATGGTGCTGGGTTTACGGCGCTGCATTATGCCTCTAGCGCTAACAACACTGAAGCGATGTCCCTGTTGCTGGATTGCCGCGCGAACGTCAACTATCAGGGTCAACAGCTTCTCACGCCTTTACACATGGCTGTTCGGTGAGTTATTTCTGCTTGTCCCGCAGTTTTGAAGTCTTTTTCTCAAAAGATGTACAGTCTCATTCCAAATTCTAGAACGGCGGAGCAAATCGATTTCTAACCGATTTTGGCACCTTCGTGTTAAACAAGGCGGAGCTTTTACAAAGCTAACTCTCTAATTGTATATACGTACTCCCGTTTTAATTACTTTTGACCAAATTGCACAGCGATAATCTATATGAACATGGTAAGCAGCGGTACTTGCCTGGCTGACTTGGGAAATTCATCGACTTTCCACTTCTCAGAGTTTTAAAGCGAGAAAAAGGACCCCTCTGTAACAGACTCAGTGAAACCCTACCCTGTAGTCCAGTGATATAATTCAGCCTCCCCGATACCTGGCGAATAGTTTGTTTCTGCCTGGTTACTTTTTTGTCCCCGGTCACTTCTTTTATGCCTTCTACAAAACCAGCATATTTCGTTATTCGTATTCAGTTGCTTATAATCAAAAAATAAATATAAAACATTATTACCATTGACAGAAAAATTGGAGGGCACAGATAATTGATCTTGCATTTAAAAAGTGTAAAACGTTTAGCTCTTCTCACTGTAGCAATATGTTAAAGGGTTAAAGGTTTCATGGCGAAAAGTTTTAAGTTCTGTAACCGCTTTAAGCTTGTATGGAAGTTACACAACTACAAAAAGACCCTGTGGGAAATAAGCCAACGGCGGTGACGCTTCCTCCAGGAACCTGGTGACATGAAGATATAGACTCTACTGCGTCTGTTACAGAGGGTGTAAATAAGTAATTGCTTTATATTTCAGTAAACGAAAAGAGTGCCTTCAAATTAGTTTGAAAACGTTTTGTTTTTCGCCATGACAGAACACTGCCCCGTTTATTGCGTAGTCAGTTAATATGCTAAATAGTAAATTTACTTTTGACGTCATCTTTTCTTTTCAAACAAACAGGCAAATTGATATCTAAAACTGAACTACATTCATCGAAAGACCCAAGGGAAAACCAAAATAATTATAAGATTTAATGACTGTCTGTCTAGCTCATTATGGAGTTTAAGATACCACGAAGGCGACGGCCACTAAAACGTCAGTAAAAAAGTGAATTTTCGGAAGAAGGAAAGAGAAGAGGAAAAAAGCTATTGAGGAAGTCCCAACTAGTAAAATTTAGATATGGATACGAAATAGTAATAATCGGAGAGCACACAACAACTACTGAATAATACTTATACTAACATTATATTATAGAGTTGTTTTACTTGAACCGTGAAACAGATGCTAACAAATATGTAGTGCAAATAGCGAGAGGTAAAAAAAAGAAGACAATAGAAATAGTGCATAATAGTGCGTTGAGTATTGTACTACCTATTTCACGGTTCAAGTAAAATCAGTCTAAACTACAGAAGAAAATATATAAGACTTACACGGTGACAGAATTTAACAAAAGACTAATTTACTAGATAATATGGAAAACATATCAACTAAAAGGTCTATTGTACCAACCTGTATTTGCCCATCAAACTTAAAACATTTTTTTTTTGTTCAAGGATTTTTTAAAAATCTCCGCTCTGCAGCGCGTTTTTATGCGTTTTCGGTGACCGTTATTACCGGCCTTACGTGTAGACGGTGGGCTAAACCAAGTGGTGGGAGATAACTATATTGTTTTTCAACTACATTTCTTGACGAAATCAAGTGTGACGTCACATAGTAACAGGCGAGGGCTTCTGGTCCCCCGTGCAAGGACCACAGTCATTCGAACTAAAGAGGTCGGGGAAAAGATAAAAAAAGCTAGGCAAATATTGCTATGCATCGCTAATTTAATTTAAGTGTCAGGTTTTGGTCTTTTCTTTCCAGCTATAACAGTTTCGAGGCTGTCAAAACTCTTATAGAATATAATGCTGACCCCTCTATTGAAAACACCGACGGCGCAACACCACTTCATTTCGCAGCACGGCGAGGCTGTGTACCAAGCTCCAGGGTTCTGCTGAGTAATAAGTTATCGTCCGTTAACTGTCCAGATAACAGTGGAATGACACCTTTCCATCTCGCCTGTGTCAGCGGTAGTCTTAAGCTTTGTGAGATGTTTTTGGAACAAGAAGCAAATATATGCGCGCGCACATTAGAACAAAAGAGCCCCTTACACCTGGCTGCTTTGCATGGAAATGAAAAGATCGTCGAGCTTTTGATAACTCAAGGTTAGTTACTGCAGGTATTTTCATATTTTTTTTACTTTTAAATATATTTCGTTGACTGGAAAGGTGGATTTGGCCAGGAGCCTATAAGAACGAATTGGGTTAAAACAGTCAGCCACACTTACTGAGACGTAGAGGAGCGCACCGACTTTGTCTCCTAAGTGTCGAGCGCACATTAATAAGTCAATTATTCGGTGTGGAGAGTCTTCCACGAAGAACTAGGGAAAGTCTGCGAAAAGTTTGCAAGATAACGCAGACTTTGGCCAAAAGCTATTCTCAGTTTAGATGACTGAGAGGTGGCGTGAGATCGTTCGCCAATCCTCGGAAGGGGACATGAAAAAACTCAAACCATTGTTGGAAGCCTTGCCATGGGCCCCGTCCATGAGGGAAAAATCTTCCGACGACGTAAAAAATCAAAAAGACCAGTCACACAAAAAAATTTTCAAATTTACCAGTTTTCACTGTCATTCTACAAATGAATTTACCTCAGTTTCCTCAATATCTATAAATCAGTACTACTGAATTGAAGAATGAATTTAAATCTGTGCTGACAAAGTCAGGGTTTTATTCTGCATTGACAGTGATTTGAAAAGAAATTCTAGCTTTTGTAATGATATCAAAATGATATCAAATTGCTTTAAACTATCCTATTGCTCTACCTTGAACGGTTTTAAAGTTATTCAATTTTTTAGCAAGCGGGGACCTCAAAAGCCCCTTGGTCTGAATAGGGTTGAAGTTGATATTATTGCACATGATTACTAATGTGGTCTAGTAGCACACTCAAGTTACATTAATTCATGAGTATTTTATTCTTGTTTTCCTAGCTAATGATATATTTGGAATCCCACACTGGTACATCAACAAGCCCGACTTTGAAGGAAATACTCCTCTACACTTGGCCTGCCAAAAAGGTCACGTGGAAACGGCGAAATGTTTGTTAGGTTTTGGAGCTGACGTAATGGACGGGGAAAATCAGTGGGATATTCACTCACCCTTGCACCTTGCTGCTACTAATGGTCACATGACTGTGGTAGAATTGCTGATTACTCATAATGCACCAGTGGACTGCAGAGACGAATTTCAGAGAACTCCTCTTCATAGGTGATGGATATTTAGTGTTGTTATATCATCAGTTTAGTGCTCTAATGAACGAGTTTGCGAACTCTGTTGTTGTTATTATTTTTTAAGATTTTACTAGAAATTGCTTTTTTATCCACCCTTTCGTGCAAAAACATGCTAAGGTAGTACAGTATTGCGGTTAAAACTTCTGTAGGTTTTTTTTGTAAGGGTAGTACTGAGTTTTTAATAGCTTAGTTGGTCGAGCGTTGGAGTGCTGAGCGGGAAGTCTTGAGGTCGATCTTCGAGGTCGGAATACTCAAGTTGGATCCTGTAATGGTCTTAAACTTCACACGACTCAGATAACTTTTTTAAAAAAAGTGGTCCCATCTCCAAAAATATACGTATAAAACCAGCAATTTTTTTATTTGCTTAAAAGCGCGTGATTGGCAGTCAGCACTGGAGTTTTTTCTACGCAACCAGCCTAAAGTAGTGAAAGAAAATCTACCCTACGACCTCTGTTTACCGAGACTTGAAAATTGTTTACTCCTTGCACAACTTATGACCGTGTTAATGTTCCTGGAAAGATTGGTTAAAGTAATGTTTATATTTGCTGAGATAAGTTTGTCATAAACTAAGAATTTGTCCTGAGATTTATGGCATTACCATGGCAACAGGTGGGCCTAGTCCCATGCATGCCACATCATTTGTGTCAACTCATCCGATTCTATTATCTCGTCAAGTTTTATGCTGTTTGATAAAATCTTTAAGAAAATATCTTACTTAACTATTTTATTTTAGATTAGGGTTAACTACCTCCTTAACGACGTGGCAAAGACTGCAAAAAGATTGGAACAGTTTTGTGAAGGTGCTTCATAGTCAAAGCCGAGCCGCAATTATGGTACTGGTTTTGATAATACACCCGTGCAACCTCCTCCCCAGGGCTTTTTCCTTAGAAAATGGGAGAGGCGACCCTCCCATTTTACAACAACAATCTTATTCCACATTCAAATACGAGAGTAATTACACACCCAGTTAATTAAATACAGGTATAAGAAATCGGAAAAAAACCTTTCCTACCGCTAATAACATAAAAGGCTAATCGAGGCGGGGGAAAGATGAAGACAAACTTAAGGTAAGGGAAGGAGGTTGCTGCCTGGGATGGTGAGGAATATTAAACTTAACATGTTATCTTATTATTTGGTAGGGCTGCCGAGTTTGACCGTGACGATGTTGTGAAGTATTTACTAAAGATGGGCGCAGACATTGAGGCAAGAGATAGTGCTTACCGTACTGCTTTCCTTTGCGCCGTAAAACGAGGAAGGGCGCGAACTGCAGAACTACTGCTGGAGTCTGGGGCTGACATGAAGTCGCGTGACGATTCTCTCCGGACCTGCATACACCTCGCTGTACAGTACGAGCGAGAGGATACTTTACGCATGCTTCTCAACCGAGATCAGGATGAATTGATCAATGAGAAGGACAAGGACTTGGAAACTCCGCTACATTATGCAGCAAAAATAGGATCAAACAAAGTAAGGCCTGATGAGATGAAGGTGAAATGAGGATCCCAGCGAAGGGATCTTTTCCTCGAAAGTCAGCATTAACCTTTCGTTCCTGAACTTATTCACATCTCTCTAGCGTTACATTGAAATCACTGAGGACTACGTCTTGAAGTTTCCTCGTGTTTCGTATCCAAGATAATGAATCCTTTCAATTGCTTATTTTCAAGTATTTCCTGCCTTGAACTATTCTCAATTCTTTTTTGAATTTTAATTATAGATTCTTCAGCTTCTTCTCATGAAGAAATGCGCAGTGACTCGCAATGTATTTGAGAGGTCTCCTCTACATGAAGCCGCTGAAAAGGGTCACGTGAGCTGCGTAGAGGTGCTTTGCTCAACTTATCCTGGCCACATCAACGATAAAGACGAACGCGGGCTCACGGCCCTTCATCTAGCCGCGCGAGAACGATTCAGGTATACCAGCACTATACAATGAATTCTTAAACTGTGGACAGAATGTAGGAAACCATGGAATGGTAGTTGTATAGACGGCTTCGAACAAACAACCGGGTTAATAATTAAGCAAAGCAATCGGTTTGTGACATTTCTTGGCATTTCTCTGCCACACTGCCCTAGGCAAAACTCAGCTACCCCGTACAAATGTTTAAATCTAAGAATTTACGAAGACATGTTAGCTACCCTGGTCCCAGCTGAGGCAGGGTAAGAAATATCTACTTTATTTCTAGTTGCACCTAAAGAGTCATGAGTCTCCAGTTGAAAACCCTAACTTATTTAAAGCGGTTATGTCATTAGGATATTGCTGTATTACACCATACTTAAAATTCTCCGTTAGAGAAATGAAAAAGACGTCAAACAAATTTCGTCACTGAGCACTAATAAGATAACATTTGTTTGGTGATTTTTGTAGGCATAGCATTAAACTTGAAAAAGTTGGCCCGATTTCTTAAAATTTCAATCCATGTCCATCTTTACCATCCGAAGCAACCGACGAAAGAAAAGAGTTTCAATAAATACAGTCTTAAACCTGAACCATCATTTTTGAAATTTAGTTGATGCGACGATACATTTTAACTTTTCAAAAAGATAACAAATAACGTGATATAGCCTCTTTAACTCATACGACTCATTCTCTGAAAACGTTTGGTCGTGATCTTCTTTTTTTTCCTGTTTAACAGAGAAACATGTTCTGTACTTTTGCACATGGGTGCGCATATCATGATTCGAGATATCAACCGCTGGACACCCCTTCACCATTCCGCGTTTGGAGGATGCCTCTTCAGCACTCGAGCATTGCTTGACCATCATTCGACTCAGCCAATGAAAGCAAAAGATGAAGACGGCAACACACCCTTACATATTGCCGCTGAGTGTGGTCACGTGAACATTGTAAAGATGATGCTGTCTCGTGGTGCTGATATCAGTGTGGTTAATAAAGAGAAGAAGACCTGTTTGGATGTAGCAATTGAAAGCGGCAAGGAGAAAGTTGCGGAGGTTTTCATAGGAAACCAAAAGTAAGTCAAATCAACCCCAACCCTCACAGCTTTAATTCTATGTTGTTTATTGTTGGATTGCTACTATGGATCTTTTCTTAAAACTACTGCAGTAAAGCAGGTGCACATATCGTCGTAATTCTTCTTCTTATTTTTATTTTGTAATACGGCATTCACAGAATGCCTGTTTTGTTTTAACCTCGTTTCCATGTTCTTTGGTCTCCCAGTCCAAGAGGGAGCGTAGGAAGAAAGACTGCATCCGGCAGACCCAGATTACATTGCTCTCTCTTCCTTTAAGGAATTAGTTTGCTTTATTTGTGTAACAAGCCACACAAATACTTGTTGGAGACTGAACTATGTCTTTTTTCTGGTGTTTTTTTCTAACGCCATCTCTGGTTTCCCAGCGAGGTTCGTCTAAGGTGACGAACGCAGAAATTTCATAGTGATGACGTTCCAGAACTTGATAGTACTCTTAAAGGAGCTGTGTTACGAAATTCAGCCAAATTAGGAAATTATGAAATGCCCGTTAAATTAAGAGAAAGATAAAAATAACCACTTAAAACTTTAAAGGAAGGTTAAAATAACTTAAGGTCATTCCCCAGTAAAAGAACCTAACATAGATTGTAGGTGAAACTTGGTACACTGATGTAATAAGTCAAGAAGATGATAAAAAAGTAATAAAAAGTGGGGGTCACCGCGCTCGTTTTGACGTCACAATGCTGAGAAATACGGCTATTTTGGACCCTTTGTCAAAAACCGCGCGCAGCCCAAAACTAGACAAAAACGAGAGATTTTTTCGATGATGCATGTGGTATCGCACAGAATTTGACTTTACTGTATTGTTTATCCACTTACATACCAGAAAAATACCTTTTAATGTTCCTGTTTTTATTTTACGCTCCAAAGTAGAATTGAATTGGATACCGGCGCTATTCGACCCGTGATAGCTCAATCCGTACAATTTAGTAAAATTGCCAAAAAACTGAACATAGATTTCGGCCAATTTTTTTCTCATCGAAAGGAAGCACTGTCCTTATTAAAATCATAAAATAAAAAATGGGGGTCACCGTACTCGTTTTTGCGGTAGAGCTGCAGAAAGTGCGTACCAAATGCATTTTCTCCGAGTTTTGAGAGAGGACTGGGGCGAGTTTCAAAATAGAATGTATGTGAAAGGGGGAAAAAAGTATTAAAAAAATCTGTTTTAACAGAATTTACATCGAGATATCACATTTAGGATACAATGTGATAAAGAAAGCGTTTAAATAAAAATCAAAGTGAGTAAGAACAAGTTAAACATCCACTATCGAGGTTCTCCGTGAAGAAGTCGAACTCAGCAACACGCGTACTGCCTACGTTTTGCACGTTTCCAACACATTGAGTCTCACCTCGGCAAGAAACAACCGCAAGCAAAAATCCCAATAGCGTTTCTCTTCAGTCAACTGTTCAGCCTAACAGTTTTTCAAAGTTAATCCCTGCTGCTTGCAACTTCAAAAATAATGCTCAAGAGACATATTTGTCATGTTGTCTCGAATCTCTGATTTTGTCATTTACATGTAATTTCTTTGCTTACTTTAAGTTCAGTAGGGATTGAGGGCGAGTAATTGGCAAAATTAAACAAAATGAACTGGACTGCCTCGACACAGCCCCTTTAATTGATCGTACCGCAGGGAAAATTTGCTTCGACCATTAAGATATACTGGACCCAGATCTTGATAGTCACGTAATCATATTTCGGAGGCCTGAACAAGAGGTGGAGTCTCGAAATGTCTGCTGTTTTCTCAGACTTTTCAACTAACAAAAACTTTTCTTCTCCGTATCTAGGTGGAAGGACATCCTTAAATGCAAAGGTAACAGTGAACCAAATCCCATGGCACAACTCATAAGGAAAATGCCTAAACTTGCTGAGGAAGTCATGAATAAATGCATTACCTACTCTGATCTGCCGCAAAGCGACCCTGAATACTCCGTGACCTTTGATTTCAGTCTCCTGACTAGCGATGAGGCCAGTGAGAATCAGGCAACCAGAGGAAAATTCTTCTTTGGCCCTGCTACAATGGTTGAAGCTGAACGCGAAGACCTGCTTGTTCACCCTTTATGCCAGGCTCTTCTTCAGTGGAAGTGGATTATCCTGGGAAAGCCAGTGTTCTGGTGTAACTTTCTCACCTACTTGATCTTTGTTTGCCTCTTCACTGTTTTCACCTTGACTGAAAGAGCAAAGCAGCACGTGTTTGATTCCTCTTCCAGCAATGCCACTAAAGAAGATAGGAAGATCTTCGAGAATAGAAACGCGTTTTCCAATGGGGTCCCTGTGCTGATTGCATTGTTCATTTGCATACATATCGCGAAAGAAATTTACCAAATAACAGTGCAAAATTGGAGGTATTTCACTCATTTCACGAATCTCACCGAATGGTGCTGCTACATCACAGCTCTTTGTTACGTCGCGCCTTTTTTAATTGGGCGCAACATCTACGACTTGTCGCTCTGGCCACTTGCAACAGTAGTGATCCTTTTGTCGTACATCAGTCTTACTTTGTTCCTGAGAAGATTTTCATATTTTGGTATTTACATCTCGATGTTTATTGAAGTAGCCAAAACATTTCTTCGAGTCATATTTATATTCACGCCAATGATCGTTTCGTTCTCGCTGGCTTTTTTCCTTCTTCTCAAGGAACAGGTATGTTGCATAATATAATCAACAATTATTGAATGGGCATGAGTATCATGTGAGGAATTATGCAGAATGAGGAGTATATTAACGGTTGAGGTGGATAAAAAAACAGCCTCTGAGATCTGCATAATTCTTCGCATAATACGAAAGCCGAATTCAATAACTGTCTTTTATTGTTCATATTCAAAATATTTCTAGGTTCTTAACAAAACTTACCTACTCGTAGACATCTCAGCATCGAGTAATATATATTTTGCATATTTTTGCATTTCTTCCTTTCAGGTGCGTGTGTTGCTTACGGTTTTCTTTGTTATCAAACAAACTTACAAACATTATCTATTTTTTTCTAAGGGTCCTTTCAACACTGTTTTGTGGTCTTTCGTGAAGACAGCTATAATGATGCTCGGGGAGATTGATTATACTGATATTATAGTTGAAGCCAAGGACCAGTTCAGTGACGAATCTGGGGCACCACTTGCCCCTATCCCAGAGTTCTCCGCGACCCTCGTGTTGTTGTTCTGTATAATGGTCTCCGTCCTTCTTATGAATCTGTTAGTAAGTGAACAAACTTGTTTTGCTAAATCTAATTCTTAACTTTGTAAGCCGTATACTAAGTGGAAACAACCGTGTCCTCTTGTTTGTACAACTGAAGCTAGAAAAGTCTGCATTTCTACACTAGGAGAGTACAAAGAGGGCTATTCTCGTAAGAGACTGTGTCATAAAGAAGTGAACAATTTTAAGGCGCAAGAACCGCAAGGGAATATCTGTTTTTCATCCGAAGCCCCATCTTACTGGAAGATATTTAAACACAAAAGGCACGATACAATAATAAGGCACTGCTCCCCCCCGCTTTTCCCGCCTTTCACAGCAAAATTAAAATGATCACCCAAAGGAAAAAGTGATTGCAAATTTTTCCGCATATTCCTCTCTAGCCTGCGTAGCAAGCGTTTCCGCGCGAGTTCGTCGAGAAAGTTAGCCGACTAGAGCAAAAAAAGAGGAATTTTTGCTCTCGCTCAAACTTTCACGTAATAGCTCGATCGGAAACGCTTGCTAGGCAGGCTAATTCAGCTAGGAATATTGCATTTTCAAATCATCTTTTTTCATTTATACGCAAGCGTGTCAAAATTTTTACCCTATCCAAAAAAAGAAACGTCCCAAAGCAGTCTCGTTCTCAGGGCTTTTCTAAGAGAAAAAGCCCTCATGTAACGAGGTTGGTCCCAAACACAGCGCAGTACTACGGAAGTTCACAAATTTAAGGTTTTTGTTGTTTCCAAACTCTTCTCTTTTTAAACAGACCAGGAAAATTGACAAAATGGTGCTTTTCGCCATATAGCATGCTATTTTGTTTCCTTTTCTCTCAGTGCGATGTTAAGTCAGATGACTATTGCTATTTTAATTTAGGTGGGTTTGGCGGTCGGTGATATTGACAGTATCCAGCGTGATGCAAATATGACGCGTCTGGCCATGCAAGTTGAGTTTGTGACCGACATTGATCAACGATTTCCTCACTTCCTGAAAAAATATTTCCTTAAGTCAGTGCTGGTCGTTAAGCCCAATCGAAGGAAGAAACTTCAGTAGTGAGTATTTTTAACATTTTAACATATGCCTTACGCAGCCGCAAACGTGTTTGGTTACTCTTTCGAGACAGATACATAGACTCTTCGAAGTCCCTTGTTTATCGTGTGATCTCCAAATTCTAGAAACCTCGGATGAGTATAGTTACTTACTAGTTACTTGCAGCTGTAACCTCTAGTAAACGACCACCTCCTGCAAGCGACGGCGACCACTTTTTGGGCCTGAAGGTTTAATGATTTTCTAATGTTTTTAACATCTCTTAAGCGACCACTTGACGCATTCTCTGATCTCTAAATGTTCTCTGTGTGCACTGTGCTACTTAGAATACGGTAAAATTCCGAAAATAAGCCCTGGAGTATATTTTTTAAAGGCCCCTTTTGAGGAGCTTATTTTTGGAGGGGCCTATATTCGGAGGGGCTTATCTACGGAGAGAAATTTGCGTTTCAAAGTCGATTGGGCTAGCCTTATAGTTAGAAGTAAATTTACCGTTTTTGCCTTGTTTTACTTTGTATTTGAGGGCAATTTTCCAAGTACAAGCCCCAAGGGGGGGAAGGGGGGGAGGGGGGCTTATATTTGGAGGGGATTACTTTCGGAATTTTACGGTATACGAAGAACTTTAGTAACAAAATGGAACTACACATGGCGTAACTTAGAAATTGTATGCAATATTTATCTTCCATAAAGTAGATGAGCTCGAACCTTTTCTTTTTAGAGGCCCCCTGTGGTTCGACTCTTGTAAACGACCACCTCCCGCAAGCGACCACTAAGTCTTTAGATTTTGGGTGGTCGCTTACGGGTGGTTCGCCTGTATACTCTCTTCCCAGTTTTGGCTTGTTATAACTAGATATCAAACCGGCCTCTCGAACTCTGCGATAAACCTCTGACCACTGAAGGAGATGTTCGATTCTTGAAAAAAGACTCGACTGAATGTCAGATAAGGTTAAGATTAGATTGTCAGTTTGCCTGGATATCTGCAAAGTCGAATGTGGCTAGTTCCGGCCGGATCCCAGACTGGACCAATACTCATAATTGTTAAATCATGACTGGTAGAAAGGTTCTGTGGTCTGCCTCTGCTGAGCAGTTGACTAAATGACAAAACCTTCACCAAGTTTACGAGCGATCTGTTGATCTCCAGTTGGCGATGTAAATCGTTAAAGTAGACGTATTTTCGATTGACTAGATTAAGGGTGGATTTCCACTGTATTGTAATTTTTATCGATTTTTACGTACGTACATGCGTAAAAGTTACGTTCGCAACTTAATAGAGGCAATGCATGAAAGATCGCGAGTGAAAGTAATGAGTAATGGTTTAACCTCGCTAAACTTCACAGTTAAGCGCAACACTTCATACCTTGTCTCTATTTTATTCACGCGAGTAAAATTTACGTACGCACGTAAAAATTAAGCGACAGTGGAAAACCACCGTAAGCCGTGTTGCTATATGCATTGACTCTGTCAACAGATATTTCAGATCAAATGAAATCACAAATCACTGGTTTATTGCATCCTTTGCAGTCAGGTGACGGAATTGTAGGTTCTATTTTTTCGCGTTTTTCTGGCCTGCAGAACATGCGTTATTTGTTCGCGCCTTTCCCCGTCGTGCGTGCTTCGCGCTCCTCGTGCGCTTCCTGCTCGCGTGAAAAATGTGGGAAAATAGCGCCAGTTCCCAGGCTACAACTTTTGGAACACGATTTGATAATTCATCCATTTTTAATCTTTATCCTCAAATGTCCGACGATTAAAACTACTTTAATTTTTTATACACAGCTGGTTTGGAATGGATCATAATCTGTTTCGAAAACCAGACAGTTTTATGGAGGAAAACAATGTTGATGACGCCAAAGAAGGTGAAAGCGAAGACAGCGAAGTGATAGCGGAGGTTGCTAGGCAGCGTGATCAGATAAGGCTTCTTCAGAATGCTGTTGAAGATCAATCCAGAATCCTCCGAGAAATCTCGCATCAGTTAAAAAAGGCTGAGGCAGAGTGATTACCACAGAATGCAGCTCAGGCTGGTTTAACTGTACAAAGATGCATAAAGGATTAAACGAAAATAACAGGCAAGAAATGATGCACGAGTGAGTGTTTTCAGGGGCACCCAACGATAATATAGCTCAAAACCACTTAAACATAGCATTAATGAACGTATTTTAGTATTTAAACGGTAGGTATAGGCATATTTCCATCTCCTAAAAATTTTTCACCTGTTCGAATTTCCTAGCTGAAAGTCTAATGATCCGAAAATTATAGAGATCAAAACTTACCTTTTCGAAAATTTCAGCTAGAAAAAAGGCTCCCGAAAATTCTAGGTGACCTTTTTAGGGTAAAAGTCCGTTTAAAATGGGCGATTATACCATTTTTTATGTGTTCGAAAATCCTAGGAGAGGCAGGCAAGCAAGAAATTTTACAACAAATGTTCCGAAAATTCTAGATCTTAAATCGTCTTCCGAACAGATATTTTCCGAAAATTGACGTTGGGTACCCCTGTGTTTTAAGTCAGTAGTGCATGATATGAGCGGAAGAGTGAATAAATTACATATTGAGTGAATTAATGAGTGAAAAAGAGTAAATAAACAAGACGGAAGTTGAAAAGCACACCAAAATGATGTGTACTTCATGCCTAGGCTATTTGCTACTTCATGTTGCGTCTTAGTATGTGACTGCCCTCCTATCAGGCAATACGTAAACGTGTATGATTCTTACAGACCAGTCCCTCAAAAGCTCACAGAATTTCGGTTCGGAAATTTTGACTTGGAATTGTTTTATTCAAGCGAGAAACTTGGTTCGAAGATCAGCGTTCAAACAGAGCAGCAAACTGATCCTTACGGCGAAAAGAAATATTGCTCAATTGTAAGCAAGAGAAGGAATTCGCTCTTATTATCCTTACTCTAAGACTAATCGTTTAATCTGCAAAGGGTATATCCCATCACGGCAGATGAGCAAATGTGCATGTGGTAATGTTTATATAATCATGGTACAAGTGTGAAGTAAATAAAAATAATAACAAAAAAATTTACTGGGTCAGAGTTTCTAGAAGCCTCCACTGACTGCTTTTCAATTACACTATTTGGCAAAGAGATCCAAAGGTGTAAAGTGGCTGAATATATTGAAATTGTCTTTATCCATCCGACTGTTCAGAGTGGTTCATGAGCGCCGATGGCCAAAGACTTTTCCTCCTTACCAGGATCGTCCTGAGATAAGCCTGGAATGTGAAAAGGAATTAACAAAGACCCAAACTCTACGCAGTTTCAAGCTATATATAGGATTTGGAAGAAAGTGAAACTGTGTTTGAAAAATATTTTTATAGGTAATCTAACTCGGCTGAAGACCGAGTACATTCATGGATTAATTAATTGCACGAGTGTTTCCCAAAAACGCCCGAGTTGTGAAATTACTTTTTCATCATTTAAGGCAAAATTAAGGAGAAGGAGATTTAAGACACGGTCTATTTTCATCTGGCAAACTTGATGTCTAGCTCTGAATTCAGAAATAATAAACACTTTTAAATATGGTCCCTCGGGAAACCCGAGAAGAAAATTAATTGTTTCCCTAAGGACCAGTCTTTAAGTAATTTGTTATATAGCTGGAAATTTATTTACTGTTACCCTCTGACGTCATAGAATTTGCAATGTTGCCCTCTCAGAAATTTTGGCGGGAAACAGTTTCATTGTTTGATGTCATGTGATTTCGAAGTAACCGATGAGAGGGCGCGCTGTTGGGAAAAAAAAGTCCAGGTGTATAACAAAGTTGCTTGTTAACTGGCATACGCTCATATTTAAGCTTTCTTGAAAGTGTAAAACAGATAACTTATGAAAATATTGCTCAGCTGAGTACCTAGCACAGATCCTTGACAAGGTCCTTGTGAAATATCTTATATCAGCTTGCCGTTGTTTGAGAGAACATTATCAAGTACATATTGTACATAAAACAACAGGAAATTTGATAGACAGACTCCTTTGGTGAAGCCATATTGCTGTTCAAGATCTAAGGTTGCGTTCGATTGGGAAATCCGGATTTAGATGTTGAAATCCGGATTTCGGATTTTGCAATCGAACGCGAAATCCGAAAACAGATTTCACCTGCAAGAAATCCGTCCTCGGGGTGGATTTCAATTAAGAAATCCAAATCCGGATTTCTTGGATTTCCTTTTTACCGTTCGATGGGGAAATCCGAAAAAGGGATTTGCAAAACTGTCCTCGTGAACAGCGGTCTTCTTTCTGTTAATAGTGAGTTTACGCAACAGAACGGCAGAAAGAAGAGGACGGCAAAACACTTGTGTGTGACAACGTGACAGGGCTATTACTTAATGTTAAGTGGGCCACTTAACATTAATGTTTCTTGGTCTTTGCAAAAACGTCTGTTTAAAGGAACTTAGGGAAGTTTGGCATAAAGTTATTTCAAAGAAAATTATTGTCACGTTTGTCACACAAGGTTTGCCGTCTTCTTCCCCTTCCCGTCCTGTTGCGTAAGTTCACTATGATGCGTGCGCGTGTAAGACCGCTGTTTTTAAGAACTGTTTTTCAAATCCTTTTGCGGATTTCCCAATCGAACGGTAAAAATGAAAATCCAAAAACAGATATCTCAGCGTTGAAATCCGTTTTCGGATTTCACGTTCGATTGCAAATCCGAAATCCGGATTTTAAAATCTAAATCCTGATTTCCCAATCGAACGCACCCTACAGGGACCAGAAGATGGTAGGCCTGTGGGCATTCCTTTCACCGGCACTTGTTGTCATAGTAACAATTTGGTCTTGAATTCATACCAAAATGGCGTCGCCCAGCGAAAGCCAGGAAAGCGGTGTTAACGAAGATTTGGACGGGGAAAATGTTGTTAAATTGGATGAACCTGTGGGAAATCTGTCTAAATACTACGCTTTACCGCCAGGCTTTTCAGGAACGCCGAAAAAGGGCCACTTAATGTTTGATGCATGCTTCGAAAGTGGAAATCTTGGCAGGGTTGACTATATCACTGAATTCGAATATGATTTGTTTATTCGTCCGGATACGTGCAATCCTCGCTTCCGTGTATGGTTTAACTTCACAGTCGGGAACACAGCACCTTATCAACGTGTCATATTCAATGTGGTAAATTTCAGCAAAACTAAAAGCTTATACCGCGAAGGAATGACTCCTTTGGTCAAATCTACCAGCCGCCCGAAGTGGCAACGAATCCCTGCTAAGAACTGTTTTTATTACCGCTGCCCTGATCATAGGAAGAACTATGTATTGTCTTTTGCCTTTGCTTTCGATAATGAAACAGATGTGTATCAGTTTGCATACTGCTTCCCTTACACTTATTCTCGACTACAAGGTTTCCTAGAGGAGCTTGACAAGCGAAACTTGGAATGTTATAAACGGGAGTTGTTATGTTTGACGGTTCAGCAAAGGAGAGTTGATATGATTACCATCACTTCACCGGAGAATGTGAAGGATGATGTAAAGAAGAGGGTCATTTTTTTGACAGCCAGGATCCACCCAGGTAGGAAATTAGCCTACTTTTGCTAGTCCTAGTTTTTAAAATTTAACAACAAGTGAATGCTGTTTCGTTTAGCCTGCATAGCAGGTGTCGACTGGGGAAGGGGATAGGAAGGAAGGGACAAAGGAGGGGGATTGGGAAGAAAGGGTAAGGAATGCCTGCTATCAGAACCCCCTTTTGTTCATTTCTGTGGACGCCAGCGTCCGCAAATTCCTGATTGGCTGAGCCATGATGAGTAATTTATTCGCATGTATCCTGGCAGACAAACATGATGAAGGCATCAAGGAAATGTGTTCTACTGGCGTAAGCTTTGGAAGATCAAAATTACTCCAATCATGTAGCAACTTCACGTTAAAATGGAACTGGAACCAACTGTAATAGCTTGTTTAGCGGCTAGAGATGCTCAGAAGGTTTTGTATACTGGATTTGTCCAAACACTGTGTGGCAATATAAAGCGATTGCGATTCTTGCCAGACACCTGCAATGCTGATATTCACAAGACCCCTTTTTCCACAAAAACATATTATACTGGCTTGAATGAACTTCTAAATGGTACCATTTGTAAAGAGAGAGTTGAAGCTTTGATAAAAACTATCCGTTGAGCTTTTTGATAATTGTTTATAATCCTCCTTTCACTTTTCGCATCTCAGGCTACCAGTGACTGTTCTATTCTTTGTGACCATTTGGTTTGATGAGGTAAGACCAAAGGTCTTGTGTATTCACACGAAACTGATCATTGTTTGTTGTAGACTGCGAGCAGTAAAAGAAGAGAGACTGCTCGTGGTATTTGTCGTGTTTGCTTCGGGAGCAAGAACAGTAAAGATGTTTTATTTCGCTCAATTATGATATCACTTGAAAAAGGCGTCTCGACTTGACAATTTCCAGTAAACAAAGTAATTAAGTCCAGACCTTGCTGAGAAGCCCCCTACTTGTGATTGGTCACATATTGACAGTTGACATTATCGGATTGCTTTAGAAAATGATCGGCAGAATACAGAAACACTGGTGCTTATAGCAGGTGCTCCCTTCCCTTTTCACCTTTTTCACGCTTTTCTCCCTCCCCCCACCCCCTCCCCTTTTTGCACCTGACACACAGGCTAGTTTCATTCGGTCTTGCGATTTTCAATGGCATCTTAACCTGCAATCAGGCATTCCTTCTTCCTTTTTCCTTTTGGAGGCTTAGGGAAAAGGGTGCCTGATACTTTAAGCATTGTCTCTCTGTAGTCCAGAATCTGGACTTTTGTCTGATTGGTTGAAAGACAAAGGAGGCTTCCAAGGCGCACACTGATTGGTTACAAGCAACATATCTGACTTCTGGTCCAATTAGATTGGTTTTTCCACCTCCATCTCTTTTTGACGAAACCACAGCATTGGCAAATTGTTTTAACAGAACGCTAATAGGTTTAAGACAATGCACAGGGAAACACCTTGACAGCTGATGAGGGCAAGTGGTTATTTGTCATCAGTAAGGACACCCATTATTTCTTCTTCGATGCTTTCTTGCTCTGACCACAGGGCAGAATTTATTTGAGGAGCATTGTCTCATCAAGTTCAACTTCGTGGAACTGTGTAAATGATTTTACAGCTGCACTTTTGCAAATGGATAAGACCATGAAATATTTGTTGCCACAGAATAGATTCCTACACTTTTGACCACTGCCAGTAAACTAAAGGATCATCTGTTTTTCCACTCTTGTTTTCATTGAATTATTTGATGTTTGACTTGACGATCTGATCAAAGGTACCACATGGCAATGGTTAGGTGACATTTGCAGTAACAACAAAGCAAAATTTGTCTTTAAAATTTGTGATTATTTTGCTTATACGACTACAGCATCAACTTAGCATTCACTGCTTGCCTTAATACATCTCAATTTGTGGCATTTTAGACTTCCATTACAAACCCTTTGAATTTCCAGAGAAATCTGACAAGATTGCACAAATGTTGACAGATACCTTAATTAGAGGGTGACAGAAGGTCTGCTGACTTTCATTTTATCCCCAAAAAAAGAATGTCTGATTGCAGGTTAGTGGCATCTAGGCCCTTATTACAGACAGTACTCCTCAAATGTGCGTTGACGGTCTCAACTCGATCCTTAAAACTGGATTTTTGCTTCTCAAAGGACAAACAACTCTAGTTTGGGGTTGTCATAATCAAGAATAGAGCCTTGAGTCTCAAGGATAATAAAGACATAAGTGACTGTCAATGTACAAATTCTACACCAGTGAACAGCCCTTGCAGTTGGGGCAAGGAGAGCAAGGGAGGCCAAGAAACATTGTCAAGAGGGTGGGAAGGTTTAAGCATTGTTCTCATATGCTGCCCACCTACCTGTGACATAATTGGCAGTACTGCCTGGGATACAGCTTCAACAGTTGAGAACGTACCCCACTAGCAACAGGAATCATTGCCGGAGTTTAATACCAGCGGCCAAAATGTGAGGGCTTGTTAAAAATTAATACATCTACTAATATTGTGTAATGTAGCGTTTTGTGGGGTGTATATGGGAAAAATAGAAAAAATTAATATTGCCTTATCTTAAGTTATTGTGTAGCAAAGGATTATTATTAAAAAAACCTTACTTTTGCTGTATTTTGTATTCCTGTGTCATTTTGAAGCGTTTTGTGCTGGCTATCCTGTCTTAAACTTCTATTAGACCTTATTATGAAGGTTAATGCAGGGTAGCAAACCAGCCCAAAACACTTCAAAACGACACAGGAACACAAAAATTAACAATTATGTAAATTAAGTTTCTTTTAATTTTTTGCTACACGATAAGCTAAGATAAGGCAATTTTTTTTCTTATTTTACTTTTCCCATATACACCCTATGAAACCCTACGTTACACAATAACGCAGTTGCTGTATTAATTTTTAACATGCACTCACATGTTGAGTTTGGGATGCCTGTGGTGTGCCTGCATATTTGAACTCAAGTCAATTTGGCATGGATGCCAGCAGTAAATAGCATGGCGACTCCTGTTCTCATATCAGAACAGTACCCCAGGAATTACTGGAGGCTGAGTGGCAGGTAGCTTAGTGGTACATTAGAGCCGTGCTTCACAGGAAAGCATTTTTGAGGCTGTTAACTTCTGGCAAAAGCTGCTGTGCAGTTACTGGTTTTCACTCTCACACCCACTAGGATGCAGCCAGGATATTCGAAGCACTGTCACTGTCTAGGTCTTCCCCTTTAATACTCTTTCCTTACGATTTGTTACTCAGCATCTTGACTCTTTTCAGGTGAAACTCCATCTTCATACGTTTGTCAAGGAGTGATTGACTTTCTAGTCAGTACCCACCCAGTTGCGAGAGTCCTACGAGATTATCTGGTTTTTAAAGTGGTACCAATGCTTAATCCAGATGGAGTTGTGCTTGGAAATTACCGATGCTCTTTGATGGGTTTTGATCTCAATCGCCATTGGCAAGAACCTTCACCATGGGCACATCCAACTCTGGTGGCTTGCAAGAACCATTTAATGGAACTTGACGGCGATGAAAATGTCCATCTTGATTTTTACATTGATATTCACGCACATTCCACCATGATGAATGGATTTATGTATGGCAATATTTATGACGAGGAAGAGCGATTTGAGAGGCAGGCCGTGTATCCGAGACTTCTCTGTGCAAATGCTGAAGACTTTTCAATGTCAAATACGTCATTCAACAAGGATGCTGTGAAAGCTGGCACAGGACGCCGTTTTCTTGGAAGTTGCCTTGATCCGAAGACACACTGCTATACACTGGAGGTATCCTTCTTCAGCTACAACACAGCAGTTTCACAGGGAATGTCGCCTTACACAGAGGAAGGTTACTTTAAATTGGGACGTAACGTGGCCAGAACCTTCCTGGATTACTACAAACTGAACTCCTTGGTCCTTCCTATGAAGAAAAATGCATCAAAGTCGTCAGCTCAGAAAAGAGACCATCAGGTTGATAGCAAGCAACGCTCATCTGGAAGAAGTGAGTATGATGGAAGGATGTGAGAAGAAACACTTATGCCCAAAAGGGACCATTCAGGATTCACACTTTACTGCAGAATGAACTTATTTGTCTATTTAGAAACTTTTTTGTTTCATTTTAGTTTTGGAAGCTTTATCTTTTTATTCCCTAATAAATGTATGATCCATTTACGTCATTTCATTCTTAGTGGTTGTAAGTAAAGGATGTTTTTATTTAGTAGTTTGGCTTTTCGTACACGGGGAAACCTCAGTTCACAAGCGTACGTTCTTGCTTCCTGTGATCTTGTAAACTTCCGTAATCAGTGAGTTTTTTAATGATTTTGTGTGGACATGTATTCCCAGTGTACTTTTTTTCTGTACGTCCCAGATGTTGAGCCAGGTCTGCACTACGTTAAAATAAACTTTTTTAAAATGCTACACTGTTGTCGTCTTGCTTTCGAACGTTTTTGTATTAAAAAATGGGGTTAAGGTAAAGATCTTTGCATGCAGTAAGTAGGCATTTATTTGCTCTGTAAAGTTACTTATGGAACTCGCTTTTTTTCTTTGGAGCTTATTTTTATGGAATGATCCGACTCGTACTTTGTAAATGGGCTATAGATTCCTCAGCTTGGAGGCCTCGAACGTGTTATGTAAGCGGGTTTGTATACAACGTATCTACTTTCGAGGTCTTCTTTCCGTTGTCTCTGTAATTAGATACTGCTTATACCTATTTTACAGCACCCTTCCCAAACACCAAAGTAGACGGAAATGGCAAGTTCTCGAATGTATGAAATGTCTGATTTTTCTAACAAACGAATTGGTAAAAAAAACCCTGGCCGACTGAATCAAGTGGTCGTAATTCTTCCATGCCATACATGTAGAAAGCTGCTTTTTTCACTCAAAATCTGGCATGGGAGGCAATTCTTACCGGAGCACAACTTGAAAAGGAAATGTCGGTGTAGCCGTGATCTGATCATTGTTAACGGAAATATTCACAGGGGAACCCAACAACAGTTTCCTCGTAAATACATTGAAAACACTTATTAGGCTATCCAGTGTACATGTACTGTTAGATCTCTAGAAATGGCTTTCTGACCGGCGGTATAAAATTTGTACCTGTTCGGTCATCCTATGGGAACTTGAGTCTTTTCGAAATTACGTAGGCTTCAGTACTCTTTTCCCTAAAATTTTAGGTGACATTTAACGTATTACGAAAGTGAGAATTTTTCTGATTCCTCCCTCCATCACATTTTTTAATCCGAAAATTTGAAATTTCCTTTTTTGTACAATAAATAGCCTAACCTGAGCAGTGAAATGTGACGAATTAGTTTCAGAAATTCGTATAGGGAATTTATCAGATAAGCTTTGAAATTTGTACGTGAATGGAAAGTTCATCCGGAAGTTTTTAGTCTTCCTCAAAAAATAGAAGATTTCAGGCAATATTTGCTTCTCCGAACAGATATTTTACAGAAAACAGTCGCTGGGTGCCCCTGATATTCAGCGGTTTGGCATGACTGGGATGGCTTCCAGAGGTCTCTGTTTACCAGGTCTCTTGTTAAATTGCGAGTGACAAGATAGAGAACGTTACAACTGTAAAGTCTGAATCACGGCTCTGTTGCCATGGCTCGATTAGCTACACACAGCTGTTTTCTTTTGCTGGTTGCCGGATATTGGACTGAGAATTCCCGGAAACCTCCCATGTGAAATGAACGGGGCTGCCCCTCGGAATCTTGGATTAAACCTCTAAAGGAGACTAGGCTGGGTGTGGCTCAGCTTACAATTAAAACTGACAGCTGAATAATAGCTATGATAATTTCAACGGCGATAAAGAAGACGTCATTGAATGCTTTCGTATCTCTTCTTTCCGTCTTCTATTTTCCTTGATTCTTGACACACATTCTGGCTATGATAACTGTTTGTTAAAATTCGCCCTGATCATTAGACTCTACATGTTGAATATGCGATTTACAATCCAAAACCGAGACGACAATCTTTCCCACCCCTCCATATCGAAGTCCTCCCATTAGAGACTTCAAACACTCACTTTTAGAACAACTTTTGGGCCCTAACTTGGCCTGGATTGCTGAAAGAAACTTGTTTCATGTCGTTTTCCCGGTCATTTTTTCAAATTTTCGTATACCCATCCCATCCGCTCGCTTTTCATGAAGGTGTCTTATAGCCAGTGTGCTGTTGTTGAATGAGAAACCGGAAGGGTTGGCTTGATGCAATGATTCGAAATCCTTTTCTGTAAATTGTCTTGACATTTTTTAAACTCCCGATCAATTATCAGGAATTCATACAATTATTACAGTATCTAAAAGTTGGTGGATTATACCAACACAACCCAAGTTCCAACCGAATGGCATGAAATACTTGACGGAAACGACCTGAAAAGATAACAAAAGAGCTGGCGGACAGGCATTTGAGGTATCCTTGTCCAAGAGATGGTCGCCTTTCGTGCCCTGTCTTGTGATGAAAGCCAAATAAGGCAAATATCATGAGTTTCAATAAAATGAAATGAATTGCCTGACGTCTCTCTACCCTTCTATGATCAGGTTACCTTCTCGCGCGCGCTTCAGTTTTTCCCCGGTCAGTCCCGAAGCTGGTAAAGTGAACAACGTCCCTCTCCCCTCCCCCATCCCCCGCCAGGAAAATAGGAAAGTTGGCTTAGTTGCAAAGGTTAAATCTCGCACGGTTAAACTCTGATAGGCTCCAGCCGGAGCCATAGAAAGAAATGTTCCCTCATCGATTACCGTAGGAAGCAAATAACACCCGACACTATAATCTGACGCAGGACTTTTTTGAAAGTCTAGGTAAAAGGCGCAGAAAAAAAAACAACAACAAATCGGCGAGCGAAGCGATCCGGTTGGTAGTCTGCGGAGGGGAAATGATGGCGGAAGGTCCGCTGCCCTTTCGGCCCCCCAGCCTACCGCTCGGCTGGCTTCGCTCGCCGATTGTTTATGCCGTTTCACTCCTAGCCTGTGCCAGGCTCTCAGATAGTATAATGCGGACGTATTAAAACGAGCAAAGCGAAAATAAGACGCGCGCGACTTTTCACCACTATCTCGGAGCCTGGAACATGCTATATCATCCGTTTTTTGCCATTTCTTTCCCCACAGCGGAGCCTCAGTCCCATGCTATGTGGCTGTTGGAGTCTTGGCAGACGCAAGATCAATCAAAGGGCGGTTTTTAATGTCATATAAAGTGACAAATTATTTTTGTAACCAAATCATCAAAGAACGCACTCCCATCATCATCACGGGTGAATCCAAAACTGCGGTTTGACCGCAAAAGGCAATCATTTAAGTGCCAGCACGATCTCTACTTGAACTTAGTTTAAAAAGCACGTATTTCAGTTTATAGTCAGAGGGCGAAAAGTAATACGTTGGAAAGACCTTGGGAAGGAGGGCACGTTTTCAAACGCCTCCGGCCTCGGCGAGAGGAAACTGTACTGAATTACTTTAATTTTTGAACAAAGGTACACAGGTTAGCATATATGGTTTGAGGAAAGAGGTTCGCTACTCTGCTTGTCTGTCAGACTGACCTATTCGATTGCCCCCTCCGGCGTCACATACCATGCCAAAATCTAGCATGTGTGTTACGAATAATTCACGTAAACAGAATTCCCTCCGATAGAAATATTCACTGATGACTCATCAGCAATAAATAACTTAGGTTTTGTGAATTCCTGACCACACACAAACAGACATTGGATTTTACATGGAAACTGACCACAAAATAGCTTCGAAAAGTTTTTACTTATAGGCAAGTAACGACGACAACGACGCGAGTGATAAAGAAAAGCAGATTCACCCCTGCATTTGAAATAATTCAACATCCAGTTCAGTTATCATTCCTGTTTTTTCGTCCATTGGCCTCACCGATTTTGTTTGAAGGGAGGGGCAGCTGTATACACAGGCTATTGTCCATTCCCAAGTTTGCGATGAAACTGGTGCCGGTAGTCTGTTGATGATTGGAATATTGCGTGTAACTGCAACCTACTGTTCGCCCACGAGAATTGTCTCGACAATCGGTGGTCCCGGAATTAATGCTGATAATATTTGGGTATACATCAAGTTGGTCGACGTCGAACTGACCCTCCCGAAGTTACTCTTTGGAACTAACCCAAGCATTATTACTAAACAACAGTTAGAGTCTGCTAAGTTTTTTTTCTACGTTTTTTTGTACAAAATGTCCCTATATGATCACTAAATTTGCACAAAACGATTTCTTTAAACCAAGGCTGCAAGATCTTCTTTTTTGTCCTTACTGTAATCTCTTTTTAGTTTTATTATAAATATCATGATAAATTAGAACAATCACATTTTTGAATTATTATCATACCCGCCCAAAAAATAGGCATCTCCTCTTTACAATACCACTGCCGTATATGTACATCAGTTATAGTTTTTTTAACATCAGACATCCCAGATCGGTTGTCAATAATGTGGTTCCCCTTATAAGACGAGAAACGCGTTGACGTATGTGAGACATGATGGCTGACAAAGAGCAATACAGTCACATTCCCATCTCTTTGAATCTGTTATTTATGATCAGCGTCTTTCGGAGTTCAAAAAGAGAAACACCGTTGTTTCCTTCTGTGTTTCTCTCAAGCTCTCTACAAATCGCCATTCGTCTTGTCGTATAGCTACGACTTCTTGAGGCTCTTTCCCGTAAAACTGTATCAAAATGGCGATCGAGTTCATCCTCACATTCGACACTCAGTTCGTTATCAATTGAGCATTTTCGCCTCGAACAAAAACGCACTTTTTTCTGGGCGCGTTTGAGTTCGTCCTCGCCAATAGACAACCTGTCTAAACGAGTCAAGCTAGCATAAGGGACATGATCTTTTTCTTCTTTGTGCTTGCAAAACACTTTCGTAACACAGTGTCTGAATCGTTTCCAAGTGTTGTCGATGAAAAGCGTTCTTGCTTGTTGTACTCGGTGTCTGGTATGCCCGGCCCTGTAATTGCTCTCTAAAGACTTGAAATTCTTCTGGCGGTAAATATTTTCTCCGCATCCCAGTACACATCTACCTTTTCTACTAATATGCATGTTTTGACGTTGTTTAGAGTTTATCGCCGCTTGACTTCTTCCTCTCTACCAAAATACCTCAGTGAATGTTGTCTCCGTGCTTTATAGCCGTTTTAAAATGGAGTGTTTTATATAATGGCGGAGATATTAACAGGTAATCATTTACAACTTCCTTTTTACATGCAAAAGATTCATGTCATCTGGCTAGAGCTATTTAGGGACAACAGGAAACTCCTGGGGTAAAGCCAATTAGCACCCCGCCCCTAAAGCAAATGTTGAAATTAGTACCAGAATGTACAAAATCTCAGTTTCATGAGGGCTTGATAGAGAAAACGAATCATTTCAAATTAAGGTCTACACTCGATTTTCGCTCCATTAAATGAAGCTTTTAGAACTTTACTTGAACGTGTTTCCGTTGAGACACTCTTGCGAAGGAAGCAGGGTCGACGCGCCGGTTTTCCATCATAAACAACTATCTTTTTATCGAGTAATTACAATAATGACGAAAGCTAACTGCGTGCGTGATGATAAATTGCATCTTTGGCGACGTGATGACCTTTGATAAGGTCAAAAAATGACAGAAAACTAGATGGGAAAGGGCGTCACACTGGTACACCATCAGCATTTGTGTTGAAAGCTAGTAAGTGGTCTGTCCTGTCAATATAAACAAACAAAAAATTAATTAGAGTCATTTTAAAAATGATCGATGCAATTTTCTTTGCTTTTAGCATTTTTTAAACTTTCTCAACCACAAAGAGTGAAAAGGTAGCTTAATCACATGAATTGCTTTCTACTGGCTTTGGCTGCGGGTACCGCGCTTACAAGAAAATATATGGCAGTTTTTGCCAGACGACCCAAAAAAAGTGGCCGTAATAACGAGGTGGCCGTAAGGCGAGGTTCCACTGTAGTTATTGAATAGCTCGAACTTTCTGTGCGCCTGATACTGACATTTTTAGATCTTCTTAAATTCTTTGTCGACGATAGTACGTACAGAATTACAGATCAAGTACGCGACAGTACGTACAGATGAAGGGATTAATGAGTCCCAGGCCGGCCGCTGTATTGAGAGAGAATTCATTTAATATACACGTACAGGACACGTAATAAACTAAGCGTTAAAAAGATGGCTTATCATAGTGTCTTTTGGGTAAAACAGTCTGATAGGCTAACGTGGGCTACTGACTCATTGAACCAGCACCCCATGGGGGTACTCCACAGGGATGATCGAATGGGGGCAAAAATCAAAACCCAAAAAAATCTCTTGGGCTTCAAACAAAACCACCCGAAAAATCCCTGGACAAAATTTCACCCCAAAAAAGTCCCATGCCGAATTTCCGAGCCATAAAAATTTCCAGAAAGCATTAAAAAAAGACAAAAAATGGAAACATCAGTTTGAATACCCAAAAAGCTACCCCCAAAAATTAATTACCAAAATTTTCTCACCTCCAAAAATCCCGAAATGGAAAATTTCAAAGCCAAAAAAATCCTTCGATCATCCTTGTCACTTAAAATCCGGAGTACCCTCCTCTGGGGCCAGGGAAGTCCGCTATAAATCCCGTAAGCCTGTCATAACTTATAAACAGTATTTCAAAGGGTACCGGTGTTTATCATATTAACTTCAGGCGTTGACAGTAACGTCTGCCATAACATTTTCGCTCCAGTACCTCTTATTTTTCCTGTTTTCAGCCAGCAAAAAAAACTCGTGGGACACAAACAAATAAGTGTAAAATGAATTTTCGGAATTCACTATAGATGGACGTGTTTTCAAAATGCCGCATTCCGTTGGGGAAAACGTGCAAGGAAATGCCCTTTTTTTCCCCAGATTTTCCGGAAAAGACGATTGAGGCTACACCACAGTTGCAAACACATACAAACTTACCCCCCCCTCCCCGCAAACCAAAAAAATTCGTCAAATCCATTTCGAATTCGCATATTTCTCTTTCTTTCTTACTCACGATAAATACCTTCATACACTCCAGTAGATGCCGTAGTTCCCTGAAAAAACCATACCCGATTCCAGACCAAAATAGGCAAAGAGTACACCCGCTTTCAGACCAAAACGGCGCAAAAACTCACCTGATGGGGCGGCACATACCTTTTTAGCTTACATTAGGGAGTACCACCCCGCCCCCCCCCCCCCCCCCGCCGGGTCTACAGGCTGAGCTTCTCCAGTAGTTAGCGAATTTAATCACAAAAGCAAAAATTCGTCTTTTTCATCCGATTTGGCTTTGGCTGTTTTATGTTGAAAAGAGGATTATTTTTAAAAAGTTCAGAAAGTTCAGGGTACTTTGCTTATCAAAAATGCTTAAATTCGTCTTTTGCCGTCTTTTTCATCCCATCATAGTTATTAGAGGAGACTGGTTATGAAAAGCGGCAAACATCAATGATAAAAACAACAGTGCTGCAGTTTATGTTGGAAGCACCCTGAAAGTGCTATCGGTCAATACAATCAAAATGATAGGAATTCTTTTGAACGTTGTGCAC
Organism: Porites rus; assembly: GCA_964035705.1. NCBI lineage: Eukaryota > Metazoa > Cnidaria > Anthozoa > Scleractinia > Poritidae > Porites > Porites rus. The sequence goes on from OZ038002.1 coordinate 7,977,131, forward strand.
TTTCAGGTCCACAAAAACATATAACAAAGGAGTCTGACGGGTTTCATAACCATTCCACTCAATTAACTATGATCCCATTCGGCATTTTATGGGAAGATTGGCTCCTCAAAAGCCAGTACAAGTGTATTTCCTGAGGAAACTGGGTACTTTGCCTTAGAACAACTATGGAACAACAGGATGAATTTAAAATAAGTGTACAACAACAAGAACAATACTATTTATTTAAAAGGTAATTCCATATAACTCTTTTTTGACGTGGGGTTTTAATATGAAAAACCTAAACTACATTTCCCCCACAGTTTGTACAATTCCAAACTGGAAACACTGACCACAAAAACTGATCTATGAACAAGGAAGAAAACCGTTCAAATTTTGGAATCTTTGAAGAGGGAATTTCTTTTATCAGTTACTTTGTCAACATTAACTGTCGAAAAATAATTTATAATAGGAGGAAAAAAATATTCATTATCTACGATGCCTCTATCTTGGCTCCGGATGTCTGTTCTTAAAAAAAAAAACATCTGTGCTTTAAAATAACTCAAGTTCACAGCTCCCTAATCAATTGTGTTCAATTCTTTGAGTCTTATTCCAGCAGTTTTCACAATGTGATGACGCTACTCTTCAATTCACAAGTCAAGTCAAAATGCTCAAATGTTTGTTGGTTTTCAGTCCTAAGATGTACGTGTCACACATTGTTAAAGTGTCACTGCTGAATCACACACCAACCTCTTTTTTCTTGATCATCACTATGTTGCTTTTGTCGAATGTATTATCCATAATGGCATTACATAAACCCAGAATGTAAATATTGCTGCTGATAAATCATCTGATAAATGCATGTAAACGCCTTCAGATGTCTTTTGGTTTCTTCTGGGACAGCATCGTTAATTAATTTACCTAATTGTTCCTCATCTTCAGAGACCCAGGGGTGGTTAGTTGAGTCAGGAAAAATGGCGACAAAAGTTTCCATGAACAGGTGAGGGAGCCCCTGGGATACTACTGTTAACAAACCAGTTCCTTGACTAATTCAAATGCTTGTCTGTGATTGGGCACAAAAGATAAGAAGCCAGCATCTATCAACAGTATTCATGATCTTCTTATACAAAGGAGTGTACCTGCAAACTCGACTGTTCCCTCTACGCCCGTGAAAAATTGTCTCCCGTATCCGTCTGGCTTGTGCAGGAGAACTTCTTGGAGAAGATTTTTCAGTGAAAATGAGCTCCAAAGATTACTCTACCAGTTTCTTTTTATCCTCTTGTATCAAGCTGAGGAGAAAAATTTAACAACAAATTTACAAACTTTAAAGGGCGAAAAAATTCCTCCTACATGTACTTGACAAGTATACCAGGCAGGCATAAACAATAACGCAGACGATTTGCAAGAACAATCCTAGAAGACTCTGGTATTTACAAATTTACCTTTGATCGGTCCACATGCTGATTTTTTTTAACTGGTGCATTTTTCATTTTGTTTTGTTTTGCTAACATGCTAAATTATTGGGTAAGATTTCCGTATAAGCCATACGTTTGTTATGCGTGCATGTTTCCACTCTATTCATATCAACTGTTTGTGTCAATAGTATGAAATTGCTGCATGCATAATAAATGTATGAGTTTATACAGAAATTTTACCAATTATGGAATTTATTTGGTTTTTAGGGCCTATTTTCACTGAAAACTCTTCTCCAAAAACAATAAAGAAAGCTCTCCTGCACGAACCTAACATTACGGCCAAAAGTCAAGTTTGCCAGCAAACTCCTTCATATAAGAAGATCACGAAAGCAGTGTGATAGATGCTGGCCTCTGATTAGGCACAAAAAATCAATCACGGACAAACATTCGAATGAGTTGTGGAACTGGTTTGTTAAGAGTAGCATCCCAGGGACTCTCTTCCCCATTCTTGAAAACTTTCGCCGCCATTATTCCTGACCCAACTGACTGCCCCTGGGTCTCCAAGGATGAATCTTCCTCAGAAACATAGCGAAAATCATATGTTAAACAGGTTCCAATTGTATTTGTTTCTGCTCACAATGCCAACTTGCTGCTCACAATCAATCTTGCAAAAGACAGTGAGTGCATTAGTCAATCAGATCACAAGTTCATGATAGTACATGCTAGTTGGTTTGTACTAAACCTGCACAGAGTTTCTGGTTCACGCAAAACAGGCTGCTGGTTTAATTTACCGTGTTAAACTCAATGTCAAATCACTTAATCTTGAAAGCCATCATAAAAATCAAAAATAGTTAAAGCATCATAATCAGCAAAACCATCTAAATCAGCATCACTGTCATAGTCATCTTCTCTGACATTTTCACTAATTCGGCAATAATATTTCTCTGGCATTGGAGTTCCAGGGAAAATATAGCTTCTCCAAGCAAACTGTAGTCTAAGTATGACTCCAGGCTTGCCTCTACTGCGATTTGCGACTGCACCAACAACTCCTGCAAGATATCCAAAATTTCCAGAAGGATACTCCACAGTAAACAATCCAATATCTTCTCCATAGGGACCATACATTTTGGGATAGCCCTCATCATCTTTCTTGTTGGTGTAAAAAGTGAGCTGATTAATCATCAAGCCAGAGGAGACTTCAACTCTGACAATTCTCTCATTTTCTTCCAGATGAAATTTATGATGTTCCTCAGCTTCATCACTTGTGTAGCCAAATGTCATTGCAGTGTCCTCATCGTACAATTTGTAAGAAAACCTGAGACCTCCCAACACTAAGTCCCCATTCCACCGTCGGAACCATAGTTCCATCCCATTCACAAAGCAGTTGTTTTCTAAATCGTCAAATGAATATTCATCAGCATAATGTTTGTGATCTGGTATATGCCCGCCATTTGCATAGGAGCGCCCCCATATGACAACGTATTTGGCAAAATTCCTGGGCAATACCCATTTATCAGGAGGATCAATTTGCTTATAAGGCCAATTTGCCTCAGCTTTTAAATCTTCCCACTCCATTTTCAGTTTCTGGGCCTTATCCAGCATCTCTTTGCACACACAAGAATCAGCTACAAGCTCTATTTCGGTAACTTCTTTGAGATACTGCTCTGATAAAGTGGGGAGTTTAACGAGAGAAAGCAATTGTGGGAGAAGTTCTTTCCGGCTATCCAAGTCATGTTCAGTGTATCTCAAAACTGCTTGCAACACTATCTTTTCTCTCTCTTCTTCACACGGAACCAAATCTTCAATAACTATACAAAGGCCATCGTCTGCAAGCAGGTCAGTCAAAAGATTGAAAGGAAGCAAAAGGAATGCCTCTTGCTGGGAAATATCTGCGAAATGCCTCAAGACGTATCTTTTAGTTACTTTGCTAAGTTCTTCCAAAGCGAACACGTCTGCCAACTGCCAAAGACCTAGACATGTTTTATCATCCACAGCAACTTTCAAGAAATCTCCGCATGATCTCTTCACAAATTCAACCCCCAAATAATTTGCTGCCTCCAATACAGCTTGCACGTTGTCCTTGTTGAGCTCAATAGTTCCAGAATAAGCGAATTCTATCAAATTGTTAACGGCGGTTTCGTTTAATCCGAATAATTCAATTTCATTCTTGCTTCCCTCTTTCCATTTGCCGCCAAGTAGGGCTTCAAAATACGGACTAAACGACGCAAGGACAACACGATGAGCTTGGATGGTACGTTCATGGCTGATTTTGAGACTGACGTCGATATACTTACTATCTTTGTACATGGCGAAAAGTCTCTCAAACATACTGAAGCCATGGTCCTTGTCTCTGAAGCAGAGACTTTGACAAGAATCTGGAAAAGGCATCCTCAATTGCAAAGGTTTATCTACCGTGCCCGACACCGTCTCCGCCATTTTGATTTTAGGGATTACACCCTTCACCAGTCTCTCTCTTATGGCTAAAATGGGGGTTGACTCAAAAGTGACCAGAAGGGACGGGTAGCTGGTGGTAAGCACTACATACAGGAAACATACTGACTTTTCAAAGCTCAAAAGGAAGTGGCAGTGGCTGCAGCCGTACTAGGGGACTTAAACGAGTTATTTCCAATTAACTAGTTAAAGTTAACTGATTATCTTTGAGTGCGACTGGGTTGTCTACAGTGTATAAAGTATCAGCAAGTCCACAGCAACAAACCAATGAGTGGTACCGGATCTCCCAGTTGTAGACCTGGATCAGTACAATAAAACTTGTAGAAAAATATGAAACGACAAACTGATCCTTACAGCAAGGCGATGAAGAAGTAAACAAAAGAAAAAAAAAACAACAAAATATATATACATATATATATACAACACTGTCGCAATAAACGATCAATGATTACGCCTGAACTGAACTCCTGTGATTATTAATAGTCAATGCTCTTCAATTAAATGAATTGAGCGCTCTACGAAATACATTCTACCCAGAATACAAGTATTTATTTACATATATATTTCTTTTAGCGCAATTTGTTTAAATACAGGGTACGGTTAAGCAAATCAAGCAAGAACAGCAGGAAATAGATTTTCTTAACCAGGATAGATTTTTTAAAACCACCTCACGAGGTAGTTTAACGCAGGTTAACGTTCAGTCATGGCCTGCGAGAGCATCCGTCGCAGGCTATCGCCCACGACTAAGATTGCAATGATCCTTTCTCCGCCGCTGACCAAAAGGATCGCGGCCTCTGGGAACGAGATTGGTGAGAATGTTCCAAATTTTGGTTTTACCGCGCACGAAAGTAGGTCGAAAAACGAAAATTACTTCTTTCGCCCCAAGTTCAGCTTTTCTTTCTTATTAACACAATTGAGTTAAAAATTTTAAAGAAGTCGACCTCTTTTTATCAGTAATACGGGGTCAAATTTTGTCAGTCAGTCACTCTCAGGCGAGCTTTATGAACGACCCAAGAGAGTTAAAAAACAAAACCTCGCGCAGGCCCTCGCGCCACTTTCGGAAACTAAATTGAGTCCCCCAGGGTCCCTCCCGGAGCAAACAACTATCATACTAGGCCTATGTCACGGGGTTTTTACAGACCACAAGACACATTTTAGAGTACTTCGGCTAAATATAGGTTATAGGCTCCTGGTCCTGCCGATATAAAAGTAACTAACCCGGTTGAGTAATCGGCTCCTGCCCGGTTAACTTGCTAAGCGCGGCCGCAACCAGTGTCCTTCAGTTTTCATGAATACAAGGTTTAGGTTTGTATGCTCATTCTCGCAGGCTTAGAAATCTCTTTTTGGGTCATGGTTCAAAGGCGTGCCCCCTGGTCTCAGTGTTTCTTTTTTTTAAATTTTGTTCTAAGGGTAGATTTCCTCTAGCCCGTCTCCGAAATCTTTCTCACGCGGGTAACTAGGTGAGAAAACCTTCACGTATACGGCAAACGGCAAACGTCAGATTCACGTTGAGAATTTCTCAAAATAGAAAATAAGCAGATAAAACTGTTCAACAATTCTTGTGGATAAAAAATTGCGTAAAACTACTAATTTAACCGTAAACGAGAAACTTGGTCACGTGGTACAATTTGACGTAAACATGAAGCTTTACCTCTCTAATATCTTTCATGGTTCTTGGAGCGTGTTCTTCAAGCGGAAATACGCCTTTCTCTTAGGACTCGGGGGAAGAAGTAGGGACGAGGGACGGGAAAAGGTGTATCGTGGGCAACGTGAGAGGTCGCGATCTTTTTCTGCCGAAATATCAATTGCCAATCAAAACTCTCCACATTGATCACGTGGAACAGCGGCCGGCAGAGAAACTGAAAATGGCGAAAGGTATGGAAAAGCCGGCTGTGCTAGAGAGGTCTTTCTCTAATACTTTGGAAACGTTAAACGCAAATGATAAAGACCATGGCTCTCATATCCTGAAGGGGCTTTTAGCCATGTACAAGGATGGCAGATACAGCGATGTCAGCCTGAAAATTGGTAACGAGCGAGCGATACGAGCTCACCGTGCTGTGTTGGCATCTTTCAGTCCCTATTTTGAAGCTCTTCTTGGTGCCAACTGGGAAGAAGGAAACAAAGATGAGGTAGAAATACCAGGCCTAGATGAACGTGCTGTTAGTGACGTGATAGAATTCGCATATTCTGGAAATATCACCATCAACACTGAAAACGTGCAAACTTTGCTGGAAGCAGCAAATTATTTGGGGGTCGAGTTTGTCAAAAAATCTTGCGGAGATTTCCTGAAAGGTGGCATTGATGATAAAACTTGCCTCAGTATCTGGCGTTTGGCTGATTTCTACGCGTTGGAAGAACTCGTCAAAGTGGCCAAACAGCACTGCCTGCGGCATTTCACAAATGTTTGTGAGGAAGAGGAATTCTTGTGTCTTCCTTTCAATTTCTTATCTGATCTGCTTGCGGAAGAGGAACTTTGTGTGGTGACTGAAGATTTAATTCCACGTGCAGAAGAGAGGGAAAAAGTCGTGTTGCAAGCAGTTTTTCGGTACATCAAACACCATGAAGAAGAAAGAAAGGCACATCTTCCCAAATTGTTATCATCCCTTGTGAGGCTTCCAACTTTGTCAGATGAATATCTGTTGGAACTCACTACCCATGATCTTCTAGTTGGCTCTTGTGATGAAATTCTAGAAAAGGCCCAAACGCTGAAAAAGGATCCCCCTGTGAAAGACTCACCCAATGAAAGATGGGCAATCCCAAGAAAATTTGCAGAACGCATTTTAAAATGGGGACGTGCTTTTGCTAATGGACGGCAGGTTCAACCAGAAATTGCCCAACACTCAGACAAAGACGGGCTTGAAAATTTGGAAATTGAGTGCTGCGTCACAGGCATGGAACTCTGGATTAGACATTGGGATGGACGACCTGTTCTTGGCGGCCTAAAGGTTTATTATGGTACTGACAAGACAACAATATTTGGGGATGGTTGTGGTGGTATTTACAACAGCACAGCTCAGGAACACCATGAACATCATGAATTTCATCTGGAGGAAAATGAAAGGATTGTGAAAGTTGATGTGAATTCTGGCTGGATGATTGATAAGCTTACATTTTACACTAACAAGAAAGACGAAGATGGCAATCCTAAAAGCTATGGTCCATATGGTGGCAATGGTGGTAGTTTTCATTCAGAGACACCTCCAGGTTCATATGGATACCTTGCTGGAGTTTCTGGTGCAGTTGTAATGTCACAAGGTGAGGCCGGCATAACCAGGTTGCAGTTTGTTTGGCGAAGTTATATTTTCCCTGGTGATGACCGTAAGCCACAAAGAGGTGTTTGTGTATTGCATGTTGATGATGAAGATTATGATGATTATGATGACTATTATGATACTGATTATAGTGATGATTTTGGTGAATATGACGATTATGATGATGAATATTACGATGATTATGATGATCTTTATGACCAAGAACTTGGTGTTCAGCCTTATATGTTTGAACCACTTGCCTGATGTGAAAGCTCTTTATCTGAATTAGGTAAGCTTGCAAACAAACTTTATTTAGTTTGCCAGTTTTACTCAAAATTAGATGTTATTAACGCAGGTTGATTTATTTGGATCATTGGTGTTGGCCGTTCCTCAGCCCCTCCAGTGGAAATGTCTGTGGGGTTTCTGGAATGAAGCTTGCTTGAAGTGACTTCTGATAAACTGCTAAATTCTCAAAGTTTTTGTTTAGCTTTTTTATATGAATGTGAATCAAGGAGAATTTTGACTTAAGATCAGGAGTCACTTAAGGCCTTATTCCATACACCCTTTCTTTGTTAAAATATTATTTCCAGTCATAAGAATAATGATTGAAAGTGTTCAAAATGTGAACCAAGAAAAAAACCTGTAAAGACAGTACATATTTCTTATTGACTATGCAATTCCTTGGTTAAGATGGAAGGATATTTGCTGTGTTCTTTTTGTATGCTATAAGTAAACAGGAAAGCAGTATGAAAAGAAGCGGTTTTTTTGATGGCCAAAAGAAACTAAATTAAATATTGTTTTTTGTGACAAAAAAAAACATGTAATCCCAAGTAAGCATAATGAATCAGAACATAGGATTTCCTTCACTTTGCCCCCTCTCACACTTAGATGTGCTGATAGTTTGTTTTGTCTTCTTGTAGATGAGTGGTTGACGAATTAAGATAAGCTTTAGATACAGTTTGAAATAATATTATGTTACCTGTTACACCTCTTAGATGGAGAAATTGATATCTAAAGTATGCTTCTTTTTGTATCAATTACATCCTGATCAACTGAGATCTCAAAATGCATAAGTTTGAAGTTGCCTAAAGAATTTAGCTTATTTGTGATTATAAGCACGTCTGAATTAAAACTTAGCTCTGAAATGTGACCACAGTCAGTAAGTTTGCTTTTGTTTCACATAACGTCTGTTCCCTCTTAAGACCTTTGCATGTGCTTCCATATCATGGTTATTTGGACATCATCACAATATTACTGTACAGAATAACGCCCAAGCTCCTTGGCTGATAGTCTCAAAAATAATGACTAAGTGCATATCACGTACCATTTCATTGTCATTGTGTTCACTAAAGGAGGAATTAAACTGAATTTCGTTATTTTTAATAAGGGCGCCCTGTTCCACCTCAGTGATCTTTCCTGATTTATCGAAAATATTAAATTTTTCAAAACAGTGGAAAAGTGAGCTAATAATGATTGAGGTAGACTATAAAAAACTCTTATTTTACTTGGCAATAGAAGAGCAGGCATTATACATATACACAAGCATGTGTGAAAATTGCCACCTAAGAAGTGAGGGAAAGGAGTTGGTGCTCCTATAGACTGCGAGGGAAGTCTCTTATTTTTCTTTGCAAAGTTACTTCAAGAGAAACCCAAGCACGCGAGCTGTGATAAACGAGGGCATAAGCCCGAGAAGAAAAAATAAGAGACTGCTGACTCCTTTGTTCTGTCTGGGGACAACGAAGCAGTTAAGGTAATTTAATTAACCAATTACTGGTAAACCCAATTAACTTGAAATGATTTATAAATAGAACATAAGCAACTGAAAAATTTTACTTTTTTTTAAATCCGGTAAGATTGCCTTGAATTCTTTTAGAATTCCTTTCCCTTGAGGAGATTTACAGCAGTTTCCTTCTGTGAGATATTGTTAAATGTTGTAGATAACAAGCGATTACCGCTGGGTTCATAATTGTTTGTAGTTAGTTGAGATGTGTGACTATTTTTATCGCTTGCATCTCCACCACAGGCCAGTCAATGATCTGTCAACAGCTGTAAAACTAACCAATCGGCTACTCTGTTTCTGGGCTGACGGAGAGTTTGTTTGCAACAAAAGAGTCTGCAGCCCGTCTTTTCTCGTCTGGTCGCAATCCCTTATTGTAACATAATGTTGTGGTTTGCAATTGCCCTAGCTGAGAAATAGACGGATTTTAAGAAAAAAGGCAGACTGCAAGCAGTCTATACTCCTTATGGGTGACAATTTTCACACATTTGCCACTGATTAATTACCAATAAGACACCTTGGTTACCCCTCAAAATTTTGCCTAAGTATTTTTTTCTATTTCTCCAGTTTATGACAGTCGTCATCCCAAGAGAAAGTAAAAACAACACTTTGGCAAAATTGTGGGGCCTTAGCAAGTGTATTATGGGCAATGCAAAAGTGATAAATGCTCTCTTAATGACTTATACCAATACTGTTGAGGAAAATCAAGTTTATGTAGTGTAATAAATTGGCCTTGAACCCTTAAACTTCTGAAACAGTACTAATAAAATATGGAAGTGAAATGTTGTTTTGATTGTTGATTTTGTCAGTATAGTCCTGTGGCAGTTTGACCATTTAAGTACAACTTATTTAGCATTTTACTAGGTTGTAGGTGTTTTTTTGTGATTTAAAAATTTTCTTTAACTTTGAGGTTTGGCACTCTAAGGAATGACTACAACTTACTAATGTGTGTCTCGCTGTAACCATTGCTCTCTGACCAAGAATAATAGTAACACAAGTTTGCATTCAAGACTGTCGATGGTTGACCTCGAGAAAACCCACACCTTGTGTCCTAGACCGAGTAGTTTTTGGACTACAGGTTTGAACTCATTCATGATTCACGATCATGATTCCACTTCCATCCCTGAAACTGATGGGAAGGGAGTGGTGGTGGGAAAAAAATCTGACGTCCCGTCTATGGACTATCCCCATGAACTACCCAAATGGATTACCCTAAAATGGAGTATGCCACTGAAGTTTAGTGATTAGGGTTACGAAACTGGGTGAATCAGCTTCCATTTAAGGTCATTATACTGGGAAAACTGACCTGAAACTTGATCCACTTGGTTTCCTAACCCTAATCTCTTAACTTCAGTGGTGTAGTCTATTTTAGGGTAATCCATATGGGTAGTTCATTGGGATAGTCCATAGACTGGGGGTCAGATTTCTTGTGCCCAAAAGTCAAACCCCCGTTAATACGGACACTGAGGGGGTAAAGTGACCGTATTCAGAGCGGGTTGAATTCAGGGAAAATGTAGGGGTTTTCTTTTCCCAGGGACAAGACAAACTGCCCGTAATAATGATCGTGTCCGAATCAAGCGGGGTTTAATCTGAAGAACTAACTGAGCGCTTGCTACCGGCTATCTTAAAAGCAGTTTATTTTAGGCAACGGATTATTAGTTATGTCTTTTATTTCACACCAAACAAAGAAAGCTGTTCACTACATTTCAAACAGGTTTTGATAAACGCTAACATGAAATGTGGAGGCCCTCGATCTTATAGCCTTTGAAGCAGGCGGTTTGGTTGGATGCTTTTGCTTAATTTGAGAACCACAAATGCCAACACAAAAAACCGCCTAAGGCCCCGTTTCAAACGGCTGTGCCGAACTAAATTCGGCTTTAGCTCGATAGTAGCGCGACGTTTGAAACCAAGTCGTGCTACTGCCGCGTAGCACGGCCAGCTTTGCGGTGCTACACGCTCAGGGGGTACTTTAGGCCTTTTTGGGTGGAGATGTGCCGCTGGGACTCTGGAACCCTTAGCCTATACCAGAGCTAGTTCAAGTGAATTTTGCTACCCTTTATTAGACTAAACTCCCCAAATCCCCCCTATCCTGATCCTAGAGTAGCTGTTTTCCAGAAACAACTGGGGTCACTAGCACAGTCCAGCCAAAACAAAACCGATTTGATTTTTTTATATTCTTGAGTGGCAATTCCCGGTTCCCCTAGTCTAGACTAACATCTTCAGCTAATTGATCAGTTTAAATGGAAAATGATACCCTCTTCTAGAACCAATTTCTCTGATTTATATACGCTATCCTAGAGTAAACTGCTTGAAAACCATACCCTTCACAGCGGCACATACCTATATATAGCCCATATATGGCAGTATACGCCGCCCAGGGCTACACGGCAGTAGCTCGACTTGGTCTTAAACGTCGCGCTACTGCCGTGCCGAACTCAATTCATAAATTATAAATACATTAGAATACATTTAAAAGTTTGCCCAAACTTTTCTCTATTTTTGTGTTTTGTTTTCGGCAACAGCCGTTCTATTCAACTGAATTAAATTCGACGTCTGAAACCAAGTCGTGCTGGCCAGTCGTGCTAGTGTCGTGATGCAGTCGATCTACGTCGAGCCAGCTTAGCAAGGCAGTAGCACGGCCAGTAGCACGACATTTGAAACAGGCCTATGACGTAGACACAGGCCCTGCTCCTTAGCAGACTTAGCACAGTACCCCCTATCGGTGCGGAAAGCCAGTCGTCTGGCGTTCATTTTCGGGAAGAAGCTTTTGTCCCTCATGTTTTTTCCTTTTGTATTTGCGCTTGTCTTCATCACACCAATATTTCCGTCATTGCCACCATTTCATCTGTCTTACGGCGCTTTTTCTATCCTAGTCGCTTGTCCGCCTCGAAACGGGTCGAGCTGAAGCTGAACGATCAAATAAAAACTGCATAGATTGGACGACTTGAGATGTTGAGATGTTTCGACTGCAGTCGACAGTACTTCTTCCTTTGCCAAGATCGTTTTTTCTTCAAGTTTTTTTTAAAATAATGTCTAATCGATGTCTAATAAAGGGGAAAATAGTAAAAAAAAATAACATTTTTTATTTCCTGAAATCTCCTGTTGTTAGCATCTCCTAAGTACCTAGGATCTTTCCGAATTTTAGTTTCTTTGTAGTGAGTAAAGGTACTTTGTCTCAGCCCACCTTTGTTTTAGCTGCTTTAAAATGTGTATATTTTCTCTCATTGTTTTTTATGTAAAGTGTCTAAAGTATACAATGAAACTTTAGCGGATGTGCTGTTTTTTGGCGGATTTTACAAAGGTCACGTGACTAGACCAGGTGCAAGTGAAGCTTAGCGATGAAGATAAACACCGTGAAATGTGTTCTTCTTTATTTCGGCAGACAAAACACGGCGAATCAACATGAAAATTTACTCCACTTGGAAATCCTAAATGTCTAGTCCTTCTCGTCAGGTAGGAAACCGTCGCCTGCCACCTCTACCGAGCGGTTCGAGGCATAGTCCGAGCAACGTTCGAGCTTCGAGCGGTGGCCATGGTTCATCCCCCGTGTCAGGAAAGGCTGCTAAAGGGCATGCTAGCAACCGATCGTCAAATAACCATGGCGGTCATATTAGTCAAATAGATCTGACCGCAAACTTTGGTGATGGCCCTTTCCGACCAGCACTTGTGCAAGGAAAAGCAATAACAAATGGAGGCCATGGTAAGGTTTATATGTCAGCATTTGTACTTGTAAGACATATCATGCATGTCCCGTTTCTGCTCGATGTCTTGTGCTTTCCGATGTCATACTTCTCTTTTATTAGTAACGTAGTTTATACTGATTGATACAAAACATTGTTTGGTCGTACATCTTAGTCGTACATCTTAGTCCTTAGTCCTTAGTCCATCTTAGTCGTACATCTTAGTCCTTGGCAAATCTAAAACTGTATTCTCTTTGCATGCATCCGTACCCGTGTTGTTGTTGTACCTTTACGAGTAGGTTTATATTTACAACGAGATTGTTATTTCGTTAAATTAACTCTATGAACTTTTGCAGGTGAATTTCTCGCAATCAAGAGCGATTTTCGCTAAAGACCACCACTTTATACTGAGATAATTCATTTAACATGCTTTTCAGATCTCGACGAAGAGTCCGTACGTAACTTTCTCCGCGCCAATCCATCATTTTTGGAATATTATGTTATGAACCACGTCGATCAAGATCGTTTGGAACGCTGGCTTATCAGAAAAACGCGAAAATTGAAGAATAAAGGCGCAAAGAAAGCTTCCAATTCCCTCGACCATGACGATAATAAACAAAGCGGTAAAGTAACATTTGATCTGTCGTTAATGAAGCCAAAATTAATGAATGCCGTGCTCAGTTGGAAGCCTGACTTCTTTTCTAAAATATTTTCTTTTTTTTATTTAATTTGTAGATCCACATCGACCGTCACTATCGAAATGGAGGGTAGGTGGCTTTGGTTGTTAGCCTAATAAAAGTTTAAAATCTGAAATCGTGCGTAAGCTTAATTTTAAGCTTAAGATTCGGTGGATTTGTCAGATTAAAAAGTGACATTTTTGATTGCCGCCTCTCAAGAAATGACGCTTTTGTGTCGTTTTCTTTATATTTCTTCCTTGTTCGGTGCCGTGCCGCAAAGATCAAAATACTTTTTCCAATGAAAGTTTTTTAGCGAGCAAGGAAATATGTAGTTTCACGACAAAGATAAAAAAATTAATGCAATTATGTTCGACACGAAAGTGAATGCTTATTTACTTTTTTACTTTTTAGTGGTAAATGACAGCTCAAAAGGACTTTTACTCTCTTACTTTAAAAAGGGGACCCATATTAATTTTTCATATCAGAGAAGATGGTAATTTTCAATCTTTCAGGCTCATACGTAGGGAGGAGGGGTCGATAGGTGCACTTGCACCCCTCATCAGGTACCTTAAGAAACCACGATGGGTACGGGAACGTCAAAAAGCAATAGGTTTAATTAATGAGCAAAACAACAATGTTGCACGTGTAGCATGCTTTTTTGTACATTTCTTTGTCATCCCTGCACAATGACAGCATGAAATGACCAAATTTTAAGTTTTCTTGGGAGCGGGAACGGCAAGGTGATAAATTCCACCATCTCTGTTTGAACTCAGGTCGTTCCCTTCTCTTCAGCTCCAGCCCATATTCTTTTCTTTTAAGTAACTGGACCCCGAGGGCAAATCGCGAAAAAAAGTGATAGGATGCAAAGTCTATTTATCAGCGACATTTTCATGGACATTACTGTTGTCGGATCATAAGGTCCCTATTTACAGTCTTGACAGCTTCAAAAGGTCTATCTGTCTGTAGCTTACAGACTTATTCTTCTAGGACAAGTACAGATGGTAGAAGAAAAAAAAAGAGAAAGGGAAAAAGCTCCTTTATCATCCATTTGCTCACCCTCGACATGGTTAATTTTGGTTGTAAAAAGGTACTTGAAAAATCGCTAGGTCAGACTGCCCAGACGTGGATCTAGGATAAATACTGACGACCGATTTCCTAAATGAGCACTGAAGGCACAAGCTTCTAAGACTAAGGGAGTCTGGGAGCATGCTCCCTCAGGGAATTTTTTAGATTTTAACTCCCTTAAGGATATTGGCCTGTTCCATTCACCTTAGATGAAGCCTTGCAACTTGGAATGTGTTTTCTTTATTTAAAAAATATACCTACAATGTATTATGAAAAATCTGACCGCTTCCCATAAAATGGTGGAAACTGGTGTGGATCCATGCCTGTTGCCTGCGGCATGTAAATGTTGATCGTTGACAGGTGAAAATAGAACTTTGGTGGCTCAGTTGGCAAGTGAAATTAGCCTCAGTGGTCCTGTGAGACTGTCTTAATTTAAGTGTCAGCTTGGTAAATGATAATTTCCAGACACAAACTATTTCAAAACTGAAGACTGCAAGATGGTCGAGTGACATGATTATTAATATTTTATTATTTTGAAAGAATGAATAATTAATATAAAATCCAAGTGCAAGTTTGCTTGCAAACAGCTTTAGACAATGGATGAAATAAAATAATGATTCTCATGACTTTTATATCATTATTTTCTATATTTGAGTTGATTAAGACAGTGGGCTTTATAAATGTTTGAATAGTTTGTTAGTTTGTTGGGGGGACTGGAGTCATGTTGTTTAAAAATTAATATTGTTCTCTTTCCGTAGTTTTGTGTACATAGTGACAAGAAAAAAATGCTGGAAGAGTTGACAAATGATATTCACCAATCACCTAATAAGCAGAAGGTACTGATGGAGTTGGCCAATTGTATTGCATCAGGTGAGCAGACATATCAAAGGTGCTGTTTATCTTCAGACTGGGATTATATCAAATGGATCTGATTTGTTTGCACCTGCATGGAGACATCTCATTAGTATTTCCTTTGTTTCTTTTCTGGGTGTAACAAAGGTAATGGGAGACATCGCACGCGGGCTATTGATGAATAGATAAGCTATTTCCACGTAGGGCATGGTACATACAATCTTAAAAAGGTCTTGAATTTTAGTATATAGTTATTGAAAAGTTCATAATGAACTCATGGGTAGCATAAAAACGTTTTTGTGCATGAACAATGTTCAATTTCTGTTTCTGTCAAATGCTATTTCTGTACCTCAGATGTAATTGCAAGTCATACCTGGTCCAGTCATTTTGAAAAATGTTGTTACAGCAAGTAGTATAAAATGATATGATCAACCATGGCTGAAGTAGATACATGAGGTATAACATCGCAAGTGACTCTGTGATGTGTTTTAGCCAATAAGGTGTTCAAAAGGGGGTTATGCCAATATTGAATATTGAATAAATCTTTAGTCCATGGAAACTGTAATTTGTCCTTAAAAAATCCTTGAAAAGTCCTTGAAATTTGTTTGTGCAAAGTTGTACAAACCGTGTAGAGTTATATGTCTGTCACAAGTATTCTTTTGCCTTGAGGTCATGTGTTTGAGGCATTCAATCTGTACTACTATCCACCTCTCAACTACCAACCTGATAAAAACAAGGATTTGATTTTGATTCCTGCATGCTCCAGTAGTCTGTCAGGCCCTATCTACATTGTTCAAACACTGAGTAATGTTACTGGTATATCCACCAGCTAAATCACTGCCCAGTGGATACGTATTGCGGAAGTCATTATGCTGTTGAGAGACAGTAGACTATAATTGAAATTGGAGTTTTAGTCTTATAAGGATATTTGGAGTAACTATAGATTGATGAAGAAGTGTTAGTGTAGAATTTAGACTTCTCGAACTCATCAATAATTCACAAAGAAAATACAGAGGAAATTAATGTAAGGAGTGTTTGGAAATCAGATGAACAAGAAGACGCCCAAAGGTGTTAACGCGGGATGTGTGGATTTAAGAAAGAATTATGTTGGATGGCAATGGAAAGTTGAGTAGTGTATGCAACAAATGTCAGAAATGTGTGCAGGAGAGACGGAAATGTTCTGTTAAGGACTAAAACACTAGAAGATGAGTTACACACAAGGGTTCCTTTGCTACTCAAAACAAAACTTACATCAATATTACCACCATATATGTTAGGAGTATGGGATAGTTCACTAAAATTTGCATTCCTTTACTAATGTCCTTAAAAGATGCACTTCCACATTTAACAATAGCATGTAATGTATCATACTTTCAATAACTACAGGGCTGCAAGAAGTGGTCTAGGGAAAATTTCAGGGAGCCCTTTGGGCTGGTTCCCCAAGCATTTTTAGTTGGGGTGCCGGGGCCTCCAAGTTGGTCGCCCAAATTAATAAATCGATGAGCTGTAAGTTAATTATTGAAAAGTAAACAAATATTATTTTCTTAACAACTCAAGCAGAATTTTGTGAATATTTTTTTCATGAAAAATCACATCCCTTTGACATCCTGAGCGTGCGAAAAAAAACCCGCATGTTGTCATATGAAAGTAAGTTTTCGCGCCATATGAGAAGCATGGACAACGCCGCCGAAGATTTCATGTTTTTAAATGGAAAAGTAAATTTGGGGTCAAAAATAAGGGCACAATTCTTTTTACTAATCATTTTGATTTAGGTTGAAAAGAAAATTCGCTTATTAAGATTGACTGAGATCCCATGGAGCTTTCCAGGAAAACTGTTATTGATTTCAACGAAACCGCGGCGCCCCCGGGGGGGTACTTGCGTTAACTTTTGCTGGGTATGTGCCGCTAGCCTCTCAGAGCCCCTACCCCATTATAGTCTTTTCTGTGGCCAATTGTAGACCCCATATTAGTCACTCTTGGGAAAATATTTAATTTTTGCGATCTCAAATTAGTCACTTTCTATTTATGTATCTACCTTATCACTCCTTTAAATAGGTCATCAAAAAATGAATTGACCCATTTTTTTAATAAATTGAATGAAGAACATTTTTTTTTTCACCTACAGTACAAATATCCTGGTACGTTTGCTAACCATAAATATGAACAGGTCCCCCAAAAATCCGAAAATGTGCGACCCCATTCTAGTAACTGTTTTGAAAATGCAACTCTATTAATAGTCAATCTTGTCCTGAAAATGTGACCCCATCCAGTGGCACATTCCGATTAGCCTCTTTATAAGGAAGTGCCCCCCCTTCCCTGCCCGGGCCGCCCCAAAACTATTATCTCTTTTGAATAGATCATTTTGTTGTAAAGTCGTCCTTTATTAGCGCAAACGGAAGTATTTTCTTTCTATATTACCGGTGAAATGTTCAGGACAAATGTAGTTTCGGTTAGCTTTTGCGTATTTATTTTTAGTACATGACACGTATTAAATGCCTTGTCACAACACGAAAGACAATGGGGGATTTATACCCGATTCTAGAACAATCACAATTATAATAGTCGTCTCTTCTTTTTTATGCAGTACTGTACTTCACGCCTGTCAGAGCAAATGCAACAATTTGTTTTGAGAAACTAACTAATGAGCAATCCTAATTTAAAGAAAAAATTTCAATGTTATTATGAAAAGCTGTTACTATCGAAAACTGTGTAGCTTGTCACGTTCATAGTCAAGGATTATGTTACATGTGAATTCACGTGAAACCACCTTTGAACATCAACGCGTGCCTGCTGCTCGATTTAACAGCTTTTTGATAGACATGCTACTTATTGCTACTTACAAGTCGACCTCAAGAGTTTCTTAGCCAGCGAAGCCTTCTTTTTAGGCCGCGAAGCCACCGAGAGAGCTACGATTTCGCAAGTAATAAATTCTAGACATTCTTAGCTTTTTGACTGTAACTCAACAGAAACAAGAAACCAACACCAGCAAGTCGCCCGGCTGGGCCACCTAGACAATATTTTCAGTCGCCCGAGGCCAAGTCTTGCGCCGCATTAAGAGCACAGCCTTGTGTCTTCGTCCTCCTCTACACAGTAAACTTACTTTTCCATCCTTTGCTGACGCAGTATCTTTTTTCGGCTTGTGCAATCCAGCCTGACTTGCACATGCTTCGACATTGCGGCCAATAAAAATCCACACAATTTTTCGGGACGGGCTCGGGATACAGGAAAGTTAAAAAAACAAGGCAATTTTTGACTCCCAAGATGACGAAAGGAATGCGCTACCGAATTTTAGACGCTGGCTGACTACGTCATCCCGCGTAAAAACTGCTCATTTTCTCCTGGTAAAATCATTTTTGTTAGAGAAGAAATATCAATAAATGAAAAGCATTCAACACAGTGTTTCATCACCAGATGAAGCACCTCGCAGTTCGTCAAAAATACTCTGCTGTGCATTGTGTTTTCAACTCTCTTCTCAGTGTTTCATCTGCATGGTGATGAAACACTGCGTCTCATGGTTTATATATTACATCAAAGTAAGGAGTCTGGGATAGGCTGTAATTATGCATAATGTTGTGAAAGCTGGTATATTCTTGTTGGTATAGTAAGATGATGATTATTATATAATTTGATATATTTTTTAGCTTGTCATGCAGATTCTTTTACATTGTACCTGGTGGATGGAACTGGAAAGGTAAGTACAGTATACATGTGAGACTTGTTAAAAGCACACCTCCGATCCTGTAAATGCTGCATGGATTCAGGCATACTTTTCCTGATTAAGGCAGCATAACTGAAACAAGGGAGTTTATGATTCAATCAAGAGGGGATATTTACAATTTTTCCCTACATTTAACACACAAGGCACTGTGCAGTACCCTCCCTGAGTGCAGCACCTTCAGCCTTGGTTTTAAAGCTACAACCAGCTGATAAAATGTTGAGTCATGCCGACAAAAAACCGACCTTTCTTACTTCAAATCACTGCTATGTCACACATCTAAGGATGACTACCGCACATGTTGTTGAAACGTCAGTCACTGTGAACAACAGTCCTATTCAGGAACTTTGATAAGGGAAGGAGGGTAATCACGAGGTAGTGGAAGATCATAAACAGACCTGTCAAGCCATAAAATAAAGCACTGTGACAGTCTAAAGTATTTTTTCAACTGGTTGTATGTAGTTGTGTAAAATATATTCGCTTTGCATTTTTTTCACTGTTTTGATGCTACTGAAACAAGGATAAAACATTGGCCATTTGAGCCTTCCCAGCCAAACCCACACCTTTAACTTTGAATTTACCTAACAAGTAAAATACTATCAAAATTAAATTCCAGCCATTTTTCGTTGTTAATATAATTATGAATCACACTAACATCTGCTGTTTGTTGTCTCCAGGCATTGTACATTTATAACCCTAATCATCCAGAAGGGTAAGAAATACAATGTAATAACCCCATAAATATAATAACATTGATGTTTGTTGTTGTGTGAGGGGGCATTGATTTTATATGTCTTAAGAAGATAGACTCCCACGAATAGGAGTTCCATGCTGGGATAACACTCAAGTTGATTTCAGCTTCCATTGATTCACAGTTTGCGTTTATGTGTTTTATATTTTCCCTTCTTCCTGTATCCAATGACCAGGCTGTCATGGATTGTTAGACTAATGATAATATATAAATTAAACAATAATAATTAAATAATAATACATGTAATATAATTTTATAGATGAGTTATTATATTATCCTCGCCTCCTAAATGGACTTCAGGGATAAAAAAAACAAAGTAAATATTTCAAATTGAACACAAAAGATGAGTCAAAAGAATTGGCAAACCAGTAGGCCATTAACAGCCCTGGTGCAGTAGTTGAACTTGAGATGACCAAGGACAGTTTCAGTTAGAGGTCAGGGCAGTAATTGAAGTTTAGGCCTCTGAATTAATAGTCAGAAAAGAAGCTGAAGACTGAGATAATTCCCTGTGTTTTATCCTTTATAGGAGGACTTCATCAAATATCAAAATTGAGACAGGAACTACAATTGCTGCTTATGTTGCTCATACACAGAAGCCACTGAGGACTAATGAAGTGTTGGGGGTAAGTTAGGATGTTGTGGTCTATTCCTAAAAATGGAATTAGCCTGCCCACGTCAGGATGGACCGCTGCTTTAGGAAATTGCCATGTCTTATTATTACTTATATATCAAATTTTCAAGTGCCCATTTAAAACATTATTCAAATTAATTTGTTATTTCTTTATCAGGATGAACGCTTCCCCGGAGGAATTGGTCTGGAAGGTAACATTACACTTACTTGTGTAACTCTTGTTCCTTGCTGGTTTTATAATAAAATTAAGATAAAATTATTTTATTTGACCTATTTTATAATAAATGTACAGTGCAATAATATTAAATTTGAAATTATTATTTGTAGACAGTACAGCCCAGTCTGTTTTGTGTCAGCCAATTGTTCAGTCAAACGGCGAGCTGGTTGGTAAGTCATGCACAATAGCTTTGAAACTGTGGTTAGCTCTCTCTAGGGCAGACTCAACTGGGGGTTGCTGCCATCAAACAATTTTTATCTACTTAGAGAGATATTGCCTCATAGAGAGTCCAGTTTAACAATAATAATAATAGTAATAATAATAATAATAATAATAATTATTATTATTAATGTTATTATTATTATTGTTAGTAGTACTAGTGGTGGTAGTAGTAGTAGCAGTAGTAGTAGCAGCAGCTAAGTAGCAGTAGCAGTAGTAGTAGTATTAGTATTGTGCCTTGTAAATTGATGGCTTGCACTAATTTCTTTTATCTACACTTTAATTTTTAAAGGTGTGATTGAGTTATGCAGAAGACTTGGCCATGAAGCATTTGGTGAAGAGGATGATGAGGTAATTTAATGATTTAAATTTTGCAATCCACCTTTTAAATTTTCAGTTGTCTTTAATGTGTTATTAGTTCATGCTCTTGTAAAAGTTAAGTGTTAATACATCTTTTCTTTACAGATTGTCAACAGTTATCTTGTGTGGGGTGGCATATCTCTATATTATGCCGAGGTAAATTTTGATTCATTTCATTCATATGTTGTATTAAATTTCAGGCTTTTAAATATTTGTTCAACTCATGAAACCTCCTTTTGTTAAAGTAAAGTTATTGCAAACTCTAAGTTTTATTGGGAAGTGATCTGGGTGGGGCTGGTAGTGTTGCACTTCTTCAAATGTAGAAAATAACAATAATTGTTGTTATTTTATACATTTGAGGAATTTTATGTGGACAAGGGTCTAAACTGGAAGGAGATAGGAATAATTGTTGCAGAAACCTAATAAGTAAAGAGGTATTGATAATTTCTAAATCAATAGATCTTGAACTTAATTTTTTTTTCTTGTGCTGCAGATGTTCCAAAACATGCAAAGACATAGGAAGCTGACAGAGTTTCTGCTTAATGTAACAAGGTAATTATCATTCATCTTAAATATTCATGCACTCTGACTTTGCATGGACAATCTTTGGCTTTTCAACTCTGACTGTAACTCACTGTCCAATATGAAAATGACACATTGTCAGTGTTTCCGAAACTGCGCAACAATCAAAGTTGGTTATGCATTCACTCATGCAACCTCGTGAGAGAACCTTAGGAATGGGCACTGCCAAGGAAAAAATTTCAATCACAAGATGTACATGTATAATAAACTATAATAATTGTTGTTAATCTGAAGGTATATTTCATTAGGTCAATATTTCAAGATATTGTCAGCATGGATACAGTCATTATGAAAATTATGGTTAGTACTTGACTGACTTTTTTGTATTTTGAAGACACTTATTCACGCACAGTTCTGCCCACAAAAAGCAAAAGCTAATTTAGGCTAGTGGAGATTCATGGGTTACAGCAGTCAGTGATTTGAGAATTACTTACAATAGCGATTTCATAAACATGCATAAATTGAATGTAAATAAATAACGTAAACATTACTGCAATAATGGGGCAATTTGGACAAACTACCGAAGAATTCGAGTATGTTAGGCACAACACGACCTGACACCTGCATTGTACATTCACGCTCTTTTTATCTTAGGCGCATGAATTACTGTACATGGGTCCCATTTTGAGTCTGTACCATAAACGTCTATTGAATTCTGTTGTGTGACTATTCAAATTAGTTGTTATTATTATTTGGCAAACAAATTCCAAAACTCATAGTAACATTTCAAACAAATGAAGTATTTTGTTTGAATCACTCGAACTTCATCAGCGATGTTAAATGAGGTTTTGTAGCAGAAACGTTGTTACGTGTTCCCAAGAGAGGATTGTAAATAGCTGGGAGGTGCAGTCCCTTGTACCTTTTTAAGACAATGGAAACCCCCTTGATGCTGCCCTTGATAATGTGATTTTTGTCGGATAGAACTTTACTTTAATAATAAATATAAATATAATAATAAAATATTTATATAGCGCTTATACTTTTCAGTGCTAAGCGCTTTACAATGCTTCAAAAAGGTCTGAATAAAAAATAAAAATCGTAAAATCATTACGTATATATATACATAGTCACAAAAATACAAAATAAAAAACCTAAGATAGTTCGCAAACTCTCTTAAAAAGAAAGGTCTTCAATTTAGATTTAAACTTATTTAAATCATCGATCGATCTAATGTCAATAGGCAAATCGTTCCAGAGTACAGGGGCAATGACTGAAAAAGCCCTGAAACCGTATGTCTATAAGTTATAGGGTTTAATAACAAGACGCCACTTGTCTGAAGATGATCGAAGGTACCTCGCAGGTTGGAATATTGGCCTGGTTTATTCTTCTCATATTTATTGAACTAGTTTCTGCCCATAAAAGTGCAAAAAGAGAGCGAGAGAGAGAGAGAGAGAAAAGAGAAGTTGGCCAACATCCAGCACTTGGTCAATGATGTGTATCGAGTATAGCCTTTGCATTGGAGTTTTTGAATGCAAGAAAATTTAAAAACCATCACATTTATCATACGGCACATTTATGCACACTTCTAAACTTCTACTGAAAAAACCTCATTGAAGACAAAAATTTCGGAGGAAATATCTATCGCAAGTGCACGGGTCAAAATAAAGAGGAAAAAAAATTCAGCTCCTCCCCGGCGGGGAATCGAACCCCGGTCTCCCGCGTGACAGGCGGGGATACTCACCACTATACTACCGAGGACCCGGCTTAACGGTATCGGAAAATTTAAGTTACTTATTAAAATACAAGTAGGCACACAGTCCACAATTTCTCGAAGACTTTGTGATTGAAAAAGGAAGGTTTGATTATTTAATTTCATAAAGTAGCAGCGTATTGGTACTAACGCGCGATTTACTGAAGTTCTCTGAACAAACACTCTGTAAAACTCTGCAGCGCGTCTATCAAAATTGGACGGCTGTATATTCCAGTCTGGCGTTTCCTTGTTCAGACCCAGCATCTCTCTAACAGCATTTCCTTCAAAAAGTTGGCTACTCAGTTTTTCTTGAAGCAAAATTTTCCTTTTCACGCTAATCGTCTCGCTTTTCGTGTATTGATAAAATGTTTTCCCAGTCACACACTTGTGCCCGTGGCTTTCCACAAAATCACGAATTGGAAGCCATTTCTTGACAATTAACTGGACGAATTTTGCTGTCTCTGCAGGAAATAGATTAGCAATCAAAGTATCGAAGCTTAATTTCTTTTCCGTCTTCGACGAAGAACGAGGATATAGTCGTCCAGTAGAAAGTTGCACATAACGTACTTTCCATTTTTCAGCTCTGGCTAGATGAGCTGAGATCTTGCGTTTTTTATAGAGCTGGATAACGTTGTGTGGGTTGTGGCAGTGATGTTATGACCCGTTACCAGGTAGTACTCTGAGTTTTGGGATTTGTTTGTTAAACGTCTTCACCAGAGCAGATGGAAAACACTTTTGGTATTATTATAATTTTTCTCTTTTGTAAGAATTATGCTCAAACACTGGTGGATGCAGACAGGACTTCTTTGTTCCTTGTTGATAGCAGAACAAATGAACTTTATGCCAGGATATTTGATATTGGAGGCAGCCTTGAAGATAGCCGGTCATCCAATCTGCAAAAGGAGATCAGGTACAAATCATTGTGGTAAAGACATACCAGCTTTCTGAAAGGGGCTGTGGAACTTACGCAAAGGCGTTTTTGAGCAACGCACGTCAACCAGAAGAAAGCCCTTTTCCCTTTTAATATGCTTTGACGTGACCAAATTTGTATTGCTTGATGTCCTTACTGTTATAGAGTCGATTTGATTGAAAAATTGGTCAAAATCATGGCTCTAGAGTACGAAGAGTCAACTTCCAGCTCATGTGCGTTACTTAAAGCGTAATTGTGTAAACTCCCTAATATTCCCAGCGAAGAAATGGCGGTCAACCCCGTTGATACGGACACTGAGGGGGCCATAGAAAGTGTCCATATAAATAGGGTGTCCGTACTAAACGGTTTGCATTTATTTAGAGAAAATCTAAGGGACAAAGCAAACTGTCTGAAATAATGATGTGTCTGCATTAAGCGGGTGTCCGTAAAGCGGGGCATTGGCTGTACTTGCAAATGACTAATAAATAATTATTACAGCTTCATGTCAAACAACTTCTCTCCCAAGCATCGATATATCAAACGTTACAAACAACAAAAATGTACTTTGAAAAATTACAGGTAGATGGTCCTATAACTGGGGGGCTTACAAGTGTGTGTGTGTGTGTGGGTAGGGGTTATAAGCAGTAGTTCACGGTATTTGCTCTGTTTTATTTTTTGCCATGCTTTTCTGCAGATTTCCAAAGAATAAGGGTGTGGCTGGGTATGTGGCAAGCACTGGAGAAACACTAAACATAACTGATGCCTATCATGATGAAAGATTTAACAGGTACATACACAACTTTAACATAAGCTTTAAAAAAGTGTTGTTAGCTTTAAAGGTTGTCAGAACGGTTGCACGTGCATCACGCTTGCTTACACAGTTTTTTACCGTCCTTGCACGACTGCGACGTGAAACTAGGGACCTTACGATCCAACAACGGCAACGTCCATGAAAACGTTGCTGAAAAATAGACTTCGCATCCTTTGAAACTATTTCGCCAGTATCCCAAGTCGCCCTGTTACTTAGTAAAAGAAGGGAATTTACCAAATAGGTTGTAACTGGAGGGGACCGCAACAGAGTTCAGACAAAGATGGTAGAATTTATCGCATTGCCGTTCCCGTTCTCAAGTCAACTTAAAATTTGGCCATTTCACGTCGTAGTTGTGCAGGGGCGGCAAAGAAATTGACAAAAAAGCGTGCAGAGTTGTTGTTTTGCTCATTAAAACCTATTTCCTTTTTTTGACGTTCCCGTTCCCGTCGCCGTCGTAGTTTCGTTTTTGGTGGAGAACGTGAGCACAAGTCAACGATTTTCTTTTTCTGTTTCTAACTTAAATAAACTTTAAGAATTCAACTTTAGAAAAATGGACTTATATTTAACAAATAAAACGAGATGGAACAAGAGTTTGAAACAGCGCGAATGCACTATCCTTAAGTGAGGTTTTCGCTGCCATCGCCGACGTGGTTGTTTAAGCTCCCTATCATTAATTTAAACAGTAACTGTGCCATGCAGGAATACTGCTTGAGGCTCAAATAGCTGTTGTCCGTTTGCAGGGAAATTGATATTCAAACAGGCTACACCACAAATACATTATTATGTATGCCTATCTTCATTAGAGGGAAGTAAGTATCTGAAGTCCTGCTAGTGCTTGTTTAGCAATCGCAAACTTGCTTGCTGATAGCCGCATGCAGAACATATCCTTTAACTTGATTTTGGTGGCTTAGTTACAGCATGCATAATAATATGAAGTCACAGCTAGTTTATTTTTTTTTCTATTGCACGTAGTGGAGACGTGGCAGTCAGCGGTTAACACCTCAAACTTAGGATCTTTGGTCTGGGCCAAAGCCTCGCTGTTGCATTTGTTTTCGTTAGACAAGAAACTTTCCCCCTCTTCACATTCCCTCAGGATTATCACAGGGGCGAGCATGTTAGGGGCGAGTGAACGAGGCAAACGCCTGGCAGAGAAGAGACAGCTCCCTTCTCGGCTATTTCAGTCTTTCAGGTCCTGCCAAGCCTCGACTCGAAAGGCTGAATAAGGGCTACTCTTGACTCAGCTGTATAACTGGCTTTTGGCAGCATACTGCAGGGTTTAACCCTTTGATAGACTAAGTTCCCGTTCAGCGGGGGGGGGGGGGGGGGGGGGAGGTAAAAATTTTCGTAGGTGTATCATGTTTCAGAAACCGAGATAATATGTGGCCTTGTAGTCCCTTGGGCCCATGTGCTCCTAGACTTTTTTGCCTGTTGTATATCGCGTATGCTACAAAGTACATTGTCTGCTCGGTAAGGTTAGACCGTTGTTTTGTTGCCGGGTTTTCTGATGGTATAAATGTGACTTTGTTTTATTTCATTTTCCAGTATCATCGGTGTTGTTCAGATGGTTAATAAAAAGAGTGGAGTTTTTACAGCCTCAGGTAAATGTTCTACTTAAGGGTTGACTTATGCGAGTTCGGGGAAACGTTTGGCGGTGGAGCCTCCAGCGCGAGCCGTCGAGGCAGGCGAGAAGAATGGGGCGAGGAAAAAGACAATTAGTTAGCCTGGCCTGCTCGCAAGCGACTTTATGAATTCCTGTGGGTAGCAATAGACCTTTGCTGGCAACTAAAACACCTGAATATCAGCAAACAGTATAATAGCATAGGAAGAGGCTATTATCATGGATTATTCTCTTCCAAGAATAGCTGGTGAAAAAATTTAATTGGCTTTTTTACAGCTTGCATAGTCTCGCTCTGCGAGATGTGTTTATATGCTTTTTGCTTTGGTGCTTGTGAATGTCTTGGTGTACTGGCTAGATAAGTAGAGATGTAGTGACTCACGATTTCACTCTCTCTGACGTTTCAGCGAGGAAAATTTGCTTAAACCAATCAGAAGTACTCCCCAGATCTGGCTGGTGACGCGTCATCAGTATAGAATTTCTGCTGTCATTCCTCAGACAGCATTTCGCGGAGAAAACGACTCATTGCATTGCGAAATGCCGGCTGCTTTCTCAGGCTACGCACTTGTTTGGTGTCTTTCTCGTAACTGCGTGACTGCTTGTTTTATTCAACAGACGAGAAGTCTTTTCAAACATTTGCTATCTACTGTGGGTTAGCTCTTCACCATGCCAAGGTGTGTAAAAGTAATGTCCATGAGTCGTTGACCTAAAGTCACTGAGTGAAATGGTTTACTTGACTACTTGCTAATCCTCCTTTTCTGCGAGGCCTTTAGAGCAATTTACTCCCCTGATCGAAATAATTCAGGTTTGAACTTTGAAAAGATACAATGTTCAATGTGAATCTCAAACCCTACGATCTGTTGTCTTGATTATGGAACGATTTGTAAAGAAAAGTATTTCGAAGGTACGGTTCAACTGCAATGCAAAAAGTTTTTAGAAATGAAGCCTATTTTTAGGCCGTCCTTCCTGGTACACAGTAGCGTGCGTGCAGATTGTGGTAATGTTGGCCGATATATTCTCCAGCAAATTGCAACCTTTCGACGTGGGCCTTAGAAACCAAAAGTACAACACTTTATCCGAATGTGAAAGTCAAACTGAATGCTCTGAGAATTTTGACTGCAACAACAGCGACTATCCTAATGCTTCTTTTCCAGCTTTACGACAAAATCAGGAGATCCGAGCAAAAACACAGGGTAAGTTACCATGTGTGGCTACTTCTAGGTATCTATAACACTAATGGTAGTCGGGCCGAGCAAATACCTGAAACTAATTTAAATCAAACTTAACACGTTAAGAATCCCCGCTGGCCGGAGGCAAATCCGTCTGGCGATTTACAAGAGTGGCCAAGGAATTGAACTCTGGACTATGATAGACTTGCTACAAGTCGACCTCTTGGCGAGCGGAGCGAGCCTTCTTTGGCCGCGAAGCGGCTTTGAAAGTCTAGACTATCGAGAACAAATCCTGTTAGCAGTCAGGTCCGGGCTTCAACGCAGAATCCGATTTGCGAGTCCCGCTCTCTAACCGCTCGCAACTCTGCCTCCTCTTTGTTTGCATTTGAGCACCTCTTTCGCATTACATTAGAACAAATTTTGAATTTAAGGAAATTAGACGCAGAGCGCGATTTACTGTTGCCAGGTTGCAATCTTATTAGTGTACTAAAAAATGGATGTTGCTTGCAATGCAAGTAATTTGTGGAGCGAATGGAATAAATATCGCCCCGGTGTTTTCACTAACACGTCGTACAATGCAGGCATAAGAACAAGAATCTCAAGTGTAAAATTCATGGATTGTGTTTCATGTTAGGTTGCATTGGAGGTTTTGTCATACCACAGCAAGTGTTCTGATCGTGAATTCAAGAGTGTCTCCGATATGCAGTTGCAAGATCCTTTTCCAAATTTAGAAAGGTAAGCGTGCGATCCTATCCATACCAGTCTTCTTTTTTCCCGATGAAAGCGAAAACATTAGTAAAAAAAGGATGAAAACCCTCTGACCTTTACTCCAATATGGTGTTTTTACTATCACGTGTACATTAGAAGTGACAGCTATCGGCTAAAAAATGCAACCACGCGCTCAATTGTCCTTTTCTGGTTTGCAGCTGACCTCCCCCTGAACAAACCAGTGCAAAAGTTAATTGCAAAATACGTATTCGACTGCTATGAGAAAAAAAGATTATTAGTTCTTTATGTTAACATTGATTATAGTTCCACTAGTGTGCAATTTGTGTTATGATTTTAAGTTATTTGGATAAAGTCGATGTACATAGGACTGTATAAGACTCCAAATAAAGCATTGTCTTGTCTTGTCTTGCTGGTGGTCAAGAACAAATGCGTTACCCTCAGCTGGGAACTAAGCTCTTTTTTTTTAATGCAAATTCTGCGAAAAAAATTATTGTTTTGTCAACAAGTATGGCCGCCTTGTTACCTGGTTCCAGACTGAAAATTCCCTTCAAGTGAGAAAATGAGTTTAGTCGTGCCCAATGTACGGGTCAAGTAACATTAAGTTTTACGTCATTTTGCTGACCTACAGTTACGAGGATATCCTCGGTCGCTATTATGATTGATCACCTCCACCCATATATTTCATCTTTGTCATCTTTAACACTACATTTTCTTCATTTTCTGCTGTCTATAATAAGGAATAAGTTGTTTACCACCCTTAGAAACAGTGCGCCACTGCTCAATCCGTACGCACGTGTGAAGATGGAAGATGGCGGGTATCGTGAATGGAAGTTTCTTTCATCATCCTCCAACGCCCCCCCCCCCTCCCCCCCCCTCACGCCTCGCTTCTCCCTGCACTCCAAGCTTTTTCAGATACACAATAAGCGGTTCTTTTAGCCGCACAAACTAAGGAAGGGAGTTTGAGGGAGTTTGAGCCGGCGATCTTGGACCATTGTATCATCAGGTTATGGTTCTCTGCTAATAGAACTTTGTTTTTCATTTTCTGATTCATTAGCTATACCTTTGACTCGTATTCACTTTTGAAGAATGGAGATGACATGATGCCAAGCCTTGTCATTCAAATGACAAAGAACCTGTTTTCACTTCAAAGGTAGAACAGTGATGATACTTTTAATTAAATAGCCCACGTTTGAAATATTGAAATTCTAACGAGACTCCGAGGCTTTAGGGACAAAATTGCAAATTTTTCATGCCTCTATTGTCTCGCAATTTCCAGAAGAGACTTTAGCACAAAGAAAACCAAACCAAATATAAAAAATGACCTTAAAGCCTCGGAGTCATGTTAGAATTCTAATATCGAACGTGGGTTATTGACGTCAGCCAGGACCCATGGGCTCCTGCGTCAGCATAACATGAGGGCTCCTAGGAGGAGGGGGGGTGGGGGTACACACCTTTCTGTTAAAAATGTTCTGTGGAGGAGCTGTCATTACAGCCAGATCACCTGGAATCAACGGTTCTTTTGTTTTCTTTATCTCTCCTTCCCCTTATTTTTGAGTCAAAAGTTTGCTCTTGGGTTATGTATTTACAAACTGTGTTAATCAGATTAAACATTGTGGTAAATGGTAGCTTTTCAGCAGATAAGTTTGAAAATTTATGTGGGGTGCTGGAGACTAGTGCGGAGCTTGACTCCGGCACCCCACATATCGCCGGGGGTTTGCTTATAAAATCAGGGAATCCTTAGCTTTGGAATCCCGAATTCAGCTCTAAGGAATCCAGAATTCTACTAACGATTGGAATCCGGAATCCACAGCGTGAAATCCAGAATCCAAGACTGTCTTAGATTACCTTACATGAAGTGACACAGTGAAGTCCATGCTACCCGCCTTGGGAGAGACCATAATAGGACAGAGAGGGAGTCTAAGGGCGTTGGTCGGGGTATCTTAATTTCAAAAAAGTTATTTTTAGTCCTATTGTAGCTCTTGTTCGCGCTTAGCCTTGAAAAAGCCTATGGAGGTGACAGCATTCATCAGAAAATTGAGGCAAACTGCTCACCTAGGAAGCTTTTTGGAACTGAATTGAAATTTTAAAGTACTTTCCTTAGAGAGGGGTGGGATGTGCGTTTGCAATTGTAAGCGGTAACTTATTTGTCGCTGGCTCTCTTTCCCCCTTTTAGATTTGGGATAGATGAGCTCAGGCGATTTGTGTTAACAGTGAAGAAGAATTACCGCGATGTACCTTACCACAATTGGACACATGCATTCGCTGTAGCTCACTCCATGTATCTTGTTATTCGGTCTGGAAATGAAAAATTCACTGCACTTGAGGTATGGGACTTAAAAAGCGTTTCATAGTAAAAATAATACGAACAAAGGGAGAGAGGGAGAGAAACAACAAATTGTCAATTATTATGCTTTGGAAAGAAAGTAAGGCTATGACAACAAATAAAGGAAAGTCTGAGAGAATGTTGATGCACTGGCGATTTAAGCGAATCGGAGAGAGACAGATGGCGAGACTAGTTTGTTACTAATGAAATTACAAGTTGCGCAAACCACACACGCTCAACCATAAAAAAGCGCCACTTTGGAACTATCTTGCTCTCGAGTTCTTTCCTTTTTCTTACTTTTCTATACGCACTTGTGTTTTCCACTGTATCGTCCTTCTTTCCCGTGGAATTTCGGCTGGCTAACTTTCCAGGAAAGGAAGAAAATTTTATTTGGAAAGAGTAGTAGGTAAATAGCGAAATGCGCAGTGGATTCCTTCCCGAAATGTAAGTAGGTTTTCTGTGTGTAACTTTAGCAGAATTGGTCAGAATTTCCAGAATGATGCATCTCTGCTATTAATGGCCAACTTGAAGAGACGTTTTATTCTCTGGTTCATTACCTTCCCAAAAGTTAAAAACCACTTAGACCAAAACTGAAAACTAGGTCGATTCAGTAGTGCATAATCTGCATCGTTCCATATTGACCCGAAATAACCCGATCCGTAGCTAGGGGTTAGAGTGAAAAGTTTGGGTTTTAAAACATTGTTTTGTTTGACAGGCCCTGGCGTTGTTCTTTGCTTGTCTCTGTCATGACTTGGACCACAGGGGCCGCACTAATTCGTGGATGAAAAATGAACAAACACCTTTGGCGGCCGTGTACAGTACGTCGACCATGGAACATCATCACTTTAACCAGACTATCACTATACTCCAGGTAATTACACCGACATTTTACTGACTCGAGTTTCATTTTTTTTGTGAAAAACACAAAGAGGCAGATAGGCAAAGCATAAAGTAGGACGCGTGTAACATGTGAACATAGTAAATGACTGATTTTGTCCGGAATTTCTTCGGACTGTGGTCTGTTGCTCAGAACGTGCTACCCTCCCACGGTAGGTCCTGGGCTCGAATCTAGTCGGGTACTCAAAATTTTTTAGAGGAGAGTGTACACGGGCGATTTTTGTTGCGATTTTAGCGCGATATGTCTGCGATTTTATGAGCTTTGAAGATTGTTTCAAGGAATGCACATGCTTACACTGCTTGTAAACAAATATGGCGGGCAGAATTTGCAGCAATTTGCACTTTCATGAAATCAAGACCACGAGGTATCATTTTTACCCTGTTTTTTTCAAGACATTGAGTGAATGCCGTGT
Source organism: Porites rus (assembly GCA_964035705.1). Classification (NCBI taxonomy): domain Eukaryota; kingdom Metazoa; phylum Cnidaria; class Anthozoa; order Scleractinia; family Poritidae; genus Porites; species Porites rus. Next base: position 8,009,307 of record OZ038002.1, read on the forward strand.
CCTGGGGTTCAAACCTGCGACTTTCCTCCAACACGCCAGCGCTCTGCTTACTGAGATAACCCTGCCGCGGTTATATTGTGTACAATTTTTTTAATTATTTTGGTCTGTCTTTAACAGCACGAAGGCCACAATATTTTCTCCCATCTGAGCCCGGCAGAGTACAAAACAGTGCTGGGTTACATGAAGGAGTGTATTCTTGCTACTGACCTGGCACTCTTCTTTGGGAACAAGTCCAAACTCAAAGACATAGTCGAGAAGGGTCAATTCTCTTGGGAGAATCAGGAACACAGGTAATACGTCAATAGTGCACTATTATTCTTCTTTGTCGTCTTTCCTTTTCATAGTTGCAAATAAGAATCGGTCGTCGGACCATTTGTCACTTCTACGTCTCTCAAAATACGCCTTGTTTGCCATTGCCCCCTCCACCCCCCCCCCCCCCCCCCAAAAAAAAAAAAAAATTATCTTCGTTCTTAATTTCTCCGGTGAGTAAAAAGTTATCTTGGCAAGAACACATTGTACAACGTGAGTCTTTCTAATGAAAGTAGAAGTGGTTCCATTGTTCCATTTGTGTCTATTGATGTTGACTGATACTTCGCTATTTCAGGAAGCTGCTAAGAGCTATTTGTATGACAGCCTGTGATCTGTCAGCTTGTACAAAGCCATGGGAGATCCAACTAGAAATCGTAAAAGTGATCTACCAAGAATTCTACGCTGAGGTGAGCTGAGCGTAAGAAAGCGTAAGGAACAATTTGGTCGAGCAGGTGATGAGGACGAAAAGGGTCAGAGTCGTTTTTTTTTAACGTGTACTTTATCGTCGTCTAAGAAAATGGTAGGGCGAAGAGACACCCCATAAGTAGGAGCCGTCGTTCCTGACATTTGTGGATTAGTCTGTCTTTGGTGCGAAAATCCTAAAATCTAAAATGAGCGCTGTTAAAGTTGTCGTAGTACCAACTTTTAAGGGTATCCAACCCAAAAATAACAGGAGTTCTTTGTCATAATTTGTTACTCAACTGAATTATCGGGCTTAGCTAGTTTATTTCCAGAGGAGAATTGTTGTGTTGTTGCTGTTTTGTACTTTTGATTTCAAAGGCACTGGATAATCGGTTGCTCAAATGTTCAAGAATTTCAAAAGAAACAATGGAATTAACGTGTTCCTACGTTTGCTTGATGGGGCATCGAAACGTTGTATCCCGCAATCATTTTTGATATTATTTCCCTCCCCTTGAAACTCTATACTCAGGGACCAGCTGCAAAAGGCAACTTAACATTAAGCAGCCATTTTTCTGTGTTCTGAAGAACCTTCTTGTTTTCTCCTTGCGTTTCAATCTCTCGTTATCACGCTTTTCGCTAAGTGAGCCTCATCACCGAGCAAAAAAGCTAATGGAATAAAAGAAGAATGTGTACAGAAAACTAAAATCTAAAGTTGCTTTATGCAGCCTCTGATTATCCAAATTTCAGAAAGTGTAGATCTCTATATTTTCCTCAGAAATAAGTTGCGGTTAAATAACAATTCAATTCGCTGAAAACTACAACGTCCCGGTCGCAAATTGGATATAATAAGCATTCAACCCTTCTACTCCCCGCAAAAGTGGCGAAAGTCAAAATTCCCTTAAATTTTCTAGTTTCATATTGTAACATGCTGAAAAAGGAATAGTATCATTTGAAAGTACGTACTGCCACTGAAAGTACTAGGTTTCATTTGAATGGTCACATGTAGGGATATCAACTTAGGTTTCTGGAAAACTGCCCACCTACCCCTCCCCTAAGTCAGTATCAATACCACTTATCACTTAGGGCAAAATGTTGGGTTAGGGGAGGGGTAGAGCCTTAATTGATCCTTTTTTGCACCAACTTAAATTGAAGACTCCGTCATTTGCACTCTGGGAGTGATGGAAAGAGTCAGTGAAGTACCCAGCTCTGCTGACTTGTTTTCTTGTTACTCCTGTTGTTAGGGCGACCTGGAAAAAGCACAAGGAAAGAAACCTATCGCAATGAAGGACCGTAACACAGCTCATGAGCTTCCTGCTCACCAGGTACGAGGCAGTCGTAGGGTTGGTCGTGAAGTAATCTTAAAATGCGTATCTTTTCCCTTTAGTTTTTCGAAGTCGTTAGTAACGCAAAGCCTTGTGTTGCTGAGAAAATTTCAGGAACTAGCCTGACGAATAAACTACAAAAAGTTAGAATTTCCAGCTGGAAGGAGGCAGACCAGTTTGTTATTTTTCAAGTGTGACTGAGGAGTTAAGCTAAGGTTGACCGACAAATCAACTGAGGGAGTGGTTCAGAGCGGCATCTTCTGATCTTCCTGGACAAGATGCAAAAGTCATTATCCATTTACCAGTTATTCTCTTATAAGCATTAAGTTCCTTTCTCAGCCGCTGTAGTAAGAGTGGGAAAATTTACCATAAAGTTCTCAATACTTGTACATGGCTTTTCCATTAGGTGGGGTTTTTGATCGGCATCTGTCTTCCGTGTTACGAACTGTTACAGAAGTGTATTCCGGAGACAAAGCCACTTGTGGAGGGATCTCAGTAAGTGAAAATGTGTCAGAGCTCTTTTAAGACCTACCACGCTTTAGATATGACCCCGGTGTTATAACGTTTGTTCTTTGTTAAGTATTTGGCGTTGTTAGGTTTTTTTTCCTTCCTTCGTTGTCAATTTTTCAGTGTATGAGTGGCGAATCTAATTTAAAAATCCACTTGGATTTGTTACAAAGAAAAAAACAATAGCGAGTCGAAATCCGTGGTGAAACGTATACCGATTGCCGGTACTCTCGTAGGCGTTTTCCCACGCTTCTTGAGTTCTGGCTGACTAGCTGCATCTGTTATAACTGACCAAAGTAATCATTTTGGTTTGGTTTAGGTCGCATTTGAAAAATCCCTGCACACATTTTACCACTGATTGTCTGTTACCACTCAAATAGACTCCATTTTGCCGTTTGCTGTTCAGTGGTAGATCACAGCGACATTCAAACTGTTGTTATAGAATAAGTGGCCAGCGAGCAACATAACGAGGAACCACATTTTGATGTCGCCTGTGATCGATCAAACGAACAAACACACGGCAAAATGGTATTACCGTCTTGGTACTTAATTTCGAGATTTTGGCGAGACAGTATTCAGTTCGCGGGGTTATATTTTCGCAATATAAATAGGAAAATATGAAAAAGAGGAGTTAGATTTCGTCATTCAAGCGTTCTCAACTTCATTATATATTTCAAAGAGTCTAAACTTTCAAAAATTTCTAGATAAACTGGAACATGCAAGAGGCATAATTATTTTCGTTTTCGGACGAATCTAGCCATTCAGATGAAGATGATTGCTAGATTCTCTACTCCGTATGTTAATTTTTGTTTGTGCCCTCAAAAGGACAAATCTACAGAAATGGTCGAGACTGGCTCAACAAAGTAGAACAGCGCTAGATGCTATGAACTCGCCCTCAGATGGATCAGGGAAAGATGAGGAAGGCACAGCGAAAACTGGTGACGAAGGCGAGGGAAAGGAGAGCACAGATGCGGAGCAGAGCCAAGATGAGAAAGAACCAGATAACCAAGGAGATGGAAGTGAAAAGAAGGACAATCAAGAGGCTGAAGATGAACAACAACAAGCGCAAAATGTGGAGCAAGAACAAGTTAAGGAAAGCAGTGAAGAGGCCAGTAACGACGCTTTGTAATAATATTATTTATTATATAAACACCAATGAAATACCAGGTGAGCTTTCGCGCGAAAACTTGATATCTTCACATGTGAAAATAACATGTTATCTTCACATGTGAAAATATCACCGTTGCTATGGCTACATAATAACTCGCGCCTTTCACACCAAAAAACTATCAAAGTGAAATGGATTGGTAGTTCATTGGTGTTTACATAATAAATACAACATTACATGGCCGCTTGGAGAGGCGAAATTTCTCTTCTCTCCACTCGAAGAGAAATTGCGTATCTCCGCGCGGCCATGTAATATCCTCCGTCAACCTCGTCCCCAGGGCTTTTCCCTTAAAAAATGGGTGGGGCGGGAAAAGGCCCTGGCATCGGCTGGTCACGTGTACAGCCTAAATATTCCTGAGAAGCTAATTTATAGCAACCCGCTGGTTTTGCGCTGACAGAAGTCGAACGGAGCAACAATGGAAAATAATAATATCGCGAACTGTATGTCAATATTTTCGCGTCTGTGCGATCCAAAAGCTTAAGATCCATTTAATTGCGTATTATTCAAATGCTACAAGTTTATGAAAGGGCGTACCGGCTCTACGTTGTCACGTACAAAATATGTCAAATGCTTCAGAGTTGAGACAAGCTGTTATCGAGTAGTACTTCGACTGAAATTCATCGCGACTGTGGAATTACTATACGATCATCAAGCGGAAAGTGATTTTGTCCAATGTCAAACAAAAATGCGGGCCTTTGCCTCTAGGATCTGCAGTAAATTTAAACAAATTGAACTTAATTGAAATAGAATTGTTCATCAAAATGCTTTACGGAATCTGGTCTTCTAACCCGACCATGAAACAAACAAATCTCCGCGCCAGCTGCAAGTCAGCCCTCCAGCCAGGAACGATGACAGGTCGCCGATCTGAAACATTTGAAGATCTCTTATATATTTTCTCGTCCGAGGATAAGTACAAAGGATTTTCCTTATATTAAAGGGAAGATTGACCGATCGATTGGAATCAACTACAGCTATGTCAATTTTAAATGGACCCAAGTCTTTCTTTGTTACCAGTCGTTTGAAACCCTGGGTGCCAGAGACTATTCATGCGCGGTTTCCGGTTTCGGTCAAGTCTCGCAGAGGTCAATGATTTTTTTAAAAATACAGTCATACAAGATAAGTCTAAACCAACGCGTATCGCTATGATGATATGGCTGAGAGTTAAGGTGAATGGAACTAGGTTGTGTATGGCGGTCTACTTCGCAAGAAATAAAATAAAATATCAAGAGAAGTCGCGAAAACGAACTTTTCCGGTACAAACTTTATGCATGTACGATAGCTTGTTTGTCATTTATATGGCTCTATAAAGGAAGTTTTACAAATGTTACCGCTCGCCGTCCCCTTCATAGAAATCGGAGGAAAGCAAAAAATTACCATAGCCAGTATCTGTGACAAAAAGGAAACCTTGTAAAACTTTTCGTTAATCGTCAAGAGATATAAAAGGCCGCCCAAGATCGCGCGCTGTGAGGTTACGCATAATTTTAGCTTTTCACATAGCGCTAATTTATTACACCCAGGTTTTTAGGGTGTACGAGGGGACACGTGACCAGCCGATGCCAGGGCCTTTTCCCGCCCCACCCATTTTTTAAGGGAAAAGCCCTGGGGACGAGGATGATCCTCCGTATGTATCTAATTATTCGTTTATTTTGTTATGGAACGAATATGAATAACACAACAGGTAATATTACGGTACGTAAGTCACTAATATGTCAGAATACAGTAAAATAGAAAGCCTCTTTGGGGAGGTAACAATAAGGGACGGACCATTAGAAAACTTATCGGGGGGGGGGGGGGGCGGGAATATTCGTACAAGGAATTTGATAACAAAAAAAAATTCCTGCGGCTCAAAAATTCCCCACCCCCCCCCCCCCATAACTTTTCTAATGATCTGTCCCTAAAGTCAATGTAAAAATGTACCAGTCCTTAATTATTTATGTACTGAGTTATTTATTGAAATATTTATTTATCGAGGTCGATGCGGTTGTCCGCATCAGAGAGAGAGACAGAGAGAGCGCGTTTCCAATGGTGTGATTCAGTTTAGTGTACAATTGTTCATAAGAGGAGTTTCACGATTTTAACATATATCTTAAAATGCCTATATTTCTTGACAATAGAAATTATATTAGATGTGTCTGCAAGAAGTAGGTCGACATTCCAATCCTGTTATCAGGCTCTTTTTTTGGTAGATTAAAGATAAGCTGAAGTGAAAGTCATCGAGAATGAAGGGAGGTTAGGGAAAGTGAGGGTAGGTGGGTGGGTGGGCTGAATCCTCCCCCCCTCCCCTCTCCGCCCCTTTTTGTTCGGCGTGCCTCCCTTGTTTTGTTCTCAACCGCTGGAGCCTGGTTACAAGTTAAGGTGTTCTCCGTCCGCCAACTTCGAATATGAAACCTGATTTTCTGGAGAATTATTATTTTTTTCTGGTGAAATGTAGGAGAAAAAAACAAAAAAAACGTTTTCTGTAAATACAGAAATTGCCTTGGCTTGTAAATAAGCTGAGGCGTGTCTTACGAGATGATAGTTAGAGACAGTTTACTTCCGTACATACTTAATGTAATAGGTTTAGTTCATCCGGGTTGATCCTCTCAGTGAAAGTAAATGATTGCTTTAGACCTTCAAGGCAGTTTTCATTCGAGCATCCCAAGCCTCTTTCCAGTAAGAAAAGGCTATACAGCTATAACCAATCTGATTTCAAACCATGAATTTATCATATAACTTTTCCCTAGTCAAATACATAACTGAAGTCAACGCCTGAGCGCTAAGTATGCCCACTACAGCAAAGCACTGCAAAGCGTTTTACCAACACCAGAGGCTATTCTCAGAGTTAAGAAAAGCGGCCATTTTTTATTTCCTTATCAGGGATAGAGTCAAGAGAGTGGCAATGCAGTACAGTACAAAACCCTGACTAAGAACCTGCATTTTTCCAAGTTAGCCTAAACAGGTTTTAACATATAGCACAAATTTAGGCTATCAAGGTTCTTAGGTAGGTTCTTATTTTCTGGCGAGAAAAAAAAGCGGGGTAGCTTTGAGTATTTGGTGGTATGCAGCTTTTTCCTCATATAAAATCTGCATACAAAATAAGTATTTTATGCATAAAAACGACTCTGAGAATAAGGACTGAAGCACTGACCACATGAATTTTGAAGTCCTTTTGCCTTAGTGTACAGAATTATTATTATTATTATTATTATTATTATTATTATTATTATTATTATTATTATTATTATTATTATTATTATTATGTCGCAGTATGAAACTTTGGAATGCTGTCCACATTATGAGTAGTATAGGGCGCATAGCGTAACCTACACCACTTGAGAAGCTGTACTTAGAAGTAAAAAAAGGTCGATACGAAACCTAATACGATCCTAAAATACATAATAATATGAATCTCTCTACTTAAAAAGCCAATTTAGAATATTATTAAATTCTGATACTCTGTAAAACCTACGCTAAGAAATGATGATATGATTATCTCTAATAGAGGCCTATTTAGAAAATTATTCAGTTTTTACCTCTCATTATCTCTTATATACCTAAACGAGGCCATCATAATGTGATTATCTCTACTAAAAGCTTATTTATAATAATATCAAACTAAAAAATCTAAGTAAAAACATCAGCAAGCTTGTGTTTCTAGATTTCTAGAGAAAAAACAAAAACCTAAAAACTGGAGTCCTTAGCGCCCTAACTAAGTATTTATCTTAAATGTTCTGGCAATGTTTAAAGTGTTTGAGATGACCGACTTTTGCATCCGCTCAAGTACGCTCCGTGCTCTCGCTCCAAGTAGCTCCCTCACCGACTTCTCTAGGTGTTTAGGGTAACCACCCAGTACGTCAATTATTACGTTGTACTGTTCAACCCTGTAACCATTTTATCTCTGCTTCAGCTCCCACATCATGGGCCCATACTTGAGTGTCTTTTCCTCATCTTTCTTAGCTCTACTCTCATTCCATGGGCAGCTCATTTCGATTGTGCAGACTTCTTTCCTCTCGTGGCTTACAAGTCGCGCGTCAATCCGATTTGCTCTAACTTCGTTGTGCTCTGCATAGATGGGAATATCCCAAAACGCCTCACTCGTGGTGTTCTGGTAGGCTGGTTTTGGCATCACCGGTGAGTACCATGGTGGAACCTCTTCTATTAACCCATGGTCTCGCAGGAGCTCAAAAAACAGAATCTTTAAAGCTGCATTATGCCTGTATAGGTACTTGGTTTGTGCCAGGGAGGAACATCCAGCCAATACATGTGCAACGCTCTCAGCTACCTTGCCACATAACCTATTATTATTATTATTATTATTGTATGTTTTTTTTTATAAATTTTAGATAATAAGAACCTGTTTCAAACAGGTTCTGAAAAACTAGGTTCTTAGTTCGCCGGGTTTACTGTATCTTGGTCTACTTTACAGACTCAGTGATATAAATAACGAGGACTCTGGTTTATATAGAAAATGAGTGGAGTGCTTAATCCGATATGCAAACAGCGAGAATTGATTTGGAAAACTTTTCTGGATATTGAGACTGTGTTTGGCATCGCTTCTGGCGAACGGAAGTGATTTCATTTTATTTTTTTAAGAACGTTATTTACTTTTAGTAAGACCAATGAATTCTTAGCCCCGTGCCTTGTTGGTATATTTTCTCGGCAACTAACAGTTGGAAGTATACAGTTTATACTTTCTAGTAAGACCATAAGTTCAGCAGGTATATATAACTTTATTTTTATTTTGTCGTATTTTAGTTATATATCGTTATGTATAAAGGTGAATCAGGTTTTAACGCGTTTTTATTCTGCGTTTATCACTTAGTAACACAGGTTACGTTTGACCTTGATTCTTTTTTTTTACGATTGTAGCCATGTAGAAATGAACGTGACTGGTCGTAGAGTCATGTTCATATCTGGTCGAGTTATCGTTATTAGGGCTCGCACAGTCTTGAAAAGTCCTTGAATTTTAGGGGAAGTCCTTGAAAAGGCCTTAAATTTCTGTGCAAGTCCTTGAAAAGTCCTTGAATTTTCTTCAACTTTGAATGTATTAGCCTGGAAAGAGTTTTTTGATGCTTTTTGGTTGTCCAAGACAGAATATAAATCATAGCTCAGAGAATTTAAGGTTCTTTACATAAAGTGTTGTATGTTATATGCAATAATATAACTATCAATTTTAGACAAGTGAACTGGAAAATGTAGAGACGTTGGTGAAGCATGAACAGTTTAAGCCTTAAAGTCTTATTAGAATGGACTGGGAATGTGCATTTTTGTACAATCTGTGAAATTATATTCCTAGTAGGTGGTCCTTGAAAATCTAATGTGGTCCTTGAAAAGTCCTAGAAAAATGGTTGCAATTTTTTGTATGAACCCTGGTTAAATGGCGCCGACGCTTCCGTGTAACGATGACGTCGTCGTCGTCACAGAGGTACTCTAAGCTCTTTGCTAAGAGCAACTTATTGGTTATTAGGAGGTAGAGTGGTTTTCGTTTGAGTGTCGTAAAACCAAAACCAAAGTAATTACTCTGGCCAATCACATAGGACACAGACAATACATTGAACCAATCAAAACTCGAAGTTATTACATGTGGCTGACGCAAAGCGCGGGAAAATGCATTCGAGCGCGTCACAATTGGCTTTGGTTTTACTTCTGATTGGATGAAAAGGTGGCGCGAATCTTTTAAGCCAATCGCATCGTGTAGAAAGTACAAAACCAATTACTTTTCGACACTCAAATGAAAACCGCTCTATAACAAAATATTCAATACTAGCCCATAATTGTTTTGTGCTATGACACTTTGCTATGTATATAAAGTGAGTATTTATTCAGACAGATCAGTGAAAGTTAGAGCGCTTTCCAAAAGTCAGAACTGGCCGGCTGGTCATTTTTATAATGAAATATTAGTGTTTACTCGAAATTTTCACTGAAACCCATGACTGCCTTGCATACTATTTAGGAATTAACTGATCTGGCCGGATAGTCCAGAGTTCTCCTTGCGACTTATCTGATGTGGACAGCCAGTTCTGACAAATGGTAAACGTCCCTAGTATTGTACAGTCTTAATTTATTCGTTTACAGTGGATGGAACTGATAGGGTTGTTGATCTACGATCGGCATTTCTTGGGGTCAAAAAGGTCGGCGGGCCAGTTTGCGATTCGGTCGACTTTCGCACTCGCAAAAAACAACTGAAACGCTATCGAAGGTTAATAGATTGGTGTATAAGTAGCCAGCTAACTATTATAGTGTTCGTTCAATTGATCTAAATTGTACATAAAAAATTATTAAATGGAGAAATTCCATCAAAATTAAAAGTACCTGAACATTCAACGAGTCTCTCTCTTGTTTTTACTAACATGCAGAATTTTTTTGCTAATTTCGTTGTTGTGCTTTGTGATGCCAGTTAACTGCTTTGGAAAAGAAACATTAAAACACCTTCCCCCAGCTCCCCTTTGGCCATTTGGCTCGCCTCTGTCCAAGGCTTGTCAGACGTTTGAAAGGGATCTGGCCGGGAGAGGGTTGAATTCGGATGGCAAGAGGTAAATTCAAGTGGTCATTAGCCAGCCACAATTTCATGCAAAAGGATGTAGGCAAACAAAGCAACAAAACTCCTTATAAAGAAGAAAGGCAAAGGTAAAAATTCAACACAAAACAGGTTTGTAAAGTGAACGAAGTTGGTCAAAAATACTTAAATACGCGTCGTATTTTAGACTCTCTCTCTGATTATTAGTCAGGATTTCTTATTGTCTTTGCGAAGATGCTATCTTATTTTAACGGTTGGTAAGCCCTCTCCCACTTAGCCACGTTGATTGACAATATTGGGGACTTTAAGCGCGGACGCGGACGTCGGGCAACGAGAACGTCAAAAAAACAATAGGTTTTATAAGCAAAACAACAACTTTGCACGTGCATCACGCTTTTTTGTACACTTCTTTGCCCGTTTTTGCACGACTACGACGTTAGAAAGACTTATTTCGCGTAAACAAGCAACGACGAAATATTATTTCTCTTTTTAAACCTGGATATGGTCCCTAGGAATTCAATTCCAGGCGGGTTCGCCTACATTGACAAAGTGGGTAGGAATAATAGCGATAAAGACTGAAAGAATCCAAATTCACTTTTTATGCGACGTTCTAGTTGAGGGAGTAATAATGATTCGAAGTAATCGGATGAAATTCAGGCTATAGTTGACGTCGCGTCGTTGGATCGTAAAGTCCCTATTGGTGTTAACATGGCTGACAGTCAAAAGGCTCGTCAGCGGTCGCATCATCTCCAACGTCAGCGATCACTGTTTCTTTCAATTTTGTATAGTTAAAGCGACAAGAGTTAAACATGCTGCGTTGTTGTTGTTGAAAGGTGAAAGTATCGCCAACATGTCGAAAGCAGATAGAAGGGCGAGTGTTGTTTTTCCTCAAAATGGCACATAAAGTTGTAGTAAGCACCTTCGTACCGAAGGGGAGCGCATTGCCACACTCCCATCAATGTCCGTACTGGAGATGTCTTCTTGGTCTCGCTTTCCTCTACATGCGTTAAATTTTTATCTATATTTCACCAGTTCTAGGATGTATAATGAAGGCATTTCTTTATGTGAGGTAACTGCTATGTCTAATTTTTTTAATTAATTATTATTTTATTACGCCAGGGCTGCATATTAACCACCATACCAGAAGGTTGTGATCGGAGTGGTTCCATTCGTGGTTTCCCTCCCCGCCGATATATATGACGAGAAAATCAAATGGGCAGAGCTAAATATTAAACAGAATACAATTTTGCAAATTTAGCGCAGCTGAAACGGATGTAAAAAGGCGGTAAAGTTGACGTGTGTTTCGATCATTGGAGAGGAAACAGGTGACAACCACCCACTATAGGAACTATGGGATTGCCGGTTGCCTTCAAACAAAAGATCTCTCTCTTTCAGTCAAGATGGCGGAATCAGTTGTGAATGAGACAGTGGCGAATCTCTCGGCTACTGTAAACGAAACTGCAAAAAATGTAACTGGCAGAGCAGCGGCAACTCCTGAAGGATTGTTTGTGGCGTATTCTAGTTTGGTTTTAATGGCGCTTTTACCAATATTTTTCGGATCATTCCGCTCTGTGAAGTGTCTGATCGAACAGAAGGTTAGTTGATCACGAATTTTTCTCACTGATTTTTCAACAGCTGATGTTTTTAGACAGGATTTTATATAGTTATTTTCAAAGTACTTCTGCCGTCTAAGGTGTTTGATTTCACTTCAAATGGAACGTTTCTTGAACTTTTTTTTTCAGCTTAAGATCATTTAAATTTCGTTTAAATTAAGCTTAAAGCTTACGTGTATCGAAGTCTGTGGCCCATTTGTCCATGACCTTTTGAAAACTGACGAGAGTATTGTAACCATTGGCGGTGTTGATCATAGAACTGAGTTAAGTTTATTGACACTGTGAAGTTGAAGGTTTTCAAAGTAATTCACACTCATCCGCTTTAAGTTTTTTTTTGGTACATTACGCTTACACGTGTATTCCTCTTCGTATTCGCCAAAAGTTTTTTTCTTTTATTTCCTCATTTGATTCTATGGGGGATTTTCCCTCTTAAGACAAATTTATAGACAACTTTGTAGGTTGGCCCTATGTGAAAAAAACTCCCTAGAAAAATCCAATGAAACAAATAACTTATAGTAAGTGGGACAGAACATGGCAATAAACTGGTAGAAGCCAAACGTAGTTAATCAATGACAGTCGTTAACGGAAATCAATTGATATCATCGATATTAATCACAGGAAGCCCAAGCTCAAAATATGAGCATCGGCGTAACTTTCGAAATCAAAGGATTTGTATGGGGAAAAAACCTATCGTTTCTGTAAGGAGAAAGAAAATAACGGGAGCAAGAGACTGTCTTCCACCCTGAGTGTGAGTTTGTTGAGTCTCAGGCCGTGTCGCTATCTTTCAATGGTGACGCGGAGTTCAAGCCAAGGTTCTGTCAATGGCTTCAGACGGGAAAGGTTGCAGAGATTTGCGACCTTTGATTTGCTCTCGGTGCAAAGGCGTCTTGAAGCAAGATAACGAATGGAAAGGAGAACTATCATGTGTTACCTAGGCCGAATTTGGAAGCAATTGGAGCAGTTGGAGCAAATTTACAGGCGGTTTCCTTTGGTGTTTCAGTTGGGCCGCTTCGCTGGAGTGCCGAACCTTGGTAAACCTTTATATAATGAGAAAACCATTTACATAAAAACCCATAAAACGGCCATAAATCGGCTCGTGGACCACACAGAAGAGACGTAACATCTGACGTGGTCAGACTCCTTTGTTCTGATCATGTCTGTGGTGAGCAGATTACATATTGAGTGGCCCCAGTTGAGGTTGTTTTACTGCCTTTTAAGACAGTGTAACCTAAAAGTATAGAATATGTCATGTCTATAACATGCTACGTGTACTTGATCTGCAGTGCTTAAAATTTGGATTGTGCACTTTCACAGAAAAATGGAGAGAAACCAGAAAGTATGACTTCAAAGGATGCTGCCATGTTCCCCATTATTGCCAGTTGTACCCTGTTGGGTCTTTACATCTTTTTTAAAGTAAGTTGACTTGTACAGATTATAGATTCCTGATAATCTGTATCTTTTGTAGCATTCATCAAACATGACAATAATAATACATGTACATGTAGTTCATCATCACAGTCAGTTCCTTTTCTACAAGCACAGAATATGGCAATAAATATTGCTTAGTTACCTGAGTTTAAATACTGGGTCAAGTTGTTCGAAGCTGGGTTAAGATAACCCAGGGTTAGTGCGAAATTTGAACTCAAGTATGAGAGCTTCAAAAGCAAATTCAGTGTAATTCTCTTTGCCTACAATTTGGTGATTGGATATTCTAAAAAGAATAGACAAAATTGTCCAAGAGAGTGCTTATGATAAAAAGAAAAAGAAACCCTGGTTAAGATTTAAGCCTGGGTTAGTGCAAACTGGCATTCCAGCAACTGGGCCTGGGTAGTTAAGTTAGCATCAAGTAAAAAAATAAATAACAACTACATTGCTGAAAACCATAACTACCCTTCCCTCTAAGTTTCTTTTCTTTTCTTTTGTTGCCATTAGTTATTCAGCAAAGAATACATCAACCTTCTACTTACTGTTTATTTCTTTGGTCTCGGAGTATTGGCAGTGACACATTTGCTAAGGTAAATTGTTTTTTATAGTTTTATACTTCTCTCTCAGGCTGGAGTAGTACCGCGATGTGGTTTTTGTGGTGACAATGTTCCTGGGAATGGTGATATTCACCTTCTCTTGACTTGTAGTAACCTACCTTGATTTATTTTTTGTGCATGAACTTGTAACAGCACATTCTTAGCCTTAACTAATACCTGTAGAACAACACTGTACTTTATAAATAAAATTTGACATCTTAATTTCAGACCAAATGTTGAACTTCTACTGCCAGCGGCATTTCCAAACAAGACATACACCCTTGATCTTACCGAGGGTAAAGGTGATAAGAAAACAGGTATCAATTTTGGTACATCGTGGTTTGAAAAAGTGTTCTTTCATTTTAGAGTGTGATTCTGATCACAGAACTAATACTATTAATTTTGATTTCAGAACTGGTTAACTATGAGTTTGACAGGATAGACTTGCTCTGTCTTGGTGTTTCGTCTGCATTTGGAATATGGTATTTATGGAAGAAGGTAAACAGTTGTTTCTTTTAGGCTTTTCATAATCTTTTTTTAATCAGGAAACCATATGTACATGTACCGTTTCTATTGTAAGTGTATACCGGTAATCATCAATCCTTATCACACCATCTGTTCCATAGGGCATGAACAAAAATCTCCTCATCTAAAATTCCTTTGTTTCAGATGTGGGACAGAAAGAACTAAAATTAAACTGGCTGTCAAATTTTAAAATTCCAACGTCCTTGTTTCACCAATGGATACCAGGAGCTAAAATGGCAACTGTCCCAAATGAATGTAACTGAGATGATCAAATGATTAATTTCAGCAAGCAAGTCAAGTTACAGTGTACATGTACATGTACAACTTTTTGATTAAAAAAGATGCATTAATTCTAACTATCACTGTATTTACCTGTGTGATTACTGTAGTTTTAAAGATGGCAAGAGTTTTCTTAAATTACATGTACATGTACAAGGAAGAGAAATCTTACTACCTATGGTATATTATTGTACATATTTTCTTTGTATCCGGTTTTGTTTTGTTGCTCATTGCAGTCAAGGAAAGGAGTAGCTTCACTATTTGTTATAAAATACCAGTATTTGTTGTTCCCTCTGTAGCATTGGATTGCCAACAACATATTTGGTTTGGCATTTTCTCTCAATGGAGTTGAGCTTCTTCATTTAAACACAGTTTCAACAGGCTGCATCCTTCTCGGAGGACTCTTTGTTTATGATATCTTTTGGGCAAGTACCTTAAACTGTTTATCCTTTAGTTAATAGTGAATGCAGCAGCTGTATGACATAATCCCATTAGAATACAAGGTACATGTAGATCTCCCATAACACAAAATGCTTTGTTTAGAGCTCTTTTTTGTTCAACTGATTAAAAAAAAACCTTTTTATGCACAGTAAGGGAAAACATCCTGAACATGGCCATATTTAAGAAAAAGCTCGTAATAAATTGCATTAACCCGTGGATAATGCACTATTTTAACATGATTATGTGCTAAGAATAACACAATATGCTACTAACATTCCCTGGTACATGACTGTCACTAAGGGCAGGGCCAGGGGCTGGAAGTTTCCCCTGTTACTATGTTCATGATCACTAACTTCTTTTATAGGAAACAAAAGGAAAAAAGAACCAAATGAATTTCCAAGGTGTTATATTTCCTGCCTGCCAGTTGCATACACTAAGCTGCATTATATTTTTTTTTCTCATCATTATTCAAGACATTTAGCACAATAATTAGTAACTTACAAATTCTTGAAAACAATAACTTAATAATAATAATTAATAATAATAATAATAATTTACATTTATAGTGCGATAATTAGATAATTCTGCTGTCAAGACTGTAGAACTGCTAAGGGGCTTTTTTGCTTCACCCTAAACTTTTCACCTATAAGCTGTTCTGTTTACAAGTACAGTTTATCTCTTTCTGTTTATTCTGAGAATGTTTGTGCTTGTTTCATTGATTTTGAATTCTATTTGATTCATATCATATTTCAGGTTTTTGGAACAGATGTTATGGTTACAGTTGCCAAATCCTTTGAAGCACCAATCAAGTGTAGGTATCTTGTCTGCCACGTCAGGTCAAGTGCTATAATCAACAGATTGTCCTGAATCGTCATAAAAAGTTGGTGTTCATATAGCCTTTTTACAGGTTCCCAAATGTGGGAAATATCAATAATTATCATGAAACTTCCTGATTTCACAGGCGAGCCCACGTTATGGAGTAGGTGAACACAACACCAAAATTGTTGCTTTCTTTTTCTAAACTTAGATAACAATAGATATGCTCCCAAAGAAATTTCACCAAGATTTGGCAAATGAAATGAAATTGAATAAGATCGGTCAAGTTTGAAATAGTGCGAATAGACTTTTAAGTGACTTTATCGGTTTTTTGTCATCCAAAAATTTTGCTACCATGGCAACGTGACGTAACGACTTCTCCTCTCTATTTACCAATGAAAAATAAGGACCTTTACTTTGTTAATTACTTTTTCACACAATGACTTACAGTCGACTCCTGATAATTCGAATCTTCAAGGGAACAGAAAAAAGGTTGAGTTATCGGGAGTTCAAGTTATCGAGGGTAAATTTATATAGAAAATGTTCTGAAGAGAAATGAAAATTGCTTCGAGTTAGCGGGAGGTTTGAGTTATAGAGTGTTCGAGTCACCGGGAGTCGACTGTAATTGTTTTCACTTATAACATTTTAGTGATTTTTCCAATGGATCTTCTTGAGAAGGGGCTGGCCGCATCCAACTTTGCCATGTTGGGGCTTGGGGACATTGTTATACCAGGTGAATATGATTATTTTCTAGTCAATATTTGTATGTGCACAGTACTACAATGTAATTTGTGGTTCTATTCCATCACTTGTTCACATTTCATTTTCTTTTAATGTGTTTAGATAATGGTAATGCATGATATTGAGTTCTACACTAAAGGAATATAAGACTGCAAACCAATGATAAAATGACATATTGTTAAAAATTACTTAAATATTTGCTACAATTCTACAATTTAATTTAGCTTCACGGTCAAAATAATAAGCTAAAAAAATAATAGTTCTGTAAACTACATTTGTGGATATTGGAAATAATAAGAAAAACACGCATTAAAGAAAGAAAGTAAGCAACAAGTTAACCTACTTTTAGTAATTGGAAAGAGTTTGTACAATGTACGCCCTAGTCGGTAAAATCCGTTCTCGGGTTAAACTACATTGTTTTTCTACTATGAATAATTTTAAATTTGGGCTAGGAAACAGGCAACATTTTGAATCAAACGAGTGTGAAATACTAGTTTGCGCACAAAAATGTACCCCTTTGTTAGGCATGTTATAAAAAGAAAGCAATAAATAAATTGTTTATAAGTACTAACTCTTGTTTCTGATGCTCTGTAGGAATTTTTATTGCACTTCTGTTACGGTTTGACCACAGGTAAAGAGAATTTCCTGTTTTTTCAATCAGCATTGTTTTTAAGTTTAACTGTCGTTTTGGACCTCAAATATATTTTGAAAAAAATCTTACGTGGTTTTCTCATCTGAGCCAATAAAGGGTTTTAGGATCGCCATATTACTGCATAGTTGAGTTCCTACTGGTATTGCAGCCTTTGAGTCTTTATGGTTATTATAGTTTAGTATTCACACTTATCCCCACTCAGTTTTATGAGGATTGAAACTAGTGAATTGTATTGTTTAAAACCTATTTTGTCAAGTGCAACTGTAATCGCAAAATCCCTTGTTGAATTACTGTTTTCTTTGTTGACAGTAGCAAGAAAGACAAGACAAGCCGAGTGTATTTCTACTCTGGTTTCATTGCCTATTTTGTTGGCCTGGTAGTAACTGTTTTGGTGATGCACACTTTCAAGGCTGCTCAACCAGCCCTGTTGTATTTGGTGCCTGCATGCCTGGGAACTCCCATTACACTGGCTCTTATCAGAGGAGAGCTTAAAGAGCTCTTTAAGTAAGTTAAAGCTAGAAAGTACTTTAAAACCATTCTTCGGGCATACTGTAAACTGCCGCCTATAAGCTCTGGGCTTATACATCTTCGTGAGGGGGTTTAGGAGGGCTTATATCCGATCCGCTCATTACCTGAATTGATTGAGCGCTTCAAAACAAACCATTAAAATACGTTATGCTTTTCCTGGTTTTTAATTAAGCTTCGAAACGTCATGTTAAATCAAATTCATTTCACTACAAACAATAGGGGGCCTTATTATTGGATATATTTTTTGTTGTTGTTGTTGTTTACAGGTAGATGGGCCCAATGGGAGCTTAAGGCGGTAGTTTATGATAGTTTATTAAGCGCATTAGTTATGAAGCTCCTTTGTGGTATGTTGCTGGACTTGACCGTACACCATGGTGAATAGCATTCCTAACATTCTGAACTAACTGACCAACAGAAACGTGCCGTTAATTTATTCAGTAAATATTTTTGAACAACAACAAAAATGTGTCCCGTCTGGGAGCCCCAGACCTTGCAACACCATAGTTTTCACCTTTGATTTGTGCCGTTTTTCATAACCAGGCTTCTCTACGAATTACGCTATATAAACAACGTTGGACCATGTAACTACACACACAAACGGTATCTAACTTCTACCTTTTGGGTCTTGAACAAGTGTCCATTAGTGCAAAACTTCGTCTGTAGTACTTCCATGTTACGGGATATCGGGATATCGGGTTCTTTCATATTTTCAACTTTTATCTGATATGTTGTTGATAGTTAACAGTCTAAATCCAATTTCTCACCGAGATATTACATTTCAACCCTGAGAGATCATATAAAGTGAATGATTACACTTTTCTTGTATTTAAAGAGATGAACCCTTAAAGCCGCAGAAATGCGTTCCTTGTATCGCTGATTTTCAGTTCTATTTTTGGAAAAAGCGGCTAATATCGTTTTTTCTCCTCAGGTATGAAGATAATCCGGAAAAAGATCACAAGGAAACGGAAAAGAAGGAAGAAGGCGAAGAGGTCAATAATGATGCGAAGAAAACAGAATAAATTATAAGAACAAAGATCTAAAACTAATAAGTTTACCCCTTGTTGAACTCTAAGCTTAAACTTGACAAAACTTAGAATTTGGAAGACTCGCCAGTGAATCTAAAAGCGCCTACCAAAAGTTGGAACTGACAGGAAGCCAGTCGTACCGGTCATTTTGAAATTGAAATAAGTTGGAAAAAAGCCTTGTCTTCGAGAATTTTGTCTTAAAACCCCTCACCGCTGAGCGCACTATTTAGGAAAAGACTGATCTATCTGGATAGACCTGATAAATGCTTACCGGTCGTTTCGATGGAAGTTGATTAGGTCGAGGAGTAAATAGTTTCAGCTACCTGGCTTAAAGAACGAAGAATATTCACCCCATATATTTTTTCTGTTCACCCGCAAACTGTACTTTAAATGTTCGAAATCGTTGTGCAGTTTCACTGCTTGAGTTCGTATCGAAATACACTGCTGAACAGTCCGTTTTTTTCCCGTTTTTTTTTTGCCTTTGGCAAAGGCGTGAAGCGCGCGAGCGACGCACACCCGCAGACCTATCGTTTGACCGCTCTCGCACGTTCTTTACCCAGGCAAACATACGGGCTGTTTTGTAGTCTAGTATCGAAACGACCGGTTTCCTGATAAATAGTGTTTTGGCCGGCTAGTTCTGGGTAAAGGTAGTAGCGCCTTTCTCAAAGAGTTTTGTCAAAGCACTTTCATTTGAATGGTAAAATCGTAGGATTTCGTCGACTGTTCCGTTTAAAAGTCAAAATAACTAGAAATCTCATGACTTGGTCGAGGAGTGAAAGTGCTTTAAAATATCCTTTTACTGCCTGAAACATTAAATGCAAACTTGGAAAATGAAAGGAAGAACGTCTTCGATATCAAAGAAATACTCAGCGGTTTTACTTACACTTTCACGCTCTGGCATCATTCAGCATGATAAAGTATGCAGATTCAAAAGTAAACAGTAAACTCTTAAAATCGAAGGCTCAATGACAATTCCAGTCCAGTTTTTGGAAAAAAAGAAAGGATGATAGAGGACAGTGTGTTAAGGGAACACCTTTCTTTCGTTTGTGTAAGTCATGGTCTTCTTAAATGCAGTTAACTGAGGGCTATTTATTTAACTGTTGTTTTACGGCGGTGGTTGAGTTTCACGCTACAACCAATCAGTCTTGTAGAATAAAATAACGTTGCATCTCACTTCCCAACGCTTCATTCCGTTTTCCTTTTTTCTTTTTACTTCCGGTAAGTACTGTTGCTGTATCCTCGTGTAAACCTGTCTTTACAAGTCAACTTTTATCGAAACACACCCTACTAACAATCTTTGAATTCCGAGGTAAGATTAGAAAAAAAAAAACAAAACAAAAACAAATGAAAATTCAGGCAAGGTTACTCTGACTACCTTGTGGTTCTATTCGAGAAGAGGGGAAACTGGAAAGAAGAGACTGGCAACAGAGAGAGACTGGACCGAGAGTGGGGACGGAGCGAAAAAGAGTTGCCTACTCTTTTCTTCTCTCCTTCTTTGCCTCCCCGCTAGCGTTTGCAGAGAAGAATTACATAAGGATCCTTTTTGTAATTAAAAGCCTTGAAAAAATATAAAGAGAAACTTCGTGACAAAACAGGAAATCTGTCCGTCTGGCATGTGCACTGCGTTGTTGTAAATTAGCGAAGCAAATAACGTAGAGATTTGCGCGCGCCCAGAAAAGAACCGTTTAACTCGCCAGCTCAATTTGAATTCTCAGTCATGGCGACACACGCGCGAGGTTTTAAAAGAAAGCAGTCAAACTTAACTCCACTGAAACAAAACCTTGCAGTGAAATTGCTTCCCTCCAAGGCATCGAAGTTAAAGCTGTGGTGACTAACTTAGGAGATCTAGAGACTGAGTTTACGCACTGAAGGTATGTTATGATCGCACTGAATTTTTGAAAAGAACAGCATAGACATGAGTTAACCAGAGTTCAATCGCAGCTAAAGCTGAACTACAAGGTAAGATACAGGAAATCAATAGCATTCCGTATACTTTCTTGAGGCTCTAATTGATTTTGCCTTTTTTGTAGGCAACATGAACAAGGAGCCATTCATGTCGGCGTTTCAGCAGCAGGGATATTTCAATACCTACTTGAATACGAGCTACAGCCATCAGGCAATGGTAACAAACAATGGAACCAGGTGTACACATCAGGGGGTCCCTAAAAGGCAAACTCGACCTCACGGTATTCATCATCCGCTGCAAGCTCATAACCCAGGAACCAATCAATGTTACTCGCGACATCCGGGACCCAATCCTTTTTTAACACAGCATCCGAGAATGACTCATTTTCCCATCAATCACTCAGGAGTTAATCAATATACAGCACAATATCCTGGAAATTCCTCATACGCCACATTGCATCCGGGACACTGGCAGTTCGGAGAAACTCTCCAGCATGGAGGCGCCGAGTCAAGATTTTTGAGAAATCCACCTTTCACAGGGAGAAATCCTCAATTTTCTGGAAATCAGCAGCTGCCATTTCAGACGACACGGTTTGGTGTTCCACGGCAATTTCAAAACCCTTGCCCACAGACACAATTCAGCAATGAAATACAGAAAACAAGTGGAAAAACTTGGCAAAGTCCAACTGGCAATAATGACACTACGACAACTGGTCAATTACATAACTTTCAGTTCGTTGGTTCGATGAGCTCAAGTACCCCAACCGAAGAAGCTTTCAACGAAAACAAACCGCAAACAAACCCCTTGGTTGACAACTCTCTATTCAGAAACCAAACGACAGAAGCTGGACAATTTACTAAACTTCAGGAGAGACAATTAGAAAGAGATGGAATCACTAATTTGATGCGTATTCAACATCTAATTTCAACTTACATTACAGTTAGAAACCTGGTAGTCCTGTGCAGAGATTTTAAGACTCCTGTGTTTGGGGATTTTCCGGACGGTAACGATGTTGAAAAGAAAATCTTGAAAACTCTTTTACAATTTTTGAAAGAGGAAATTAGAAAGCTTAGGTTTGTTGGCTTGGAAGAAGGAGAAGAACTAATGTTTGACAAGTGCGATGAAGATCCAATCCTGCGGGCTAGCTTCTTAGTTCTTAAAATGACGATCACGCGTCTTGAAATCAAGATAAACGACCTTCAAGATGAGAGGAAGAAAAATGAAAAGTTAGAAAAAGATACAAGAGCTTTCTCTGAGGAGCTAAGAGTTAAAGAAGCAAAAGCTAGAACACTTAAGTCGGAGTTAGGGGCAGAGAAAAGTCGGTGGGACAAACTGAGTGAAAGATTAAAGGAAGAGAGAAAAAATAACGAAACAACACGCTTGCAATTTGCCCAGGAAATGGAGGCAATGAACCAAATTAAGATACACAAATTACATGAGGATCTTCGAGCTTTGCAAGAGAAAATAAGCAATGAAACAAAACTTTGTAACAAGACAGAAGAAGAAACACAAATTATAAAAGGAGAAAACGATAGTTTGCGATTGCGCATTAGCGAGCTCGAGCCGAAGTTTAAAAACTAATATCAACTTGCATTTCCAAATAGCTTTAAAAACAGTCTGCATGTGCTTTTACCTAAGATTAGTGTCGCAGGTGTAGAGACTGACACACCATTCGAGGATCAGATTTCTTCCGCGACTTTTATTACGAAGCAGGTTTCTTTTAATGTGATAGCATCGCTTAGAAAAATCAGCTAGCCAGCATGTTTTCCAATAATAGTTTCTTAGGGAAAAATATTCGTTACTGAGCTAAAACGTTTCGGCTGAGCTTGTGCGTTTAAGATTTAATTATTAGACTGAATAGATTAATCTACACTTTCGATTTACAAACTGATAGCTAATATCCATCCAGTACACCCAGAACACTTTAACTCGGCTTTTCAGTATGAATAAAGCTTTATATAATTACATTAGATTTCGTGAAGATGAAATTAGATGGTAGGGAAAGAGAGTAAGCAATAGCCTCGCAGTAAGCCAGTTCTCTAGGCACTTTTCGCTTAATTAATCGTGAGAGTAGGCAGCCTGTGCGTACGTCCAGCAGCCCGTTAAAGCACTCGACATGCACATCAGTGTTTACCATAACGATTGTTTCATGCGTCAAAGTGCGTTATTTTGCGAAATAAAGAGCACGAGGGATGTTTGGAGAGCACCAAAAAGAAGACAGCAACTCTAGCCACTTGAATGCTTTCCAAACGTTTCTTATCGCGATATACGCCCAGCTGAAGCATGAACTAATTGTTTTATTAACATAATCAACATGGCAGTTAATTCTAATTGAATTATTACACAAAACTTTAAGGTACGTAACTTAAAAAAAGTTTATTAGTTTACAATCCACCAGAAACAACTTGTTGAGGGAAACTTTCTTTGAACGAAAACTTTGCAATGAATGATTGCACGCAACCTTGGGGCGCAGATGACAACACTTATATCATTCCCCTACGATCGATCTGTTAGCAAATTCAAACACAAAACAACTGAAAAAACGGCTCAGTGTGAACTATTGAGTTTTGGATCAGAAGTAGAGAATTTATATGCTTCTGCATGGAAGAACGAAAAAGAATTATAGTCCCCCAAAAAACAAAATCAAATAATAGGGCTATACGTGCCGTCCACATTGAAATTAGCTAGGTCGAACCTCCCATAAGCGACCACGACCCCAGGGGGGGGGGGGGGGTGGTACTGCCATATATCGTGTATGTGCTGCTGTGAAGGGTATGGTTTTCAGGCAGTTTACTCTAGGATAGGGTATATAAATCAGAGCGTTTGGGTCTAGAATAGGGTATCATTTTTCAGCAAACTGATCAGTTGGTTGTAGATTTTATCTGGACAAGGGAAACAGCTACTCTAGGATAGGGGGATTTGGGGAGTTTACTCTAGTATAGGGTAGCAAAATTCAGCTGAACTAGCTCTGGTATAGGTTAAGGGTTCCAGGGTCCCAGCGGCACATCCCCACCCAGAAATTCCTAAAGTACCTCCCCCGGGCCACGACCCAAGAAATGCGAAGATTTAGTGGTAGCTTACGGTAGCTAAACCAAAGGGGGTCTCTTCGAGAATAGGTCCTGAAACATCTACATTTAGGCAGTGAATTTATTGCACGCAATTTCGACTAAGTTATGTGTACGTGTAATTCCATATGGTTATTGAAATTCGTCACGTATACTCTGAGTGGGGTAGGATCACACAACCTTTTCCTCAGGGTTCCTCCCGACTAGAAGAGGACCTTGCATTGGAGGTCGAGTATCACAGCGAACAAAGAGACCACAATTGTACTGCCTTGGACACTTCTTTATGTGTAATAGCAACGACAAAAAAGTGGGAAAAACTAAAATGTTTCTTCCAAAATGGCATGAGCCATTGCACTTACGCGACGTCAAATCTGAAGTCATAGCAACCGACAATTACCAAATTTTGTTAGAATGAACGAAAGGCCGAAAAAATAAACCATTCGATAGTTTGTTTCAAGTTGTGATAAAAACCAGTCATCGAATACCCATCAACACCACTGGAAAGAGCGCCTTTAAATTAGGAAATTTGCCAAGTTTAAAGGTGATACACGTCCACAGCGAGCGAAGATATTGATATTGCCACACCAAGTCCCATAATTTTACAGACGTTTGTGTGGTGGGGGGTGGGGGGAGGGGCCTGGGGCGGGGGGCGGCACGAACTTACCTTCCACCATGTCCACTACACACACGTCTGTAATTTCAAGAGTTTGGGGAACAATTCCTTCGTTTGTAATAAATCACTTATTCATTGTGGCAACTTAGCTGATTTTGAGGCGCTGTTTCCAGCGGTGTTGACGGATTGTCGCTAACTCAAAAAAATAAAGAGAAGACAAGACAAGATAAGACAAGACAGTGCTTTATTTGGAGTCTTATACAGTCCTATGTACATCGACTTTTTATCCAAATAATTTAAAATCATAACACACATTGTACACTAGTGAAACTATAATCAATGTTAACCTAAAGAACTAATGATCTTCTTTTCTCATAGCAGTCGAATACGTATTTCGCAATTAACTTTTGCACTGGTTTGTTCTTGTTCGGAGGGTTTATTAACAACACAAAAACATCATCTGGTGCCATTCTGTTTACTGCTATTCTGTATTCTTTGTTTAAGTATTCAAATAAATTCTTTCTTTTTTCTTGATAGGCAGGGCACAGAGTTTCTAAATTGAAATAAACCGTGGGAGGGTCTATTAACAGCTGCCGCCAAGACGTTGTGCCTCATATCGTTCCGAAAAAATCCTTTGTGGCGGCCCTCGTAGGTGGCTTTCACCATCAGCTCGACCTTCCTTTGTAAATCCAGGACCCGTCCTTTTCCGATCCCCACTAAGGAGGCTGGGCCCCGTTTCTCAAATCCCGGTAACTTTTTTGAGCCCAAAACCTTGTATTAAAATCCAAATCTGAAAAGAAAACATGTCGCCGGCTCTAGCTATCAATGTGGTCCAATACGTTTTGTTTCCTAATAGCTTTACCATATCACCTGCACAGAAAACCCCCAGCTTTCCGAGCCCGAAAAGTTACCGGCCGGGACTTTCGAGAAACGAGCGCCTGGTCCCACATAAGGATAATTCCTAATCCTGAGTTTGGGACGAAGGCTGCCCAACTAACACTTGCAAATTAGTAGCATTCTGCGCAATATTGGAAGTAGGATTAACTGTCCCACTTCCTTGATTGCGGCCATTATTGGTGGAAGGTTGAACTCTATGAGTTACAATGCAGGAGCATCCGACTAAGCCTCGCACTGCTCTGCTTACACCTTCATTTCTGCCATAGTTCAACAACGGATTCAAAAATCCATTTAGAGTCAGCAAAAAGGTAAGAAAAGGACCAAAAGGGATATTTTCAGTGGGCGAGAAACCAAGAAGTTTTAGAATCACAGGTAGAATAAGTCCTGGTAAGACAGTAAAAAAGAGTGCGATTACGATCAAACCTACAGTGTTGGCTAATTTCTTCTCTTGCTCTAAGATGGCAGACAGCTGGCCCCTGTGCTGCTGCATGGTGTGTCTGTGGCGTTTGTTTGCGATGAATATTCCAACATAAGAAGCAATCATAATGACTATAGATATTATGTAGGACAGGCTAATTATTGATAGGACTGGAAAATGAATGAATGTAAAATACGATGAGGCAAAAATCATTCCTGACATAAAGAAACTATAAAACCAGATCGCCGACGATTGTTTAAGAACGCGTGATCGCTTCAAATGAGTACGGTACCACCAAGGCTTGCTAACTGCTAAATGCCGGTCTTTACTGATAAACGCTAGGTTACCCATGGTTGAAATGTTACACAAAACGACAAATCCACGTTCCATATCGCCCATTTTCTCGGGGCAAAAATCTTTGTACATGTATCTTGCAAAACCGTCAACCAAGGCATACACTGCAAACAATATGTCGGTTATTGAAAGACTGCCCAGGAGCAATAGTGAAGGATGCCGAAGAGATGTTACTCGTATCAGAGCCGCCATTACAAGGGAGTAACTTGTGAGTGAAAGAAAAGCCAAGAGCATAACTACAGGAACGAAAATAAAGTTTGTTACATTATATATTGTGTGTTGCGTATCTTCTGGAAGGCCAGGAATGAGGCATCTTTGATAAGAAAGTGTTCCTGTTAAGTCTGAAGTATTGTTGGTCTGATATGACATTGCCTAAAGTAAAAGATAATGTTGAGATTAGAGTATGTTTATGGAAACGGTTATTGTCAAAAGCTTGAAGTGCCTGTTCCTAAATGACTTGTTCTAAAACAAGGGAAAGGTGTTTAAAGTAAACGAGGTTTTAAATTCCAGGATAGAAAATGTTATAAGCATACACGAGCTTTCGATTCGGAACGGTGATGGAGTTTTACCCTTTGTCACGTGACTTATACCGTGAATCACTCGACAAACCGCACGTATCGCGGATAGCTCGTAATTGGCGTCCCTGTTCAAAGTTGGACGAGATCTATAGACCTATTCGGCTAACTCAATGTTGTACCCAATTCAAACCCTTTGGGAATAAAACGTTTGTTTCAGGAATTTCCATATCATTTAAATGTGAATGCCACATTATAATGCAAATGCAATACACAAAGAATCTTATCCCCGGGAGATTTGAATTGGGTACAACATTGCGTTAGCCGAATAGGTCTATTGATTAAATTTCTGTATGTAATCGGACATTTTGCCTATTAAATTTTCATTCAATGTTTAAAAGGCCGACTCCATGGCGGATATCAATTCGAGTTGAAATTTTGGTCTGCGCCCTTGAATGACATTTTGTTGCAGTTGCATGAGTTTTTTCCCTCCGTTTCACCTGGCATGCTGAATCTTTTTGAGAGCCAGGAAGTCGAGCTGCAATCTTATACCACTTCTTCCGCCACCAATACGGCCGCAGGATACCAACAGAAACATCTGTTTTCGAGGTTTCCTACTAATGCGTGAATTCTTTGCGTGAGGAACTCATAAAGATTGAAGTAATATTTATTCTGAGACAAGGAATGTTTAGATAGCAAAATCTCCCAAAATCGGTAATGTTTTTGACCCACATATGAGCTCTCCTGGCCGTCAGCGAAATGCCGCGTCACACAAAAGCCTGGAACTTCAAGCGTCCTCTCTCACAAAACGAAGAACCCTTTGGAATTAAAAATTTGTTAATATAAAGGTGTTTAGGTGCTTTAATACCTTGTGAAAGTAGAAACTCAGAAGAATCAATAGTTTCTTAGTTTGGTCATTTTAGTGACGTCACGTGCAAACCAAGAATTCCCAACGATTCGCAATGATCAACAAAGCAAAGGAGGCAAAGCTGGGCTAGTTCATCATAAAGGCCTACCGCGAAATATCCCGAGCGTCTGTGCACATGTACAATTCCTCATGTCCCCGCTCGGAACAACTGTGCTTGTTCACTGTTCAATATGGTGCTTGTTCGTGCTGTATCTAACCAAACCTTGTCGGAGTTTCGGCTACCTCGCTCCTGCAGACCCAGCGGCCACCCCGCACGAACCTGCCTAACTGGGGCTCAACTTCTGACCCGCTAATGATGTCTTGAGGTTCACTTTTTCTAAATTACAATTTAGTCACATTAACATTTGTTACGTAATCATTGTTAAATCTTCGTGTGGGAAACAACTGGTGTATATGTTTAGAACAGCTTCAGACAAGTCTACCTCCGCAGAGTATTTCATCGACTACAATTACATTTTCATAATTATTTGCTGATTTATTTGCGTTGTAAAGTCGGAGTTTATTCCCCGTTTGTCAGGCTTTTGCTCGGAAAGACGTACCACTTTGGTGACGTGAATTTAACTGCCAATAAAAAATGCAAGTAAAAAACTGAACACGTGGTACAAGAGTCGTTGCACCAGGAAAGTGGTCTCGGGCGTTTAAGGTGTCACTGCAGAACGATATTATTTTTTAATTTTTTTTTAAATTCAAAAAGCAAACATAATAAGGAAGAAAGCCAGGATAACCGACGTCATCAGCTTACGAAATGAAAACTGCAAAACCTTTATTAAGTTCAGTGTACCAACTCTTCTATTCTCAGATATAAAGTCAGATCTCAATACATAATCATTTCGTTTTCGATGGCGAAAGGCGTCCCTTCATTTCAGCAACATTATCATGTACATTGAAACCGGGAATGCTTTGCTATAATTACTCACCTTGAAGATGTTTTCTATCTGTGTTTTCAGTAGAGTATGTTATTTAATCTATCTGGACTTACTGGTTAAGTCTTAACTGGAAATAGCAAGCTGTCTTGCAGTCAACACACACACGTCGTATATTTAATAGCGACTACGCTTGAAACGAACTTATTCGTTCGAGACAATTTGAAGAGTGATACAATTGATGGCAGCAATTATTTGAAATGAGATGCGTCCAAAATTTAACTGATTTGAGAGATCTATTAACTGCATGCTTTCAAAACTTTTCCTCTAGATCAAACAACCCACTGTTGCCTTAACAACCTTTCCTGCTTAGAATGAGTATAATGAGCTTATAAGATGAATTCTCTCAGTTGCAATTGTGTAGCCTGCGAAAGCTTCCGCGGCGAAGTGCGATGAGAAACGGATGTTTTCGCAGGCTATCAATTGTGCCACTTGAGCAGTGAACAAAATAGCTGGATTTACAAAAGAAATAGAGTGACCGAACTTTCTTTTGGTTTAACGGCGTAATAAATCTTTCCGAGTCGGAATGCTGGGTGAACACCGGCATCAGATGTGCTGCAGGATTACAAGGACGTCTTTAATGTAATGGTAATTTAATTTTGCAATGAAAACATGTTATCTATTAAGTTTTAGAGTGTTTTAGTAACATCCTAATGGGTTTTGTTTACTACGCTGGTGAACCATGATTGCAAGAGTTAGTTTGAGCGGCGAAATAGTCTATATTCATATAGTCTGTATAGTTTAGCCGGTTTAATTACTTTATTGAAAAGTTGTTAGATATTCCCTGTCGTATACGGTACAACAGCACATTCTAAGACAGATAAACGTTACGTAACATTTTCTCTCCATTCCGTGCTGTTAATGAGTGTTTTTAAAGGGATTGTCTCTTGAGCTCCGTTAGTGAGAAACAGTCAAATATTCACTCAGCGAGCACCGCTAATTATGCCCAATCGACTTTCACTTATCTTGAACGGAATACCTTTTAGCTTTGAATTGTAAATGCCGTCGAATTTCAATTTCTCTATGAGCTTCCATTAGTGAGACAAACACAAAAAGGTACTTCATGGTCAAAATACTCAGCGAGTACCAAACGTTAAAATTCTCGTAAATGTCAAATTTCAATTACCACCCTAGTCTCTTGAGTTTCCATTAGTGAGTTAAACACAAAAAGGTACTTCATAGTCAAAATACTCAGCGAGTACCAAACGTTAAAATTGTAAACGTCGAATTTCAGTAGCCACCCTATCAAACCCTTCATCCCACGTCCTTTTTAGTTCAGCGACCTCCAATTAAATATATTCTCGTCCAAGTTTAAAATTGAATGCCCATGTTGGAGCTTCTTCCTGGACAGTATGACATTGTTCCCAAACATCTTTTAATACATGTAGGAGTCAATGGATAAAAGAGTAAAATATAAAAGCAAGAGATAATTTGATTTCTTTTCAATTGGGAAGTCCAGAGCAGGTTCGGTAGAGCAGCTTGGTCTGGCAAGAATCCTGGTGCTGTCACGATTCCGGTTATTACTAACAGTAATTAAGTTGAAAATCATGTCCGCCATCCCGACGTCGGTGTAGAATAAATAAATAATTACATGATTAAGTGAGTAAATAAATAAATAAGACAAATTAATTCTTCCATGTTGCCAGCTGGTTAGTGGTAACCACGGAAAGATAGTTGGTCCTAGAACAGTAATAGTATAACCTCAGGCAGCCAGCAAGTCGTAATGATCGCTGACTGTATCTTAGTGTTTTAACTACCAAGGCAGGGGCGGATGCAGGATTTTTTTAGGAGGGGGTGCACTCGTCTCTTGTTCTACTTCAACACCAATAAATCATATAGTTTTTTTTTTTGCAGAATACCAGTTGTATTAGAAAACCGCAGGTTATCTCAGAGGGGGGGGGGGGGGGGGGGAAGGGGTGCGCACCCCCTGCACCCTCCCCTTAGATCCGCCCCTGCAAGGCATTGGAGAAATGCTGTGTTTATTATGCAGCTAAAATTCGCCAAACAGTGCTCCTACCGTATTTCATGGAGAGGTGGATCAGCATTTGTAAACGAGTGTTTTACGATTTTATAATAGATCTAGCAGACAGCAAGGCATAGCCGGAAAACTTACTTCTTTCGGGTTGCTTGAGTCGTTCTTACAAAGTGTTACAGCTATTAAGTAAAGTGGAAGACCGTTACACTAACTTCCTATTAGACCTCGTTAAAATGACAAACGACCACTTTCCATTTAATTCCTTCTCATGTAACAATTTTAATTTATGGGCTCATTTTACCATGACAAGTCGAACGCCTGGTGAGACCAATCGAAGTTATGAAGGGATTAAGTGTAAAATGGGGCAGCCTAAAACTCAGAATTTAATTAAACCACCTTAATTTAGAACTCGCATCATACGCCCGTTCATTTGCTTTTACCTGAACCATCAGCCATTGATTTTTATTATGACATCATAATTTTTAGTTCATAAAACCACTACTTCATATTCAACCGAAGGAAGACCAAGTTTTTTTTCTAATAGAAGAGTGATTTTACTTGAACAGTTAAACAGATACTAACAAATATATTAATAGTGCAAAATAGCGAGAGATAAACAAGAGAAGACAATAGAGATAGTGCATAATAGTGCAGTAGTATTAATGTCAGTACTAATCTCTCATACTAGTCCCCTTAATTGCTACCTGTATTGCTCCGAGAAAACCCTGGATATAATACACTGCTAGGATTCTCTCTTTTTACTTAATTCAGTCATAATTCTAAGTTTCGGGCATGAATGCTGTTTATGTCAATTGCTGTTTGTATGTTAACGTCCTGACTGTGCGTGGAAAAAGACGGTATATTTTAGATCCACAATTACATTTGCATTCATGACTATAGGAAGACAAAGTGACCGCCGCTCGGTTATAAAAGTTAAAAAGAGTGACCATTGCTATCAAACCCACTGTGTTTACCATTTTATCTCGTGCTCTAGATACAGTGGCGAGAAACTTTTCTTTTTTGCGTATGCCTGACTCGTCTGTTTGAGAGAAGTATTCTTGTGTAAGTAAGCAATTATGATGGAAACAGGTAAATTATTGATCGAGATATTTTACTAGGTTGTTGTTGTTGTTTCTTTTTTTCCAAAAGAGAGCAGAGCTCATTTTCTCATAGACTCTTCTGAGAGGTCATTTTTGGGTTAAGTAAACGTACGCGTTCATCAATACTTTGTAAGCCCAGTTATGTGTTTTCGGAAGAGGAATTTTGTTTAAAATCCCGCATAACCCAGGATTAGCGCTAATCAGTTTTCGAGGAAGTGGACTCACCAAAGGAAGAATCAGTTGCATCACCAACACATTTAAAATTGATTTTTAAATTAGATTGAAATTGCAAAAATTGGCTCTTTCAGTGCAGAAAACTCAACCAGGGCCAAAGACACTTGAAATTTACAGGGTGAATTTTCTAGTTAGTTTTTAGGTTGTGTAGTTGACAATCACCCAGAGGGTAAGTCACCTGTTAAGAACGTGACACTGATGTCATTGGCCAATGAATAAATGTTAAAGAATGTTGGAAGACCTCGGTAGAGTTCACTGCACTGTGAGGGGTCCAGTCATGAAAGATAATTAGACATAATTTCTGTTGTTACAGTAAGAAGCAAGGATTCCTAAAATAACAGCTACATCAAGAAGCAATTAATGATATACTGGATGAGAGCCACGGTAGCATCCGTCCAAAATTGTCAAAGCTTGACAAAACATATTGATTAAAAATCTTGGTAACCTGTGTTAAATGTTTCATTGAACTGTTTTGATGACGAGAGTAAAACAACGATATAATTTTTCATGGACTTTTATTATATTAACAGTAGGTGAGTTAAAAACTTTTCCTGTCTTCGGTGGGAAGTCAATTCAGGCCCACAATTACTCTGGTTAGGAAAGCCTCCCACAGAGAGAAAATCCTTTTGTGGCTTCTCTAGCGAAAATTAATCATAGTAAGAGTTATAATTAAACAAAAAGGGTATTTTTAGCTACAATGTTTTAGTTAATAAATTGTTTATATGAAAATTATTTCGGTAAACAAGTACACTTTGACGAACACAAGACCTGTCTCCAGACTAGAGAATCCGTCTTATTCTTTTAGCTGGAAATATGTGATTTTGGAGACTTCGACGAAGATAGTTAAAGATAGGTAAGATGAATTAATTTTATCTTTGTTATGGCGATATAACTTGCAAAAATCATGTCTCTTGTGTTTAATTTGGTATGGCCGGTAAACTTAATTGCGTTAGGCACGGGTTCAGACGCCGAACTTTTCATGAGCCGAGGAACGGCTGAGCCGTTCCAAATTGAAATAGGCGTTCCTAATTGATTCAGACGCTGAACTTTTCATGTACTTAATTCAATGTCTTAGGTTCGGCTCGGGGTTCGGCTCATGAAAAGACTGGCGTCTGAACCGGGCCTTAGTCAGTTACCCGAACCCACGGCACTACATTTTGAGGTGTTCACTGATCTTCAAAGCGTTAATTTGAAACCTTGCTCTTTTACCGCCAAAAAAATGGTATAGTTATTCATTTAGGTGACGAAGGTCTTTCAAGCTTCTTCTCGTATATCCTTCATCGGAATTAATAGAAACAAACGATCGATGACGGTATGGCATTGGGTGTAGAAAACCCGATGCAAATAATCCTAGAAAGAAGCTTGAAAGGCGCGTTTTTGAAAATTTAGTTCGTGAACAAATCATAAAGACTCAGTGTACATTAAATATTGTGGTGACACGAGGCCTATGATAAATTATACAATTCAGTTGATTTAACTGAAAAATTTATATGTTGTTGCATAGTTAATTGAGTGGAATGGTTATGAAACCCGTCAGACTCCTTTGTTATATGTTTTTGTGGACCTGAAAGTGCACAACGTTCAAAAAACTCCCTATCATTTTGATTGTATTGACCAATAAAAACGTTGCATTAATTTATTCCGTAACAATTTGCCAACAGAAAACAAAGGATTGTGCACTTTCAGGGTGCTTCCAACATAAACTGCAGCACTGTTGTTTTTATCATTGATGTTTGCCGCTTTCATAACCAGTCTCCTCTAATAACTATGGTTGTTGAGTGAAGGTTTTTTTCACAATGCAAACTGTCGCGAAATCAATTGACTTGAAACTAAACAATAAATAAGTAGAATTCTCTATAACACGTAAAGTTCATAATACAAAACTGTTGGGATTACCGTTTACTAATTTCAGAGATAGTAACTGGGTGACTATTTTGTTTTAGTAAGTTTCATATGTAGCGATTGTATGGAACGAGGGATCGCGAAATGTGTCTATGGATCTCTGCTTGACAGTCACTACAAGTTCAAGTTTACTGTCAGTGGTGTATCGTTATCGCCTATTTGGCTTAGAAGCTTTTAGAAATGTTTGAAGGACTTTTAAGTTCACATTTATCTTTTGACGTATAGGCCTTGAGATTCCATTAATTTATTTTGAAAATACAAAAAGCTAATCTTAAAAGGGGTCTTAAAATTGTGAGGGCATCAACTGCAGAGAGGGGAGGAAAAAGAGAAAGGCCTCGTGTGAGAGTGCGATGTTATATAAGAATGGAGATGATGAGAAATGAGTGGGCGAGGAAGTCAAGTATTTCAGGGGGCGTGTGCAATGAAAAGTAATAAATGAGTACTGTTTCCATTTACAAAGTACAAAGAAAAGAAATAACAGCTATATATTCATAGCGGCGTGTATCCTGGGACACGTTTTTGTCTCGCTTTTTAAACATTTGTTCAGTTTTACGTATGAAATCATTAACTTTTGTTCATTATTAACCGCAAAGTTTAAGTATTCAAGAAAGTGTTTAATTTATTTGGTTATCGATATTAAATAGTTACCCTTACTATCAACAGAATGGATTCAACAATGCTGTTCCACATTTTACTACCCTTTACGCTGTCTCACATGATTTACAAAGTCATTCCTCAGCATTGTGACAATGGAGAATACTCTATATTTGGCAAGATGCTAAGAGGACACATATTTAAAACGATAAACGTATCAACGCCCCATGAATGTCTTCAGGAGTGCAACAATGACATCAGATGTCGAAGCTTTAATTATGTCATCATGAGAGACGTGTGTGAACTTAACAACCGGACCAAGGAAGCCAGGCCTGGAGATTTTGTTCCTGACTCTAAAAGATACTATTTTAAAAGAACTGCAAAATCAGGCAAGTTTTTTTAGAAGCGGTCCTTGACGGCTTGGAAATAGAAAAATAAAAAAATCTGATATAGGCAGATGCGTTTCACAAACATGGTCAATTTTAATGACCCCAAAGCTAGCCTTTATGGCGTCTGAGAAATTGTGTCTTGTGAGAACAGGGTGTTCTAACTCGATAGCGCCCCGCCGCCATTTAGTAAAAAAGCGATAATCCTGAGGACGAGTTTATATTTCACACACCAAACACTTAGGCCATGAGAATGATAAATGTGTGATGAAAAATTCATGTCGGATATGGGCTGTGGGACTGAAAAATTTCATTTCTGGCATGAAAAACTGTTTTTAGGAAGACAAAATGAAAATTTTAGTTTCAGCTTGGTCAGCCTAATTAGTTGAAAGGAAGGGCTGTCGAAAGCGACACTGGAAAATCATGACTAACTGATTTTTAAAGTAAGACCAAACAAAGTTTATCAGCGCATTCACAGAGCAGCTTAAGTGTTGTTTACCATACTGTTCAATCATTTGTTGATCTCTGCTGTATAAATTAAGTATAAATTATGTATTTTTAAGTAGTATTATCTCTGTTTGTCTTTTTTCTAATAATGTATCATGGTCTTTTGGATAAATATGTTACCTGAATTAACAAATGGTGCAACAATCTGAACAAGGAGTCAGGATTTGACATTCCACTTGGCATATTCCTACCCCCAAAAAAAGGGTGTGGCGGGGGGGGGGGGGCGGTAAAAAGACTGACTTATTCCACAAGAGCACTAACGAGAGATCACTTCATGTTGCAGTGCGTTTAGACTGCACTGTGTTGAGGTCAACGATCAAGACCTCGCAGCTTCCTATCGAATACGTCTCTTTCTCAGAATATTAATTTGCTTTGCAGTCCCACTTGGTTCTATTCCTGAGATACCTGCCGAAACTTGCAAAGAAATCAAAGCCAGTGAACTTGGACAAGCAGTCAGTGGTGACTATTGGTTTGATTCGGTTCTACCCGGCAAGATAATTCTTCTTCCCTGCAATATGGAAACAGAAGGTCAGTGACTTAATTTTAGAGTCATCGAAGTCATCTCAGGTTATGTTCACACGGCGAAAAGGTTTTCGTGCCGGCGCAAAAAGCTTTCCGGCATAATGTGAACAGCAACGGCACCCGGAACTGGAATAAGTCGTTCATACGCATCAAACATGGTGCAGCCGGAACGGTTGGCAGAGAGGGTTTGGGCGAGAGGGTTTGGGCGAGAGGGTTTGGTGCATTAGTTGCGTGTAGATATGTTTTCATCGATATTTTTAATTCAAATGTACAAATCACTTTTTATTTTTATATTTTTAAATTCGTTGTGTTTATCTTAATAGTTTTTAATATCGTAAATTAGGATTGCATCTTGTAGTATTTTTAAAGTTTAATTCGTCGTGTCTTTTCTTATTAGTTCTAAATATTTTAATTATGATTGAGGGCCATTAGTTCATCAGTGTTTACTGTCATGTGTTACCCTCATTAAATAAAGTTGCTACCTACCTACCTTCCTACTAAATCTCAGTTCTCACTTTCAAGCCTAACTTCCATCTCAGGAGATTTCGTTGCTGTTTCTACTTATTCTCTTCCGCTACGGCTCGAATACCTGTTCACACCAGGACGCAAAATACACCAAAGTGTGGTACAGATGTGTGACGCTCCACTTCCGAGATCGGCACGGCAGAGCTTGACTCTGTTACAGAAATCGCGCCTAAATCATCTTTCTTAATGTACGTGTGAACAGAAGCCGTATCCGATATGACTTTCCTGGGGCATCCAACGAGAAGATTTGAGAAAAGACCTAAAAAAATAAACAAAGCATGAATAAAGCTTTCTGAAGCCATTTTAAGCATTTTGGGAGGTTGTTGGAAAAAAGTTATCTATACCACACTCCCAGAAAGTCTGATGGAAGAGTTCCCAGCAAGCAAGGTATACCTACAACCTGCAACCTGACTTACTGGGAAGTTTCCCAGAAGACGTATGTCCAGACATCATAGGTCAGTTGGGAGTGGTCATAGGGCAAAATTAAGCCCTTCAGTGGGCAGGGGTGGGGGAGGTTTCAGACAAACAGCCATAGCAGCTATTTGTCAGCAATACTTCAAAGGGCATATTATTTTTTCCAAATCTTCCCGCCAAAAAAAAAAACTTGCCTGGAGAACAGATATTTTGAGGAACAGATCCAATGGGTGCCCCTGACTTTCGTGCCTATACGCAAAAGCTATCAGGTACAGCGTGAGCAATTAGCCTCAGATTTGTGTGCCTGTTTCAGATGCCGATGGATGCACCGCGCCAGCCGTCTGTGACGTCATCAATGGCAACTGTACCAATACGCTTGGTTCCTACTTTTGTTCCTGTAAAGTTGGTTTCATTGGTGATGGAAGGAACTGTACTGGTGAGACGAATACAAAGATGCTTCTGCAAAAATAATCATATTCCTGCCATGAACCTACCTTGAATAGAAAAATAATAGGCCATTTCCGAGTTCCAAAACCTCTCACTTTCTTTCTTTCTTTCCTTTTTTTTTCAATTTACATGGGAATAAAAAAATCATTTTTATATCAATAGATCGGCGCTTCGCCTCACTTTGAAACAAAGGCTTGGCACAGCTCGGTTTCACCTTACCGTTTTCAAGTGTCGCACACTTTTACACGTGCTTTGTTTATCAGTCAGTTACAACAGATTGTAACTGCGTAAAAGAGAGGAACCATTCTTTCTCTTTTATTTTGGCGACTTAAGTACACTGATGTCAAACAGTGCAGTGACATTTGCTTACACTAAAGCCTTTTCAAATAGATTACACGCAGTGTGAAAAGTTAACGGCGTGGCCTTTTATCCAAATGCTTTAGAAACTTTCTTTAAGTTATATAGAATGCTTTTTAAGCTCCATAACTGCAACCTGCGCTATTCTAGTATTTGAAAGTCTTCAGAAACAAGAAACTTTCTTATTTTTCAATTTTAGAAGTCCATCCTTTGGAATATTAGCCTAAGGAAATAAAGAACACTGTCTCTTTAATCTGTCCACAGATGTCAACGAGTGCAGTGCGTCACCTTCTGTATGTCACGTTAATGCCACTTGTCAGAACAACGTAGGTTCTTATGTTTGTTCTTGTAACACTGGATTTACTGGAGGTGGAAAAACATGCGCAGGTAAGATCGCACCGTTTTCATTTATAGTTCTTTTTATTCAGCTTTTCGTGTTTAGATAATGTTCACAATTGGCTGAGAGCAAACAAACTTACTCTAAATATGACTAAAACCGAATTTATGCTTATCGGATCTAGGCAGAGGCTAAGTACTCTCACAGAGTCCC
Organism: Porites rus; assembly: GCA_964035705.1. Lineage (NCBI taxonomy): Eukaryota > Metazoa > Cnidaria > Anthozoa > Scleractinia > Poritidae > Porites > Porites rus. The sequence continues at coordinate 8,047,284 of OZ038002.1, forward strand.
CGACATTTGCAATTAATGATTTTCAAGTTAGCCAGGTCACTACTGCAAAATCACTTGGAATGACCATTGATGGCAGACTTGATTGGAGTGGCCATATCGAGAAAGTAACAAAGAAAATCGCTTCTGGTATTGGGGCCATAAAACGAATAAGGCACCTTGTCCCTCAGGCGACCTTACAACCAATATATCAAGCTTTAATACAGCCACACTTTGATTATTGCAACATTGTTTGGGGAAACTGTGGGATAACTTTACAGAATAAGGTTCAAAAGCTACAAAACAGAGAAGCCCGTGTTTTGACCTACTCAAGCTATGACGTAGATGCTGGTCACCTTTTCAAACTTCTAGGGTGGAAAAACCTAGCTTGTCAGCAATTCAAAGAGCTACGATGGTTTACAGGTCTCTGTACGGGTTGGCTCCAAACTATCTTAGTTCTAAATTTGAAAGGCGAGAAGTCGCATATAACCTAAGGGACTCTGAAAATAAACTCAATGTTCCATTACCGCGCACAAACTATTACAAAAACAGCTTCAACTATAGTGGCGCCATTCTCTGGAACAGTCTTCCTTGTAACTTAAGGGAAGCAGAGTCCCTTGGGCAATTTAAACGATTACTCAAAGAACTGTAAGGCACGGCATTCGTGGAAAGCAGCTTTTTTATTTAAATATTTTTATTATGTTAGACTTAGGCATTTTTAAAGCTGACGAATTTTGTACCGTTGATAAATAAAGATTATCTATCTATCTATCTATCTATCTATCTATCTATCTATCTATCTATCTATCTATCTATCTATCTATCTATCTATCTATCTATCTAGCAACAACCCAAATTTTGTCGAACGTGCCAAAAGGCGTCTAAGATTTCAAAGTTTATAACATGCTATGATCGGAGCTATTTCTCTCCGGTTTTTTTATTTTTGATGGTAAGCTTTCTGTGGAAAGGTATGTTTTGCTTTTGATTTTGTTTACAATTGAGTTAGGCCACAAGCAACCTGAAAAAGTGCAATCGGCTTACCCCGATATATCTCTCAGTATTCCTGTTAGGTGAGGCGCTTTTTACTGGAGCCTAGATCAGGGTCGGGAAGGGTATTCCATCGATATTCCAGGGATACGGGGGATACAAGCCAAAAGTACAGTGCATGATCTGGGAAACGTGAAAGGGATACGGGATTTGACTGCCACCTGGGAAGCGGGATTCACCAAAATTTGGGCACGGATACGGGATTGGGAAAGAAACAATGTTCGGGATAGCGATGACAGAAGTTCTCGTAAAAAAGAAGCGGGTATGCGCGCGGGATCTGGATCCCCCGTTTCCAGACACTTTCTGTATTAAAAGTTACCACAGGCCAAAGGACAGGAAAGTGCTACTGAAGAAGACTGCCTACTATTTTTAAATGTTTTCCGTTTTGATCCATAGATGTTAACGAGTGCAGTGCCTCCGTTTGTGACATCAATGCCAACTGTCAGAACAACATAGGGTCCTATGTTTGTTCTTGTAATGCTGGATTTACTGGAGATGGGAACACATGTACGGGTAAGCTTGCACCGTTCACTTGTCCAGCAACCGGAAAGCAACAGGAAAGCAACAGGAAAGTGCTACTGAAGAAGACTGCCTACTATTTTTAAATGTTTTCCGTTTTGATCCATAGATGTTAACGAGTGCAGTGCCTCCGTTTGTGACGTCAATGCCAAATGTCAGAACAACATAGGGTCCTATGTTTGTTCTTGTAATGCTGGATTTACTGGAGATGGGAACACATGTACGGGTAAGCTTGCACCGTTCACTTATCCGGCAACCGGAGTGGGCCTGTTGTCTGAGAAAACAGCCGAAATTTCGCAACGCCACCACTGGATTTCTCAAACATGAAGTCTGAGAAACGAAGGTAGAAATAATGATACTGATGACGTGTCACTGGCCAGATCCTGGTATAGTACTTCTGATTTGACGTTCTGCGACGGGAGTATGCTGCCTTCAAACAATCAGAAGCACTAGCCAGATCTGGGTAGTGAGCTGTCATCAGTATGAAATTTCTGCTCGCTCCCCAGCCGTCATTTTCGGCTGTTTTCTTAGGCTACAGTGAGCTCAAAGTTACCTAGTTTCTCTCTCTCCGCCGCGTGTCGCCTTTTCTTACGTGGGGTGATTTTCACGCGCGCTCGCGTTTCGCTCGCTCTACTATCACGGCCTGAGGAAAAATGGGGGACTACTCGTAGTCTAAAAGTTACCAAAAAAATGATGATCTAATCGCTGTGATAGGAGGTTATACCAACACCGTCTGTTTTTGAAATTTTCCGTTTTAATCCATAGATATAAACGAGTGCAGTTTCTCACCTTCCGTTTGTGACGTCAATGCCAACTGTCAGAACAATGCTGGCTCTTATACGTGTTCTTGTAATGCCGGGTTTATTGGAGATGGAAATACGTGCGAACAAGGTATGTCAGTGTTACTGTGACATGGCACATCACTAGACCAGCAGAAACTATTTTACTGTCAGCTGTTACGTATATTTATAAGCTAAAAACAAGGAAGAAGAAGTCTGTTTCAGGCTAAGACGGCTATTCAAATAGGAACGTTATTGCCCCTTCGAATTTGTGCCCCTCTCTTCTAAAAAAAGAAAGAAAAGAAAATTTTCGGGGTGCACAACCAGATAGGGCCTTTACTTAGTGAGTCACTTCAAAATTAAATTGCTCTTTTCTTGAGCAAATACCAAATAACAAAAAGATTAGAATTAAAAGCAACGAGATTTAATTTTTAATCAAAATCAAGCGGCGTCGACGCCATATGTGGGTTGAGTTTGGTGTGGGTTCTCTCCATTGCTCCATGAGGTTTTCCTTTCTCCTCAAAACCAAGGAAGCTAGACGAAGAACGACTATGGAGATGTGCTTCCCCTAAAAACCGTTATTTATTTATTTGTCTACTTAGTAGGTTAACACACCCTTTAGTAAAGAAACTCTTTGTCCAACGTTTCTTTGTCTTTGTTTCCTTCAAAGGCTTCAGTTCCTGTGCAGAGCTAAGAGCCAGTCAGCCAGCGGACGGAATTTATCAACTTGCAACTAGTTCTTCACCAATTTCGGTAAGTACGTTTCGGGTGAGTTTCGAGACTATTTCAAATCGATTTTTTGCGGAATAGGCGGCGGTTGAAAGGAAGGAGAAAAAACTAAAAAAACGAAATCAGTGACACTTCTGATGTAATTAATGGTTAATTGCCTCTTAACGTTTCTCAAGGGTAAGAATACATTGTTTTTGGAAGAAACTAAGAGGTTCTTTACATGAGGGGAGGAAGATCCTAATACCAGGAAGATCCTACAAGGTGGATCAGTTTTGGATTGTCGTAGCGCCATATGTTAGATTCAGTTTACATGCAAAGGGTTGTACTTGCCCCTAGCGCTAGGATCTTCACAGCTGAGAGGTTGGAAGATCCTAGTACTAGCAAGATACTAGCACCATGTAAACTGCCTTCGCTATAGGCAGAAAATACAGTCCTAGGGAAAAACCAGACAAAAATAGCGACGGGTCGGTCAGTGCCTAATCACCGCAATAAAGACCAAGCATTACCTTTGGCGTTACCACGAGTCCTGCCAAGAGCTGACTGCTGTGACAATTCTGCTTAACGCCGAAAGGACCGAAAGGTCCCAAATTGCATTTTTGTTTTTGTCACCCGCCATTTTGAATTCCTTCTCGATCCTTCTCTACTTTCTCTACTTGGGAACCACAAGGACCGACTCAACATGTTAGCCCAACGACAAATTGTTCTTCCTTCGAGGATCTTCCTCCCTCCATGTAAATAGCCCCTAGTTCGGGAAATTGATCCGACCTGCGGTGAAATCACCTTTTCTATGGAATTATTAATTTGGAGTAGACTCGTTTAAGTTCAGCCGAACCCCACGGCTTTTATGTTACTGAATGAATCCACATACATACTCAGTGAGAAGCCATGTCATAAATTTCATTTCATTTCATTTTTATTAATTAATCCAAATTTACAATTTTATTTTCTCACTGCCCACAAAAAGCAAAGATGGTAGCAAAGGTTAGTCTAGGTGAGCAATGTCCATATAGAAAACGATTACGCACTCCAGCCATTGCATTCAATTCACAAGTAAACAAAAGTATTTATATCATGTACAAATGATATACAGAAGGGGGAAAATTTAATTAATACAATACGGAGATTAACTGGAATAAAGAATAGTAATAAAAAAACTTACAAGTACAAACGTACACTATTAAGACGATTGCATAGATAATAAGTGGGTGAGTTACGGATTAAGATTGAGAATATGTTGGATTTGTCCTACTAAGGTAGGTAGATCGGGATAGTCGTCTGTCTGTGAAAGGATTTGAAGTAAGCAATCATGTATTTTTTTTTAAAGCTATGCTTTGGGAGTTTTCTAATACTCGGAGGTATGCAATTCCATATTTTGGCCCCGAATCTTGAAAATGATTTCCTTGTTTATCCAGTCATTAAAATTTAATTTGATTCGTAATCGCCTCTTTACGAGGATCTAGTGTTTAATATCAGCGTGTACTTGAACAGTAGTGTTAAATAAGCGTAAAATATTTTGTGGAGCTAAATTGTTTGTGATATCGTGCATAAGAATAGCAACTGATTTGAAATAGAACATGTTTAGAGGAAGGATACGTGGGGGGGGGGGGGGGGTGGGGGGAATGCAATCGAGTGAGGTGTATAATGGCCAAAGTACATCAAACAAAGGGCTCGCTTTTGCAGCAAAAATAATTGGTTAGTATGAGTCTTAACCGCTTGTCCCCAAGCGAAAATACCATATGACAAATAAGAGAAAAGGGGAGCTTTATAAATAGTCTGCTAAGAAACTGAGTCTAGCAATTATGCCAACTGTTTCACACATTTTTTTTTTCATTAATAAGATTAATATACTGCTTCCAAGTCAAATTGTTGTCGATGAGCACTCCCAAGTCGCTCACAAAAACTTTGCAATTATTATTTTTATGTCACCCTTTTTATAAATAAAGATAAAGGATTTTAGGGGACTTTATGAGATTTTTTAGACGGATGAAACCGGGATCATTTTTGGAGATGTTTTAGGCCATTTTAAAAATTATTTTTATTGTAGCGTGTAGGGCCCCCACATGGCTTCCAAACTCAGTCGACCGTATAATTTTACCTTCAGGTGTATTGTGACATGACGACTGATGGAGAGGGCTGGACTCTGGTGGCTCGGTTCTCGAACGCCGACGCTACAAACTGGATGAAAGACTCTGGAGAATGGTGGTATGATAAAACTGTAGCTTATAGAGATACAACTGTCCCCTCAAGCAACACTGACATGATCTCTCCAGCATTCTGGCTTGTCACCGGCACTCATTTCAAGATTACGCGCAGTGATAACCCTCAAACCGCTTTGTTGAAGACCACAAGTAACTGTTTGGGTGGGCAGACATTCAGATCTAAGATAACAAGCTATGGTAACTTCAGAAACAGCCAAGTTTGGGCAAGCGACAAATGTCTAGGAAAATGCGCGGTCCAATACGGCGGACAATACCAAACAACTCATGGTTTTACGATGTCAACTTGCTCTGGGAGCATCCAAGGCGCTAATTATATCGGGTTCTGGTGCGACTATGATAGTGGTGATGGAGCTGTAATGATGATTGGTGGTGGCGGATCCTCTTGTTCACGTGCTGATCACGGGATTGGGGTAACAGAAGCTAACAGCGCTAACTTCGATTTCAGTACTGAGAGAGATTTTGGTAATGATGGTGGTTCCGGGACCAGTGCCTATTCGTTAAACCTGTGGGTGCGCTGATTTACAGTTAACACGTTAAGCGTTCAAGGGGCAAAGATCAGTAGCAAATCATCACGCGCTTTTCATCATATTTACATGGAAAAGGAACGCTATAAATTTTTAATTATTATTATTATTATTATTATTATTATTATTATAGCACGATAGCAGTAACAGCAACAGAAGTGTAAAAAAAGAATTAGAAGCAATGTCTTTCTCTTGCATCACGTACACTTGTCAGTAGATGATCGTTTTTTTGTTGTTACTACTGTTATTAAATCTTTTTGTCCGGACTGTTTTGTTTTCAATCCAGAGACCATTCACATCAACAATACCCACAAACAGCTGAAAGTCTTAACAAGAGCACAAGAAAAAGGTTTGGGGTTGACGCAGATTTGTAAGGCCTAGTACTGATCCCTAATAGTAGGACATAGGATACAGCACCAAGTGAAAGTACCGAGAAAGGTCATTTCGAAACAAGGCTGGAGTTAGTAGAAGAAATGGTGGTTCGGACGTAATAGTGACTTACCGTAAAATTCTGAAAATAAGCCCCGGGGCTTATATTTTTCAATGGACCTTTTGGAGGGGCTCATATTCGGAGGGGCTTATGTACGCAGGGAAATTTGCGTTTCAAAATCGATTTAGCTGGCTTGTAGTGGGAAGGAAATTTACCATTTTTGCTTTGTTTTGCTTTGTACTCGAGGGCAAATTCCAAGTACAAGCCCCCCGGGGGGCTTATATTCGGAGGGGCGATTTAACGGAGGGTTTTTGCATTACGATTTTGGGGGGCTTATATATTGAGGGGCTTATACATGGAGGGGCCCATTTTCGGAGTTTTACGGTATTCTGAACGAAAGAAATACTAGAAATATGGGTATCGCAGAACCTCGCGAGGCTCGGGGGAGAGCGGCCCATTAAAACGCTAGGAACGCTAGGAATTGAAAGGGGAGAGAAATAGTGTGAATGGTTTAACTGAGGTATACTCCATAGGTAACCGAGTGTCGTAGGTAAATTACGTGAGGATCTTCAAGCTTTGCAAGAGAAGATAAGCAATGAAACAAAACTTTGTGACAAGACAAAAGAGGAAATAAAAATTGTAAAAGAAGAAAACGATAGTTTGCGATTACGCATTGGCGAGCTCAAACTGAAGTTTAAAAATTACTATCAACTTGCATTTCCAAAAGCTTAAACAGTCTGTATGTGCCTTTACCTAAAATTAGTGTGGCAGGTGAAGAGACTGGCACACCATTCGAGAGTCAGATCTCTTCCGCTACTTTTATTAAGAAACAGGTTTATTTCAATGTTATAGCATCGCTTATAATAATCAGATAGTCCGCATGTTTTCCAATAATAGTTTGATACTGAGGGAAAAACTCGTTACTGAGCTAAAACGTTTACTAAGCTTGTGCGTGTAAGATTTAATATCAGAATAGATTAATCTATACTTTAGGTTTATAAACTGATAGCTAATGCCCATCCAGTACACCCAGAACACGCTGACTGGCTTTTCAGTATAAAAAAAGCTTTATACACTGATTAGATTAGGTTGAGTGAAGGTGAAATTAGATTGGGGAGGAAAGAGAGTAAACAATAGCCTCGGAGCAAGCCAGTTCTCTAAGCACATTTCGCTTAATCGTGAGAGTAGGCAGCCAGTGTGCGCTTCCAGCAGCTCGTTAAAGCACTCGACATACACATCAGTGTCTTACTATAACGATTGTTTCATGCGTTAAAGCCGGCGTTATTTCGAGAAATGAAGAGCACGCGGGATGTTTGGAGAACACGAAAGACAATAGTGAAGCTCTAAATAAGCGTTTGGAGACCACTCAAGAGGCTAGTTCTTATCTCATAGCGGAAGCATGAACCAATTGTTTTATGACATTATCAACGCGGCAGTTAATTCTAATTGAATTATTAAGAAAAAGCTTTAAGGTAACTTAAAAAAGGTTTTCTTAGTTTACAATGCCTTCCAACGTGTTCACTATACACACGCCTGTAAAATTTCAAGAGTTTGCGGAGCAATACCTTCTTTATACACCGCTTTTCATCGTGGCAACCTTAAGCTGATTTTAAGGCATTTCAGTCCAGCGCTGTTGACGACAAATTAATGCTCGTCACACACCTTCAAGACTAGTACATTTTAGTATGGCTTTTATTGCATATTTAAATGTAAAACATTGATAATGTTCACGCCATGGGGGTATGTATGGCTGAGCATTAATTTGGAAAAATTAGCATAACGTCAAAACAGTGAATTGTAACGCGGATTTTTGGTGGGTTCGTAGGCTAGGTTCCTCTTGAAATTTCAAGGTGTTTCAATAAATCAATCTTGATGAAAGTTTCAGACATTATTATATACATTATGAAGATTAGTATGTGATAAGGTTTAAAAAGAATTCTGTTGAGCGGTTTAAGAGATATACAGAGAAGCGCTTAAAGTCAAAATTTAGAATAAAGTTGCACTTAAACAGGTGTTGAGGAAACATGTTTAGTTTTCAGGATCACAATAAAGCCGGAAAATACATCAAAATTTCCAAGCATTGAAATATGCCTTTTGATGTTACTTAAGATTAATTTGAGTTATTTAGAACTTTTTTATTGAACAATTAATCACGGCTATTGAAAATATAAAGTTTGAAATATATTTATGTTTTATTTGAAATCAAACATACAGAATATTTTACTTATCACAGAGGGTGGGCCGAGTTGTTCAAAGCTGGGTTAAGATAACCCAGGGTTAGTGCGATATTTGAATTCAGATTTGAAAGCTTAGAAAGCATTTCAGTTTTAATTCTTTTTGTCTACAAGTTGATGATTGGAAGCTCTAAAAATAGCACAGAAGATTATCCGAGAAAATGCTTGAACACAAGAAAAAGAACCCTGGGTTAAATTTAACCCCGGGTTAAGCGCTAATCGGCCTTCGAACAACTGGGCCCTGGTGTCGGATTTTCAGTAGCAAGTCTACTACCGCGCGAAATTCGGATTAAATCGATTTCATTAGTTTTTTTGTTTATTGTTGTCATAGCGATATCGATTTTACTAAAAACTACATTTTGACAAACTTTAATTCTTTTCACTGTATTTTACGGTGTTTTCGTAAAATCCTAATGAGTTTATTTACTTACGCCGGTGAACCAAGATCAGCAAGATTTAGTTTGGGCGGCGAAGTTTCTTGTATTACAGTATCGGCCATATTTACATTATTGAAAAGTTGTTATGTAGTCCCTGTCGTATACGGTACAACATCACATAGTAAGTCAGATGAACCTAACGTTAACATTTCTCCTTTCCGTGCTGTTAATGAGTGTTTTTATAGGCTTGATAGTCTCTTGAGCTTCCATTAGTGAGATAAACACAAAAAGGTAGTTTATAGTCAAAATACTCAGCGAGTACCGCTAATTATGCCCAAACGTTAAAATCGTAATGTCGAATTGCAATTGTCACCCTATCAAACCCTTCATCTCACGTCCTTTTTAGCTCTTTGTCCTCCTGTGTCCTCCTCTAGTCAAAATATAAAATTAAATGCCCATATTGGAGCTTCTTCCAGGACAGTATAACATTATTTATGGAAGGCAATGTTACTGACAATTTCCTGTTCCCAGACATCTTTTAATACATGTAGGAGTCAATGGATAAAAGCGTAAAATAAATAATAATCATGAGAATAAAAAAAGGATAATTTAAATCCTTTGTAATTGGGAACTCCAGAGCAGGTTCGGTTATCTCAGCCTAGACTCCTGGTGCGACCCCGTTATAACAGTAAATTACGTTGAAAATCATGTCCGCCATCCAGACGTCGGTGCAAAATAAATAAATAAATAAATAAGTGAGTAAATAAATAAACAAATTCAAGAAAGGATATACTAAAACAATGGATAGTGTGCAAACTTACACCTGTGGTTCCTTGATTCGCTCTTACGGAGTGTTACGGCTATGACCGTCATATTTATGACAAACGACCGCAAAAATGATGGATAATTCACCATCCTAAGTCTGGGACGAAGGCGGCTGCCCAACTAACACTTTTATATTAGCAGCTTTCTGTGCATATTGGAAGAAGGATTAACTAGTGTCTGGCTTTTTTGTTTGTTTTTGTTTTTACAAGCTCTTCTGGACCCCAGGCCTGCCCAGAGGGAATAGGCACGAATGGGACTCATAGGTCCCATGCAAGGTGCCATCCCTACCCAATCCCACAACCCGTAAAGGTTGGCCACACCACCGGGGTCAAAGCCCCCTACTCTTTTCGAACAGTGGTGTGGGTTCTTTTACGTCCCACAAGAACAGATCAGTGAAAATGCTGTGAGACGGGACCTACGGTTTTTCGTCCTTATCCGAGAAGACTTGAAAGTCCAACCATTTGCAGATGTCATTACAAAGGCAGCGCTTTCTTCTTAGTTATTTAAAGACCCTAAGTGTTGGTCCGGCCGAGGTTTGAACCCGCGACCTCCCGCTCAGCAGACCGGCGCTCTCTCTCCCAACTGAGCTAACCAGGCGGCGGTTGGCTTCCTTGATTGCGGCCATTACTGGTGAAAGGTTGAACTCTGTCAGTTCTAGTGTAGGAGTATCTGATTAAGTCTCGCACTGCTCTGCGTACGTTTCCATTTCTCCCATAGTTAAACAACGGATTCAAAACTCCATTTAGAGTCAGAAAAAACCTAAGAAAAGGACCTAAAGGGATATTTACAGTGCGCAAAAGTCCTAGAAGTTTTAGAACTCGTAGAATAAATCCTGGTAAGAAAGTAAAAAAGAGTGCGATTACGATCAAACCTACAGTGTTGGCCAATTTCTTCTCTTGCTCTAAGATGGCAGACACCTGGGCCCTTTGCTGCTGCATGGTGCGCCTGTGGCGATTGTTTGCGATGAATATTCCAACATAAGAAGCAAATATAATGACTATAGATATTATGTAGGACAGGCTAATTGATGATAGGACTGGAAAACGAATGAATGTAAAATAAGATGAGGCAAAAAGCATTTCTGACATAAAGAAGCTATAAAACCAGATAGCTGATGATTGCTTAAGAACACGTGATCGCTTCAAATGAGCACGGTACAACCAAGGCTTGCTTACTGCTAAATACCGGTCTTTACTGATAAGTGCTAGGTTACCCACGGTAGAAAGATTACACAGAATGACAAATCCACGTTCCAAATCGCCCATTTCCTCGGGGCAAAAAGCTTCGTACATGTTTCTCGCGAAACTTTTAACGAAGACATACACCGCAAACAATATGTCGGTTATTGAAAGACTGCCCAGTAGCAATAGTGAAGGATGCCGAAGAGATTTTACTCGTATCAGAGCCGCCATTATAAGGGAGTTACTTGTGAGTGAAAGAAAAGCCAAGAGCATAACTAGAGGACCGAAAATAAAGTTTGTTACATTATATATTGTGTGCTGAGTATCTTCTGGAAGGCCAGGAATGACGCATCTTTGATGAGAAAGTGTTCCTGTTAAGTCTGAAGTATTGTTGTTCTGATATGACATTGCCTAAAGTAAAAGATAATGTTGAGATTAGAGTAGATCATATCGTGTTTATGGAGAAAAACGGTTATTGTCAAAAGCTTGAAATGCCTGTTCCTAAATAACTTGTTCTTAAAACAATGAAAATTTAAAGGTGTTTAAAGTAAACGAGGTTTTAAATCCCATGATAGAAACTGATTAGCACTAAAAACTGGAATTTTTTGCTATCTTATGTCGAATTTCAGCCCGCATGCAATGTCTGAGTTAAAGGAAAAGTGTTTCACATTCAAAACTCAAGCGGTGCGCACGCCCGTATACACAGTCCTACTATAATTTCACCTGGCCGAAACTCTCTTCACGTAATCCTTTTAAGAAAATTTTTTCAGGAAGCCGACCGCAGTGAAGTCTTAGCCGGGCTCCCACTCCTCCGACCCTCAGATAGGTAAGTATGGGTCGTTGTAAGTATTCTACTAAACTTTTTCAGTGTGACGGTGCAAGCAGAAACCAGCAGATATCTTAAGTTGTGAATTCACAATGATCCGCAAAGATCAGCATAGCAAATAGGCTTCCACGCAGACGTTCTTAGGGGTTTGTCATGCGTTCCTTTCTCACTAACGTCTGCTGATTGGAGTGGTAAAAAACGTAGACCAGTTACAGTACACTTCCAGATCTGGGAAGTGCATTTTGGACCTTGTGAAATTTCGCGCGAGACTCAGCTCCAGAAAAGATCACAAAGGTCTCGAAAGGTATATACTTTTACAACAAAGTACTCAGTTAACTAACACGCCTTCGTATTAGTGACTGCCCTCGCGATCTCATTGAAAAATTATCTCGGAGGTGTAATTTCCTGAACGAAAGTCAGCTTTACTACAAAAAAATAAAGTGCGAAAAAAATTGATTCTGCCTTTTGTTCAGTCACGATCGGTACAGCCCCGCCGTTGCCTCACCCACAGAACAACTTTATATGAGCAAATGGCATCTAATCCAGCCTTTACAAAGAGAAATATACAAAACGCCAACGCTTATCTCCTAACTATTCTTGTCCGGAGCTAAACTCTTTGGTCACGTATCACACTCTACCGAGCAACCTGGCTCGTTCTCAAGGTTCTCTCCTACCCGTACCTCTCTCTCGCTATGTAGGGACAGGTAGGAGAGAACCCTGGGAACGAGGTTGTCTACCGAGCTTATAGGTATGTGTTTGGCTTGTCAACACTTTGACTTCAACAGCACCGATTGGTTCTCCAATAAACTGCACGTGAGCTCCAGCTGATATTTGCGAACAATGGGAAGGAATTTAAACACTTGTTTCAGCACAAATTAGTGCATGAGGCAGGAACGCGCGACGAATCCCTAAGAACGTCTGCGTGAGAGGCTACAAAGCAAAGGAAGCAGAGTTATGCAATCACATGTAACCCCTGCAGACCCGGCGGCCACCCCGCACGAGCTTGCTTACCTGGGGCTCAACCGCGGACCCGCTAATGATGTCTTGAAGTTAACTTTGCCTAAATTATAATTTTATAGCCACATTAAAATTTGTTGCTTAATCTTTGTTAAATCTTGGTGTGGGAAATACCTGCTGTAATTGTTTAGAACAGCTTCAGACAACTCTACCCCAGAGTATTTCATCGGCTCCAATTACATTTTCGTAATTATTTGCTGATTTATTTGCGTTTTGAAATTAGGAGTTAATACCCTATGTCAGGCTTTTGGTAAACTTAATTCGTACAGGAAAGCCGGTTTTGACGGAAACATAGAAGACTTGCTACTTTGGTGAGACGTGCCAAAGAGATGATTTTCATTGGAATTTAGCTGTCACTATAAAAGCGTATAATATTATTAAAAAAAAAACTGAACACTTGGAACAAGAATCGTGGTACCAGGGAGGTGGTTTCGGGCGTTTAAGGTGGCGTTTAAGGTGTCACTGCAGAACAACATGTTTTAATTTTTTTAAATAATCAAAAAGTGAACTTGATCAGGTAAAAACTGATAACCGACGTTCCTCAGCTTACGTATTGAAAACTGCGAAATCCCTTATTAAGTTCAGTTTACATACTCGTCTATCTCAGAAATAACTCGTCCGAGTTTTTGCTGAAGTAAAGCGCGATCTCGATGAAGAAATCATTTCGTTTTCGATGGCTTAAGGCGTCCCTTTAGTTCAGGAACATTATAATGTAGAGTGAAATCGGGAAAGCATTACCTTAATTACTCACCTTGTGGATGTTTTCGATCTGAGTTTAGTTTCAGTTCTAAAGTATGTTATTTAATCTATCTGAAGTTGCTGGTTAAGTCTTAACTGGAAATAGCTAGCTGTCTTGTCGACACACGTGGCCTATATTTAATAGCGGCTATAGAACGTTGAAACGAACTTATTCGTTCGAAGAGTGCTATTCATGGCGGCAATTATGTGAAATGACATGCGTCAAAAATTAAACTGATTTAAGTGATCCATTAACTGCATGCTTTCAAAACTTTTTCTCGAGATAAAACAACTGTTTGTTGCCTTAGCAACTTGCCCTGCTTATAACAGAGCTTATACGACTAATTCTTTTAGTTATGTTTCACTTGACCAGAGAACTGAATAGCTAGATTCACATAAGAAATCTGAGATTTGACCGAAGTTTGTTTTGCATGGTTTAACGGCGTAATAAATCTTTCGGGAATTGCTTGGTGAACACCGGCTTCACATGTGCCGCAGGATTACAAGGACATCTTCAGTGAAATGGTAATTTTATTTTGCAATGAAAACATGTTTTCTAGTTATTGTCAGTTTTAGAGTGTTTTAGTAACATCCTAATGGGTTTATTTATTACTCGGGGGAACCAAGATTGGAAGAGTTAGTTTGGGCGGCGAAGTTTACTAAGTCGTCTATCATTCATATGGTGTCAGCCACTTTATTCGTTGTTGTTATATATTCCCTGTCGTATATTACGGTACAACATCACATACTAAGACAGATGAACGTTACGTTAACATTTTAATCTCCATGCTGTTAATGAGTGTTTTTATATGCCGGATAGTCTCTTGAGCTTCCATTAGTGAGATAAACACAAAAAGGTACCGCTAATTATGCCTAAAAGACTTTCATGAATGTTGAACGGAATGCCTTTTAGCGTTAAAATTGTAAATGTCTTCGAATTTTAATTGCCTGTCTATCACAAGGCCTTCAAATCACGTCCTCTTTAGCTCAGTGTCCGCTAATTATAAAAATATATTTCCGTCAAAATATAGAATTAAATGCCCATATTAGAGATTCTTCCCGGACAGTACATAACATTATTTATGGAACATATCACTGGCAATTTCTTGTTCCGAAAATTTTTTTTAATATATGTAGGAGTCAATGGAAAAGCTTTAAAAAAAAAGAAAAAGAGATGATTTTCAGTTGGGAAGTCCAGAGCAGGTTCAGTAGAGGTCGTAGAGCAGCTTGGTCTGATGTTATCGCGGCCTAGAATCCTGATGGTGCTGTGACGACCCCGTTTATTACAGTAAATTAAGTTGAAAATCATGTCAGCCATCCTGACGTCGGTGTAGAATAAATAAATAGTTATTTTTAATATGACTAAGTGAGTGAATAAATACTTTTTTTAAAATAAAATAAATCAATTCTTTCATGTTGCTAGCTGGGTAGTGGTAACCACGGAAAGATAGTTAGTAACAGCATAACCTCAGGGAGCCAGCAAGTCCCAATGATCGCTGATTCTATCTTAGTGTTTTAACCACCAAGCCATTGCAAAAATCCTGTGTTTATTATGCAGCTAAAATTCGCCACAGTACTCCTACGACAGCACATGGAGAGGTGGATCAGCATTTGAAAACGAGTGTTTTACGATTTTATATCTAGCAGACAGCAAGACACAGCCGGCAAATTACACCTGTGGTTACTTGATTCGTTCTTACAAAGTGTTATCAACTACCTGTTGTGGCCTCGTTATTATCATGACAAATGACCACTTCTGCGGTCTAGATTTCCATTTAATAAATTCCTTCTCATTTAACAATTTTAATTTATCGGCTCATTTTACCGTGACCAGTCGAACGCCTGGCGAGACCAATCAAAGTTGTTGCGGGATTATAATCCGGCAGGTTAAAATTCAGAATTAAATTAAACTACCTTTAGAACTCGCATCATACTTTGACGCCTCAGTAACGCCCGTTCATGTGCTTCTACTTAGTTTGAACCATTAATTTTTTAGTTGATAAACGGCCACTACTTTATGTTCAACCGAAGGAAGACCAAGGTTTCTTAATACTAACCTTCTCACACAAGTCCCATTTATTGCTACCTGTGTTGCCCCAAGGAAACCTGGGTATCATACACTGCTAGTATTCTCTCATTTTCAGTCATATAATTCTAAGTTCCGGGCATGAATGCTGTTTATGACAAGTGCTGTTTGTATGTTAACGTCCTGACTGTGTGTGAAACGAGACGGTAGATCCACAATTTCCTTCACTTTCTTCAGTTCGATTCATTGCTGAAAGCTTGGACTCATGCAATAAATAAAATCCCACTGCTGTACGAACGACTTCATTTCTGCCATAGTTTAATACCGGATACAATCACCGAAGCTGAGAAATTAATAAATGGGAAGATGACCTGAAAAGGATGAATTCAGTAGTGGAAAATCGTGTTACATTTGCATTCATGACTAGACAGTGTCCGCCCTGGAATAAAAGTTAGAAAAGAGTGACCATTGCTATCAAACCCACTGAGTTTGTCGGTTTATCTCGTGTTCTTGATACGGTGCTTTTGCACTACGGCATGCCTGACTCGTCTGCTTGCATTGAGAGAAGTATTCCTGCGTAAGTCGGCAATTATGATGGGAACAGCATGAGGGAAATTATTGATCGAGATATTTTTTTGCCAACGACGGTTTCTTCCCCCAGAACAGGGCAGAGCTCAGTTTCCCATAGACTCTTCTGAACGGTCATTTTGGGTTAATGTCGACTTCGTCTCTAAGAAAACGTACGCGTTCATCAATATTTTGTGAGCCTGAGTCCAGTTAGGTGATGTTTTCGGAAGAGGAATTTTGTTTAAGGTTCCGCATAACCCTCGGTTTAACGCTGATCAGTTTTGAATTCGAGGAAGTGGACTCACCAAACGAGGAATCAGGTGCAACACCAACACATTTAAATTTGATATTTAGATTTAATTGAAATTGAAAAATTGGCTCTTTCACTACACAAAACTAAACCCGCACCCAAAGACAGATGAAATTTATAGAATTTTCTGGTTAGTTTTTAGGTTGTGTAGTTGACAATCACCTAGAGAGTAAGCCGCACCTGTTAAGAACGTGACACTTTTCTAGTTAGTTTTTAGCTTGTGTAGTTGATTATCACCCAGAGAGTAAGTCACCTGTTAAGAACGTGACACTGATGTCATTGGCCAATGAATGAATGTTACAGAATGTCGTACCCCTGTGAAGGGTACAGTCATGAAAGATAATTAGACAAAATTTCTGTTGATACAGTAAGAATGCAAGGAATCCTACGATAACAGCAACATCAAGTAGCAATCAGGGATATACTGGATACAAAATTGCATCTTAAGGTATCTAATGGTACGAAAATTGATTAAAACACTTTAAATCCTGTGTGAAATCTTTTATTGGAACTGCTTCAACAACGAGAGTCAATCCAAAACATAATTTTCCGTGGATAGATTATTAAAATAACAGTAGGTGAGTTTAATAAAGACTTTTTTAACTTGTCTCTGCCCCTGGTGGGAAGTCGATTCAGGCTCGCAATTACTCTAGTTAGGAAAGCCTCCCATAGAGAGAAAGTCCTTTTGTGGCTTCTCCAGCGAAAATCAAACAAAGTAAGAGTTATTAAACAAAAAATGTATTTTTAGCTAAAATGCTAATAAATTGTTTATATCATTATTGCGGTAAACAAGTGCACTCTGTCGAACTCGAGATCTGTCTCCAGACTAGAGAAGCCGACTCACTTTTTTAGAAATATGCGATTTTGGACTGTGACAAAACCATCTTTGTTTAGGTAAGATGAATTAATTTTATCGCTAAAAATCTCTTGTGTTTCATTTCCTACGGCGGGTAGTAATTGCGTTTAATTAGTTACACATTCTTTTGAGGAACTGACGCCAAGCGGACTTTGGCAGGAAAAGGGTGAGAATCAGGTCTGCGTGCTTGTTTGTCCTGGGTGCTTTTATTTTGTTTTACTTGAGTTTCTTGTCAGAAACTTAGCTATATTCAGGCCTGATCTGAATAGAATAGCAACCGGCAAAACAAGATTTTTAGTTAGTTACCAGAACCAACGGCGCCACATTTTGAGATGTTCACTGACTTTGAAAATGGTCTGAGGTGCCCTTTATACACCAAAAATGCATGGCAAATTTTAGCTTACTGCTTTATAGGTGACGAAGGTCTTTCAAGCTTCTTCTCGTATACCCTTCGAATGCATGAAAGTAAGTTTGTTAATTATCAGAATAGAAACAACGTTCGATACCGGTATGCTGGGCGTGTAGAAAAACCAACGCCGGCAGCTGTACGTGTCGAAGAAAGAAACTGAAATGGGCGTCTTTTTAAATTTAATTTGTGAAGTGAAGACTGCGGTGTACATTAAATAAACTTTTATTATTGTCCCCAGTCGTAGCATGAAAACTGTGATAAATTATACAATTCAGTCAACTTAAAAGTTTTATACATTATTCGGAGAAGGTTGTTTTAGAACACAAACTGGCGTATAAAATCAATTAACTTTAAGTAAAAAGAAGTAAGTAGGATTCTCAAGAATACAGAAAGTTCATAACACACAATCTGTTTGATTACCCGTATATTTAGTTTACAGTAACTGGATGACTGTTTTGTTTGATCGTAAGTTTTATAGCAGCGAATGAATGAAGCGAGGGATCGCGAAATGTACTGATCTATAATGATCAGGGGTGGTGTATCATTATCGCCCTTTTGGCTTAGAAGTTCTTAGAGGTGTTTGAAGACTTTTAGGTTCGCCTTCGTATAGCCCTCAAAATTCCATTAATTTATTATGAAAATACAACAGGTTAATCTTAAAAGAGGTCTTAAAATTGTGAGGGCACCACTGCAGAGAGGGGAGGAAAAAGAGAAAGGACTCGTACTGAGTGTACGAGGTTACATAAGAATGGAGATGATGAGAAATGAGTGGACGAGGAAGTCAAGTATTTCAGGTGGCGTGTGCGGTGAAGAGTTAGATGAGTACTGTTTCCATTTACAAAGTACAAAGAAAAGAAATTAATAGCCATAAGTAAATTATAGCCATATATTCAGTAGCTGCCTGTATTCTGGGACATGCAGGTTTTTGTCTCGTCTGTTAAACGTTTATTCATGTGTTCATTATTGATCGGCTTGTGAAATCATTAACTTTTGTTGAATTTTTAGCCGCAAAGTTTAAGTATTCAAGAAAGTGTTTAATTTGTTTGGTTATCGATATTAAATAGTTACCCTTAATATCAACAGAATGGATTCAACAATGCTTTTCCACATTTTACTATCCTTTACGCTGTGTCACATGATTTACAAAGTCATTCCTCAGCATTGTGACAATGGAGAATACTCTATATTTGGCAAGATGCTTAGAGGACACATATTTAAAACGATAAAGGTATCAACGCCCCATGAATGTCTTCAGGCGTGCAACAATGACATCAGATGTCGAAGCTTTAATTATGTCATCATGAGAGACGTGTGTGAACTTAACAACCGGACCAAGGAAGCCAGGCCTGAAAATTTTGTTCCTGACTCCAAAAGATACTATTTTAAAAGAACTGCAAAATCAGGCAAGTTTTTTTTAATACGATACGTCCTTGACGGCTTGGAAATAGACTAACAGACTAAAACTAAACAAGAAATTGGAAAGTACTAAGAATGGGAAAGTATGAAGTTTTTCTCTACAGGCTTATGCGAGAAAAAATCTCGTATAGACGGATACATTTCACAAAAGTGGTTTATTTTAATGACCCAAAGCCAGCCTTGATGGCGTTGAGAAATTGTGCCTTACCAGAACAGGGTGTTCTGTCGTACTTTGTTAAAATCGTCGCACTTTCTAATACCTGCCGCAATTTGTAATAAAATTGTCGCACTTTGTAGTACTATACACTTGTCGCATTTCATAACAAACTTGAAATGGATGGTCGGAGAACAAGTAACAACAACAACAACAAAACAACAATGACAATACTAATTACTACTACCACTAATAATAATAATAGAAGACTAATAACAATAGATCAACATGAAGATCACTTCGTGTTGCAATGCATTTAGAACACTCTAATGAGGTCAGAAATCAAGACCTCACAGCAACTATATTACAGTTTTTGCTTTGCAGTCCCACTCGGTTCTATTCCTGAGATACCTGCCGAAACTTGCAAAGAAATCAAAGCCAGTGAACTTGGACAAGCAGTCAGTGGTGACTATTGGTTTGATTCGGTTCTACCCGGCAAGATGATTCTTCTTCCCTGCAATATGGAAACAGAAGGTCAGTGACTCTACGAGTCCGTAAAAGATCGTCTCAGGGTTATGTTCACGCTATACCGAATAGTTTTTTCGTGGCGACTCGAAAGGTTCTCCGGTATAGCATGAACAGCTACGACACCGAACTGGAAAAGTTCGTCCACACACATCAAACATCGTGCCGCCAGAGCTGTTAGCCGAGAGGGTTTGGTTCTCTAAATGTTAATCCTCACTTTCAATCCTTTCGTTCCAGTCGTCTTTCTAGTTATTTACTTCTGCTACTGTCCGAAGACCTGCTCACACTACACCAAAGTGTGCCACAGAACCAATCACATATGTGATGCTCCACTTCGCTCCGTTACCGAACTCGCGTGACGTGACGTTCTAATGTTTGAACAGAAGTCCTATCCGGAATGATTTTCCTGCCGGCGCAAAAGCTGTCCAGTATAGTACAGTGTGAACATAACCTCAGATGAATGACGTGATACCAGCCCAGTTTAAGTTGCTTTCGGTTTAATCTATTAAGTGGTATCACCGTATACATTCCTTATAATCTGACTGTGTGCCTGTTTCAGATGCCGATGAGTGCACCGCGCCAGGCGTCTGTGACGTCATCAATGGCAACTGTACCAATACCCATGGCTCCTATTTTTGTTCCTGCAAAGTTGGTTTCACTGGAGATGGTAGGAACTGTACTGGTAAGGGGAATACAAATACGGTTCTCCAAAAATAATCACATTTCTCGCATGCACCTAACTTGAATAGAAAAACACTAGGCCATTTCCGAGTTCCAAAAATTGTCACCTTCACAACGAGGCTTAATGCAAAACCTTTCTTGTAAAAATACGTTTTATTTGCAGAGGAATAAAAAATTTTCATATCAGTAGATTCGCACTTATCTTCACTTTGAAACAGAGGCTTGAAGCAGCTCTGAAATTGTCTGTTGCACCGTTACTCACTCGTGCTGCACACTTTTAAACGTGCTTCGTTTATCAAACAGATACAACAAATTGTAAATGCTTAAAACAGGGGTTCCCTTTTCTCTCTTTTATCTTGTTGACTTATGTACCTTGATATCAAAGAGTGTGGCGACATCTCTTAACTAAAGCCTTGTAAAATTGTCCAAACGCAGCTTGAACTACAAAAGTTAACAGCGGGGCTCCCAACCATGGCTTTTTCCAAAGGTCTTAGACTTCCCTTACTAGGCTATGTACAATGCCTTTAAGTTTCTAATTGGGCTATCCTAGGGCGTCTTTAGACTTTTCGAAATGTTAGATGGTATTTGAAGAGTTTATAGAAACAAGATATTTCATGATTTTCCTCTTTTTTTGTCACTATTTTCGAAGAAGAAAATTGGGGTGGGGGGTCCTTTCTTAGGAATAATAGTCAAACATGGAGAGCCAATTGCTCAAAACCCATTTTCCTCCCCCAAAATCTTTCAAAAATGGAGCAGTCATGTAGAAATGTTTAGCTTTTCTCAAGCTTAAAAAATCTCTAGGCAATCTATTTGCTTCCTCGAACAGATATTTCACAGGAAACAGTTGCTTAGTGTTCCTGGATATAACGGTTCATTGAGTTAGAATGCGGTGGTTCGCTTAGTTACATCGAGAAGTATAGTTAATCGTTCCCAGGGTCTCCTTATCTTCTATCCTTGGAGTATAGGCCACAATGGTAACTAGAAAAACAAGGGATAGGAAAGTTTTACTAAAGAACACTGTCTCTTACATTTGCTGTGTCCACAGATGTCAACGAGTGCAGTGTTTCTCCCTCTGTATGTCACGTCAATGCCAATTGTCAGAACAACGTAGGCTCTTATGTTTGTTCTTGTAACACTGGATTTACTGGAGATGGGAAAACATGCACAGGTAAGATCGTACCGTTTTCATTTATAGTTCTTTTTAGATTGCACCATTTATATTTGTCACTGTTCCTTTGATTCAACTTCCGTGTTTAACAATAAACCAAAGTTGCCAAAAATGCCAAAATGCATCTAAATTTACATAGTCCTACTACGCTTTGATAGGAACTATTTTTCTCACGAGAATCATATTAATCATGGTGAACAGCCAGTGAAAAGGTATTATTTGCGTTTGATTTTGCTCACAATTGAACTAGGCCACAAGCGCCCCAAAAAACTGCAATGGGCTTACCCCGATATAGCCTTGTTCCTGTAGGGTAAGGCTCTTTCTGCTTGCTTAATTTTCTGGGTGGCGGCCAGGGGGAAGACTCCACTGGGTCACTATATCAGGGTCTGGAAGGAAACTCCCGGGGTCCGTGATTTGGCCAAAACACACTGCAGGATTTGCCAAGGGGGCACGGATGTGGGATTGGGGAAGATAATGATTTTCGGGATAGTAATGAAAGAAGTTCGGGATGCGGGATTCCCGTGAAAAAGGAGCGGGAATGCTGAATCAGCGCTTCTATTTCTAGAGTCTGCTGGCTATGTGCTGAAAAAGTTATGGGCCAAAGGACAGGAACGTAGCACTGAGGAAGAGTGCCTATTGCTAAATATTTTCCGTTTTGATTGATAGATGTTAACGAGTGTAGTGCCTCAGCTTCCGTTTGTAACGTCCCCAATGCCAACTGTCAGAACAATATAGGGTCCTATGTTTGTTCTTGTAGTGCTGGATTTACTGGAGATGGGAACACGTGTACAGGTAAGATTGTACCGTTTACTTGTCTAACAACCGGAGTGGACCTGTAGTCTGAGAAAACAGCCGACATTTCTTGACACTACCACAAGTTTTCATGCACAAAATGACGTCTGAGGAATGAACACGGAAATTTCACACTAATGACGTGCTACTACTTTGATTTGGGCGGTACTTCTGATTGGTCTTGCGGCGAGGGAAATAGGGGTTAGCCATTCAGAAGCATCACTCAGATATGGGTAGTAAAACGTCATCAGTGTGGAATTTCTGCGCTCGTTCCCCAGACGTCATTGTCGGCTGTTTTCTCAGGCCAGAGTAAGCCCAAAAATGCTACAAAATCAACAAATGGCTCTGATAGGAGCTTATACCAACACTGGCTGTTTTAAAAAATTTTCCGTTTTAATTCCTAGATATAAATGAGTGCAGTGCCTCACCTTCTGTTTGTGACGTCAATGCCAACTGTCAGAACAATGCTGGTTCTTATATGTGTTCTTGTAGTGCCGGGTTTATAGGAGATGGAAATACGTGCTAACAAGGTATGTCGATGTTACTGTCATGGCACATCACTGGTCCGGAGCCGGGTTTTGTTTAATGCTGAGTTAAGATAATCCACGGTTAGTGCGAAAGTTTAATCCAGATATGAAAGGTTAAAAAAGCAAATTAAGTTGAATTCTTTTGTCAACAATTAAATGATTCGATGCTCAAAAAAGAATCGAGAAAATTATCCAGGAAAAAGCTTTTGAAAGGAAGGAATTAGCCCTGGATAAAAATCTAATCCTGAGTTGGCGCTAATCGGTCTTCGAACAACTAGCTGGGCCCAGGAGAAATAATTTTCCTGCAAGAGCTGTCTCTTGTAAGCTATGTGCGGTACATGTATTTGCTAAACACACGGAAGTAGCAGTCTTTTCAGGCTTAGACGACTCTTCAAAGCGAAACGTAAGCGAAATCGTACACTAAACGCCCTTCCTGTGAATTAGTGCCCCTCTTCTATTGACTCAAAAAAAAAAAATAAACAAATAAACAAATAAATAACCCCGGCGCTAATTTGAGTACATTACTAAGGGAATGACCGGATATGACCTTAGCTCACTGTTCCTCTTCAGAATCAACTGTATTGCATTTTACTTGAAAAAAATAACAAATAGCAAATTAAAGTGATTTAAAAGAAAGGAGATTTAATATGTGGTCGCAATTCTGCTGCAAGGTCTTGAAACTTGTAACATTCTTTGTCTTTGTTTTGTTTTGTTTGTTTAATTGTTTGTTTTGATAGTCAGGAGTATACGTTTCATACGGCAACCGGGAGTCAACTTCGCGTCTCGTTCAAATAATTCAAATCTGATTTAAAAAAGCATGTTTAAGAAACCCAACTGATACTGAGGAGGCGAACCAGTTGGCTATTTCAAAAGCGTGGCCGAGGATTTGAACTTGAGACAAGGACAACAAATCCAGTTAGCGGTCAGGGCGGGACTTGAACTCAAGGCCTCAAGAGCTGGCTGCAGACTCCTAGGGCCAATTTGTATTGGTAATAGCATGATTTGTAGTGATATTTGGCATAAATACCACGAGTGATATTTCAAAATTGTTATACGTAATTTCACTCGCCTAAGGGCTCGTGAAATTTGAGACAATTTTGAAATATCACGAGTGGTATTTATGCCAAATATCATGTACAAATCATGCTATTATTTGTTTATACTACTACCCACACAAGGTTTGTAATTTTCACAGTATTTCAAATTAAGTTAAAATACCACTGCTCTAAGCCAATCAAATTGCAGAAATTTCTCATGTAGTAGTATATAAAAGGGTAAATTTAATAAAACTTTTACAAGTGTACGCATTGTTTTCGTGTCTAAAAACAATAGCTACACTAAGACTTGTAAATTACACTTGTAATAGTTTTATTTAATTCACCCCTGATGGTTACTATAAGTGACGGTGAGCTCAATCTCGACGATCTTACGGAAAAATAGGGGCTGGGTTTGTGAACAGTCTAAGTAGGGTAACACCCCCCCCCCCCCCCCCTTAACTTACTTTAAATTCTTCCTTGTCTTTCTTTCCTCCCGTAAGACACGAGTTCCTGTGCAGTGCGAAGAGCCAATTCACAGACAACTGACGGAATTTATCAACTTCAAACAAGTTCTTCCTCAATTCCGGTAAGTACGTTTCGGCTGAGTTTTGAGATTATTTCAGTTCGATTTTTTTATTAAATGGGCAGTCGTTAAAAGGTAGCAGAAAGCAATGTACAACCTGTTCCATGATACGGCTTCATTCAGTTAAAAATGTAAAAAAAAATTGACACTTCTGGCGTAATGGATGGTTAACTCGTTCGCCTTTTACAGTTTATGAAGGTTAAGAGAATAAATTTTATTATATAAACACCAATGAAATATCAAGTGAGCTTCCGCGCGAAAACTTGATATCTTCATATGTGTAAATAACATGTTATCTTCACATGTGAAAATATCACCGTTGTTATGGCTTCATAAGAAACCTTCCAGACCAAAATGGTTTGGTATTTCATTAGTGTTTATATAATAAATAGAACATTACATGGTCGCTTGGGGATACGGAATTTCTCTTCTCGCGTTGAAAAAATATTTCACTCGTTCGCTGCGCTCACTCGTGAAATATTTTTCAACACTCGAAAAGAAATTTCGTATCTCCGCGGGGCCATGTAATATCCTCTATATATGTCTTCGTCAGAAGAAACTAGGGAGCTTTAGCATCGACGACGGCAACGGCAGCGAAAACGTCACTTTTAAAAAGAATTCCCGTTTTTTCAATCTTTGTCGCGTTCATTGCAATTTGCTGAAAATGGCAAATGTACGCGGATTTCCCTGGAGTTGATTTCTTGAGGACCGCACTCGCGTTAAGAGAGAGAAAAAGAGATTCGTCGTCGCTTGTTTATAGACTGCAAAACAGTCGGGTTTTTTTTCTCAAAATCAGTAAAGAAATCGGTAAAGCGTGGAGTAAGAGTCTTACGCGCGCGAAGCGCGCGAGCCTCACACGCCCGTAGGGCATGTGAGGTTGTGAGGCGAGAGAAAAGCGTCTCTCCCCAGTCTCGCTCTCTGTTTTCAGCTTCGTTCCAGACCTTTTGTTTGACTGCTCGCGCGTATTTGAATACGGAAAAATACGGACTGTTTTGCAGTCTACTTGTTTACGTCCTCCATAACTCTTGCAATTAGGTATTTTCACGTCGTAGTCGTGCAAGGACGGTAAAGAAATGTACAAAAAAGCGTGATGCACGTTCAAAGTTGTTGTTTTTCGTAATAAACCTTTTGCTTTTTTGACGTCCTGCTCGTTGCCGTCGCCGTCGCCGTTGCTAAAGCTCCCTACTATAATTCGGGAAATCGCGTAACTTGTGGTGAATTCTGTTTCAGAACATACTAAGGGTGGCTATGGCCAGTAACCTTGGCATTTACCCACTGGAATTTGTTATTGCAAACGGCTAACTGCGTATTCTGCAATACGCATGCAAAAATTGCCTTTTATTGAATCAGAACAATGTAGAAGGTTTCAATTAAACACGGAAATATCGAGCAAATACGTACGGCCGACTCTCACTTAACGGACAACTCTATACGATGGACACCTCGTCAAAACGGACACCTAGAGTTGATCCCCGTCTTTATTTATTCAGCTTTTTTTATTTTTCTGGATTTGACTCGCCGTTAGACGAGAAATCATCAGAAGCACTACCCAGATCTGGTAAGTGCCCGGTGGGGGGACTACGAATATGAAAGGGGTGGGGATGCTCGTCGGAAATTTTGAATTAAACCCCTAAAGGAGACCGATCTGGGCGTGGCTCAAGCTTTTTTTGACCCCTAAAAGAGACCATGTTAAAACACAGACAATATAGTATTTTTATATTTTTTCGCGTGCAACCCTAAACGAGACCTTCACGGCTAAATATGATGGCGTTTTGCCCAGAACACCCTAAGTGAGACCAAAATCTGAAATTTACTCCCCTAAGCGAGACGACGAGCATCCCTACCCGTTTCATATGCGAAGTTCCCCCCCCGGGGGGGGATAAGTGACATACCATCAGTGTGGAATGTCCGCGCTTGTTCCTCTTAGGTCATTTCGCAAAGAACTGAACGAGCGGCCTCGCGAAATGTCGGAACTTTTGTCAGGCTGTAGAGGCTGTATTGAGAAAATTTCCGCACACTCACCCTAACATTGGACCGTCACACTCGCCAAAATTACGCCAAATCACACCTCTGGGAGGGCAAGAGTTGAGTTAGTGTCTCGCAAGGAAGACATATAAGATGACTAAATCAACCTTTCCCTGAAAAACGTGGACAAAACCATGCTAAGATGTACAGCATATCGGATCTATAAACAGGGGAACCCAACGACTGTTTTCTGTAATTTATCTGTGCGGAAAAATCGCTACGATTTCCTGTTTAATGTTTTACATTTCACTCCCCAGTTTAGGCTATTATTCGTACAAACAATGGAAAAGTAAAATTTTCGGATTCAAAAATGCGATGGAGGGAAGAATTAGAAAAATTCTCATTTTCGTAATACACGTTAAATTGAATTTTAAATTTTCCTGAAATTTTCGGGAAAATAATACTGAAGCCATTGCCATTGTAACTTCAGTCGACAAGACTCAAGTTCCCCTAGGATGACCGAAAAGGTACCAATTATATAGCGCCTCCTAGAGTGCATTTCTAGAGATCTAAGAGTACTCTGAACAGCCTAAAAAGTGTTTTCAATATATTTAAGAGGAAACCGTCTTTGGGTGTCCCTGTATAAAAAAGATCTACGGTCCCCAGAAAATCATTAAGCAGCAACTACTATTTAACTGCAAAGGACCGAAAACGAATATGCTGCATATTCGTTTGCAGTCCTTTGTGGTTAATAACGTTCAGTTATCCTCAATGGTTTGCCTCTGTGCTTTTGCCAATATAAGAGAGCTTTAGATTTGAGGACGAGGACACCTGCGAGTACGAGATTTAACTTAAAGTTTTTTCGCGTACTCCCGAATAATACTGACCAATATTTAACCCGAGAAGCTTCATTGTACAATTTTTCAACGGAACAATCAGTGTGGTTACTTTTATTAGTGGAGGTTTAGCCCTTTCCGGGTCGAAAAATGATTAAAATTCTCAAATTTGATAACTTGTTCCCGTAACTACGACATTTTCGCGAAAACGCGTAGTAGAATGACGACGGTTATCACGTTTTCCCGCCAAAATGACGTTGGCTCACGCAAGAGCACTATTTGGTGCTGAGAAAATCTTGTACTCGTAGTCGTTCTCGTCTCAGAATCTAAAGCTCTCCAGTAGCTGACCGGCGCGTCCCCAGTAACGCGCCAAGAAAGAATTGCGGTGTTCCAGTCCCCTTCTTGTTTCTGCAATGGCGTATGGCCGCCAAACTCAGTCAAGGCTCAAATTTTTCCTTCAGGTGTATTGTGACATGACTGCTAATGGAGAGGGTTGGACCCTCGTGGCTCGGTTCTCTAACGCTGACTCCAGAAACTGGATGAAAAATACTGGAAAATGGTGGTATGATAAAACTGCTGCTTATGGAGATACAACTGTCCCCTCAAGCAACACTGACATGATCTCTCCAGCATTCTGGCTTGTCACCGGCACTCATTTCAAGATTACGCGCAGTGATGACCCTCAGACCGCTTTGTTGAAGACCACAAGTAACTGTTTGGGCGGACAGACATTCAGATCTAAGATAAGAAGCTATGGTAACTTCAGGAACAGCAAGGTTTGGGCAAGCAACAAATGTCTAGGAAAATGTGCGGTCCAATACGGCGGACAATACCAAACAACTTCTGGTTTTAAGACGACAACTTGCTCTGGGAGCATCCAAGGTGCTAATTATATCGGGTTCTGGTGCGACTATGGTGCTGGTGATGGAGCTGTAATGATGATTGGTGGTGGCGGATCTGGTTGTTCACGTGCTGATCACGGGATTGGGGTAACAGAAGCTAACAGCGCTAACTTCGGGGCCGGTCCTGAGAAAGATTTTGGCAATGATGGTGGTTCCGGGAACAGCGCCTACTCGTTAAACCTGTGGGTGCGCTGATTTACAGTAAAAGAAAGTAATCCAACAGAGGTGACAGCTACAGAAATGTCAAAAAAGAAATGAGCTAAGCAGTGGAGTTGCACTTACATTGCACTTGTCGGGAAAGTTTTTTTTTGGTGTTACTGCTGCTGTTGAATTTTTTGGTCAGGATTGCCTTGTTTTCAATCCAGAGACCATTCACATTAATAATACTCACCGATATCTGAAAGTTTAAACAAGAGCATAAGAAGGAGAGAACAAGAAGATAAGAAAAGCCCTGTGAAGGTGAACTGCGTATGTATACTGACGATACCATCATATGTAATTTGCCCCAATCCTGACACGGCAGCCGCCTCACTTAATTTCATTCAGCCTAAAGTCACTAACTGGTGTCCAAATAGTTATTTTAACAGCACACCCAGGCAAGACAGAATTTATGCTCTTAAAACGTGGCACCTTCTTTGGCCCCTAGACTACGAGTAGTCCCCCATTATTCCTCAGGGATAGTAGAGCGTGCGAAACGCGAGCGCGCGTGGAAAGGAAAAATGGGGGACTACTCGTAGTCTATTGGCCCCTTACGCCAATACCATGTTCAATCATTGTTTGGGCGTTGAAATTAATTAATCAGATTGAATTAACATAACTAATCTTTAGTTACAATTTTGAGAGTGAGGTGAGCATGGACGACCATTGTTAAGATCAGATGAGAATGCGCGCATTTTAAGCTAGATTCAGTTGATTGCAACCATGGCATTAATATTCATTTACAATGCACAACCCCTTCTATTTATCTTGTGTCATAACTACAAACAAGTGATATTCAGTTGTACTTTTATCGTTCCATTAACAGTATAAATGTCGAAGATGCTAGAAACGAAATGTACATAAAAACCATGACTTAAACCCAGACCTTAATCTACTTGAGCAACGCTGAAGAATAAACTGAACTCAGCCGGTATGTGTTGTTACGCCTACAAAATCGGCCTCGAAGACGACCGAGTAAGGAAAATTGCTCAGTAAAAATAAAAGCTTGCCTGTAAATAAACCATGACTTTGAAATTTGTGTCTTGGGAATGTGCTTACAAATCAAAATTTCTTTCCTGTTTTTTGTGCCAAATACGTGTGACATCTGTGGAAAAAACAAGTAATCACAATGACCACAAACTAGTTATCTAAGGCGTGAACCAATTATCAGGATATCCGGCGCCTCTCAATCATGGATCTATGTAGTTTCTACGTCTATCATGTCCGATGTTTTTCGCTCTTTGTATCAGTCTAAAAAGCAACAAAAACAACCGGAAATGGATATTCGATAATATACCGGAATTGTTGTACTTGTGGCAGCTTCGTATGTCCAATTATAATTGACGGAATTCAGTTTCTTTTTATCACAAGCTAGGGGTGTAACAGTAAAAAAGTTTACGTAAGGTTTCATGCTGGGAGGAAAAATTCACCCATAATATCAAAATGTTTTTTATTTTGTGAGGTAAAATTCTAGGCCGTTGATGTATTCATTGGTCTTTATTGCTCATTGATATCGAGTGCATCAACTGTTGAGACAAAGGGAAAGAATTTGATTTTAACCAAGGGGTGTAGCAAGGTGCCAGGAGCAAGGCTTGTTTACTCGTCTGACAAGCTGTAATAGATTTTCCGGGAAATCAAACAAGTGAATGATGTGTTTTTCTCATAAGCACTGTACTTCTATATAACATGCAACAAAGGGACACTATACGTTCTGTGATGTTGATCGGATCTAGAGATGTTATTATCTAATGACGTTTTAATTAAAATGATTGTAAAGGAGCTAAAGATTGAGCCACATTGGCCGCTGGGAAAGCCGGATGTGAACGTTTTTTTGAACCTGCCTGCTTCCCATATTTTCGCCCAGCCGAATAACAACTACATTTAAATTAGACATTACATTTCAATCCCGAATGGAAATTTTGAATTTTGTGAATACTGGGAATTCTCTGGGTTGTAAAGAAGCTTGTTCACACACCTGAGAGCTCTATTGCTGTAAAGTAGCTTTTCGAACGAACAATTATTATTACCTAGAAATATCTAAAGCCGGTCGAGAAGGATTAATAATTTTAAAATTTCCGTAAAACCATACCATTCCCTTCCTCTTTTTGCTTACTTGCTTCAAAGGCAGCTGTTAAATAATTCTGTTGTCTTTTAGGGAGAAAACTTTTATCTCCGTTCCGTGCATTTCCTGCTTTTTGGTATTAAATTCAGTACATGGTAGTAAGGTTGTTGATTAATAAATCCCCGGGTACCCCCGGGTACACTGGAATGCGTTACCAAGCGAAATTGTTAACATCAAGTCCGCAGATCGTTTCAAAAAAGTCTTATTTGAGTATTTTAGTCAATGATGAATTTTAATATTGCATAATGATTGATGCTGTGAAATTAATTATTTTAATTATTATTATTATTTTTTTTATCCATTTTATCTTTTATATAATTTTTTTTTTAACGTCATTACTTTTAATTTTATTCATTTTATTTAGGCGTCTTGCGTGATGGTAACCCCGTTGCAGGACTATAAATTTTTGAATAAAGGTAATGGTTGAAACGTTCTGCATATTTATCATGCTTGTAGAATTCGCCTCCTTACTGATTTGATAAAATTGCCGGTAGCTGTGGCTCAGTCCATTCCAGCACATTTGCACTGCATTCCAAAAGATATTGCAGATTGACAAAAGGGAAGAGCCCAAAATCTCCTACTTGCACTGAAACTCTTTTCATATGATTTGATGTGCAAGGCAGTATAATTTACGATAACAATGTCCAGATAGTTGTGTTCTAAAGGGTTTTTAATGCAGTCGAAATTACCCGGACAAATCTGCAGAAATCAAAAGTTTGTATTTGCTATTATCAATTTATAGGCTCAGGACAAAAGAAAAGTGATTTTGCCACCGAACAGCTTAATGTTTAGTTACAATTCTAAAAATAATGCTCATAGGAATAAATAAAAAACAAAAGAAATTGATGTTGAGTGTCTTAATGTCTGAACTTTATTGAACTTTTACAAATACAATATTGCACTGTACATGATCTTTATTAACGAACCATTACTACTTGAATAACGCAGTGTGCAGTTTCATTAAAAAGTGTTGATTTATATGCATAAGACTCTGAGTGGTCGCTTACGAGAGCTTTAAAAAACAAAGGAAAAGTCCAGTTGGGTAATCCCAAAGCTGGTCAACGGTCGCTTACGAGAGCTTTTCATTATAAAGTTTAAGTTACAGTTCAAACCGGGTTTCACAAAGGTGGTCGTAACTAGACAGACTAGAGCTGGTCGCTTCCGAGAGTGGTCGCAAGGAGAACTTCGACTGTCCAAAACGAGGCCACAATAGTAGAAGTACGGTCCTAAGTGAGTAAACTTGAAATGAAGTTATCCCGTAATATACAAACTGCGACCAGTGACCTGCGCATTAGACCCGCCGTCTCAGATGGGGGGTTTTGACGCCAACCTCGTCCCCAGGGGTCCCTTTTGTCATGCGCTGGAAAAAATCGATCCCCGTCGCTGACCAAAAGGATCGCGGCCTCTGGGAACGAGATTGTTTTGACGCCTGCGGCGGGATGCTTCGAGGTCAACTTCGGGGTCGACCGTGAGCCGACAGATCTTCGGTAGAAGCCACGCACCGAAATTATCACCCAAGGTACAGCTTTTAAACTGTGCTGGTTAAAACCTCGGTTAAACCACGTTCCATCCACATGAGGAGGAGAGGGAGTTAGGGGAGTCCCTGATGTTCAATTGTTGGGGGTACTTCAGCCGACCACAAAAAGAAGTACAGTATAACCCGGAGGTAACTCGAACTCTGAAGGAAAACGAAAAACAGTTCGAGTTGGTGGGGAATTCGAGTTATCAGGGTCAATTTAAGGGAAATTTTGATCAAGAGAAAGAAAATTTAGTTCGAGTTAGCGGTGAATTCGAGTTATCATAGTTCGAGTTATCGAGGTTCTACCGTCGAGTCACACTTGACTGAGCATACATGCACAAATTACCAGTGGTTGCCGCTGGACGGATTGAATGGGCCGTAAACAAGATGGCGGCCTGTGGCCAGTTCATTTATTTACGTGAACTGAGTGCAAATGTACAGAGTAAACGAAGAGACATCTCAAGAAAACCGGTACGAAAAACTTTAAGTCATATTCATTGTTTACAAATAAGCTCATTTTCGTATGCATATTAGTCATATTTAATAACTCAGAATAGGCCATTTTACAGTTATGGATGGAAGCAAGGCTGACGGTGACCTTGTTTTGATACAAACCTTTCTGCTTTATTATGTAAATCAAATTATTCTTATGCTAACTAGTATTTTTCAAGGGCAATTTCCATAACAAAACAAAGGAGGTTTGTATCAAAACAAGGTCACCGTCAGCCACACATTCACTCGAAGGCTAGGGTGAAGTCCAGAACTGTAAAATGGTCTATTGTGAAAATTCGAAGTGAAATTTAAGGACACAAGAGGGAAGGAAAGGGCCCTACCTTAAACATCCAGTGACATGTTTGTTAAAGGGGCGCGACTGAGCCAATATGTGTAAGGACCCAGCAGGACCTTCATTATCGGCATAAGATTCATAAGGGCCTTCATTATGTCCCAGCCCTCTGCAGTGAAAGGACAACAAAATAATGTTTAACCAGAATAAGAACAAACAATGGAGGTACGACAGGAGTGGCATTTCATTTAGTGAGCGGACGAGTAATAATACATTAATAATGGATTTTTTTTACCGATTGATGGCGATAGATTAAGTCAAATGATTGTCTATTGAAAAAATCATATGATATTCAGTGCTAAACAAGAGTATAAAAATTTGTAAAACGTAAAAAATTTTGTTTCTCCTCCCTGCTGATGTAGTATCAGAGTCTTTTGTTTCTACTCCCTACTGAGGCAGCATCAAAGTATTTTGTTTCTACTCCCTACTGAGGCAGCATCAAAGTCTTTTGTTTCTACTCCCTACTGAGGCAGCATCAAAGTATTTTGTTTCTACTCCTTACTGAGGCAGCATCAAAGTCTTTTGTTTCTTCTCCCTACTGAGGCAGCATCAAAGTCTTTTGTTTCTACTCCCTACTGAGGCAGCATCAAAGTCTTTTGTTTCTACTCCCTACTGAGGCAGCATCAAAGTCTTTTGTTTCTCCTCCCCACTGAGGCAGCATCAAAGTATTTTAGTCATTTATGATACATAGACAAGGGGAGCAAGGAGGGCAAGGGTGGTGCAGTGGTTAGAGCACTTGCCTTCTACCAATGTGGCCTGGGTTTGAATCCTCACATTGAATGTAATATGTGGGTTCAGTTTGTTGATCTGGAACGCATGGACATGTTTTAACAAGTTTTTCAGAATTCCTAAGTGCTACCTGGGTAAACAAATTACAATTTACTGTGACCAATTAAAACTTACCATTTACAAGTTCCTCGATCCAAACTCACTGAGTGGAAATTGTGTCCATAATATTTATTGCCGTGAAACAATGTGTTCACAATGCGATGGTTTCATTGAATGGTAGACCTAGTGGGGAGGGGGTGTGTGGTCCAGACCCTGGTAAATATATCCAACAGAACTGAGCCAGCTGCCTTGACTAATAAGACATCGAAGTAACGCCTTATATAACCCGTTAAGCGTCGCTCACGAATGGGATTTTATCAATGTGATTAAATCTAGACAAAGTTATTTTATGACCTACCACAAGGCACGATTGTTTTAAAGCTCGGTCCTCTACAAGTAGACTGCCACACGTACCTAACGCATCATGAGGAATGGGTCTACGAAGTAGAAACCAATAATTTATGACGTGGAAGGATTGAAATTATTGGCTTTATCCTGGTGTATAAGCTTCCCCTGACCTCCCCTCCCCCCGAACAAAAACTACCCAGATCAACCTCTCATGGACGAGTGTCAATAGGCTGCGGAAGATCTTCTTCTTCTTCTTCTTCTTCTTCTTCTTCTTCTTCTTCTTCTTCTCATTATTATTATTATTATTATTATTATTAAATGTAAAAATTCCAAAAATAACGGGATCAAATTCCCGATAGAGAAGCGACGGTAACGGCAAAGAAAAGCACGATGCATTAAATCAGAAGCTAAAATCGATAGAAGTCTACCTTGCTAGGGCTTTATTTCGTTACTGAATTATGTTTGTTCTTGCCTTGGTGATGGTGCGTGAATTACAAGGAGAATAAAGATTCGAATTTGTTTTTCTTTGTGGCCATAAATAACTGACCCATCTGCTACTTACGCCGATAATCACATTAAAACACTTTTTTTTTGTACTTAGTGTAGAACTCACACATTTCACTTTGAAAAAGAACCCACCAACGACTTGGAAAGAACTTGCGTTTGTAAACAGAATTGAAAGGAAATTTAACTCTCCTCGTACCAAGGACAATTTATTGCCGATTTAGTCAACTCCCCGACTGACGTGGTACCACGACCGTTCAGGGTAAAAACTAGCCCTATTTTAAACTGATATCTTTATTTAAATCAGCGTCAGGATGTCTTCTGATGAGTTTTACGCCCGTATCTGATAACGATCAGCTATTATTTTAAGGCTAAGTTGTGTATCTCGGCGGTTTTTGGATAATAAAATGGCTTATTTATCTTTATACCGACTTACTCTTATTTTGTGAAGGCCGTGCATTAGGTTAAATTACACTTTTTTAAATCTGTGGTTTTCCCATCACTTTTCCTTGCCGACATGTTTGTATAGCATCAGAAAATATTGCGTGGTAGGGTTTTTAAAACTAATCTACTTGAAGCCACGAGCGGCGTGTGCGCTCCCAGATATCGACTTATAATAGCATCATTATAAGAGCGTTTCACATACCTTACGAGCATAAACGAAGGCGAGAACTTGCAGGTACAACAGCGCTGTCCGAAGACACTTAGCAGCTGACTTGGTTAGTTTTTAGATATTAAAACTTTTGAGCAGCAATTGAGTGCAAACGAGTTTTAGCCCACAGACCCAATAAATAGGTATAGAGACCCAAACAATCAAAATGATAGTCAAATAAAGACCCCCGGCGTAAGTGAACG
The DNA here is from genome assembly GCA_964035705.1 of Porites rus. Lineage (NCBI taxonomy): Eukaryota > Metazoa > Cnidaria > Anthozoa > Scleractinia > Poritidae > Porites > Porites rus. Next base: position 8,082,677 of record OZ038002.1, read on the forward strand.
CTTGCTGAAAAAAAAAAGAAAATTGCTAGAACGCATAGATCAATAAGTAAGTGACTTAGCACCTGTGCAATTATTAGCTATTTTGATTGTTATATAGCGTCTAAATGAAGAGGAAAACTTAGCTATGAAAATACTTCAAGTTAGAGTAAGTGAGAATTATGTTTAAAGTGTGGCGACTGAAAGCATGCATTGAAAGCATTCAGCTCGTGAGTGGCTCCTTTAAGGCTGTCGGTAAAAAATCCTGGATAAAACGCCCATTCAGTTGATCTCTAATCAGCTTTCCGTAGTTTTCTTCACATGTGCAATAAAATTACGGTACTTACAAATTTTCTGTTCATCTTTTTTCTCCGAGAAAGATATTCCAAGGTGGTCTCTGAACTTTAAACCCATTTCAGACTAAAATTGTTTCCGGATGTTCATAATCTGAGAGGGTTTTAACGGATTCAAAGTGAGTTCAGCCAATTTAGTATCTTACTATATCCATTTTCGCTATAAGTATCGGGGGAGTGGAGATGAAAGCCGTCTCCTAGACGCCTTGGCCATGCCCCTCTCCAGACCATAAAAACAGCTTTGTTTCAAGAGCACTTTAGGCAGACATAGTTACACCCCACCAATGCACTGGTGCACTCAAAACTCTCCGGACCTACAATGTGTATCCAAGTTACCACCTACCTGTAAACATGTGTGGTGTGCTTTGTATATATATCTTTCAATGCTTCTCGAACTTTTCTTCATACCTAAAAGATTAAACTAAATTAAGACCTACACTTTTAAGCTGCCCCATTTGCAGACCTATAGACATCACGTCAAGTGCTTATTAAATTAAATCTTGGCAATAAAATAGTTTTGCTGAAAATGTTCTAGAATATTTTAGGTCTTGGATCCGCCCAAAACCGGTGAAGATTATAATCCGGGAAAATTGTTAACATTACAAATTTCAGTGATCAAATTTGACTGCGGGCTATGCTTAAACAAGCCTAAATTAAACAAAGGTGTAACTAACTTGCCGAATGACACTACTCCACAGGCGTCTCAATACCTCAAATTATCTTAGTTTCGCGTGAAATTATATAGAAGTCTTGTCTTTTTACATGAGGTTTTTTCCTTCTATTTTTTTGATCGATCACTTTCAAATCGCGAGTCATGAAGCCAGTGGCAAGATTTCATGACGATTTGTTGCTTGTGGTGAAATTGCCATTTTCAGTCTAACCTGCTCGTCATTTACGTTATTAAAAGATGACTTTTTTGGCGACAGCTGCAGTGGCCAGTCTGGGGGATTGTTCACATCTCATGTGACCTACGCGATAACCGCTGCATAAAGATTAAAATCGCAAAGAAGATACCTCACAATCCATAAAGAAAAATGTAGCAAAAATCGAACGAAAAAATTGCAGGAGAATCAGCGCCTTAAAACTCTAAGAATAGTAGCAAGTTGCTAGGTAGCAAGACCTTATTATCCACCGGCTTGAACTGAGTCAACCTGTTAAGTCAAAGTTACTTATCAATTATAGACTCGCTTTCAATCGACTCAACATCGTTTTTTATTTCAGCATCGTAAAACATGCAAAAGATGAAGTGAGTGTTTAATGAAGATAAAAGAATAAAGGCTTGATAAACCTAGCTAGAAATTAAACATCATTACGTTAAATAATCTAACCTCGTAACCCCTTAAATAATCTGATTTAAAATATTTTTCTGTATCATTTCTTAGGTTTCAGTTATTAGGTTTTGACGCGTTGAACCAGCAACTCCCCTTTAGAAATTATGTCACAAAAAAGATGGGATTTCTACGAGAGTTAAACCGTGAATTCGATCTGGACGCTACGTATTTATTTCTTACAAGATTATCGTTTGCAAGATCAAACGGATACTGAGGCGAACTAGTCGGTTCGTATACACGTATACTACAGACCGATGACATTGCTATCAGGAGCTTTGCTTTTGGCTAGCAAATGCGAAGTATATCATTACTCAATATATAACTTCGTTCAACACTCGAGCCACGTTCTTTGTAGATACCTTTGCCGGTAACTAACTTACAATGTAACTATGTTGTACAATCATTCGTGTGACAGAAATTCCAAAAGTTACGGTGAGTGTCGTAAAGAAACCGGCTAAGGCGATCAAGACACGCGCTAATGGCTGATCGATTTGTTCTTCCACACGCGACAAGCACACGTGAATTACCTAATTCTAAGGACGTTTTAAATGGCTAACATACGCAGACTTTGAGCTGTGAAATTGCTATAATTTTCCTAATTTTTGTCTTTCTTTCTGAGTATCACGACGAACGACAAGACTCGACACCTTTAAGAGTCACAACACTTGTCTGCACCATCAATAACTTCCTTCCCGGGGCTGGGGCTCAAGAAACTTATCACGAGAATGTAGTGGAATAATAACATGAATTACTGCCTTGAAAGAGGAAATGTACGCTGTAAAGTGGAGAACGAAGGTGGGGCGGGCGGGGGAGGCATCTTGACTACGCTATTCTGCCGAGCCCATCAGTTGGTAGTCATTACTACGCCGTTTATAAGGAACAAAGGAAATCACACAGTCCCACTTAAAGCATTTTTTCCCAGTTCCATTCCAAAGTGACTGAATTATTAGGCTTCGTATACTCTAGCCTTCCCATGTATACTTCCCTGCTCCCTGCCCCTCCCCCTGGAAAATTCAATAAAAAAAGCCAAAATATAAGCCACTTTTATAAGATATTGAGTGGCAAGCTGCATCTTAAAAAAAAAATCTCTTAAGGAGATTTCTTGGGGTTCATCACATTAGCATTCGAAAGGTTTGGCAAGACGAAGTAAAGCCATAGAGTGCTTTGCATTTATACGATTTAAGGTATTTTGTTACACAAACTGGCTAAAGAGCAAATTCCTCTTGGAGAAATTTTTTTTAGAAACTCCAACGAGACTATTCATTTATGCTGCTTTCATCAATGCACAGTTCTCCGGGCCTCAGGATTCAATGCTATAGTTGTGGATTTTGCCAGTATTTAACCAACAGCCTGTAGGTTAAAATCTCTCTATGATGAAAGCTTTTCGATATATGGCCTTTCCATACAAGAAAAAAAAAATTGTCTTGAGTTAATGACTTCTTTTGCTGTCTGTTAGAAGGTTTAAACCCTGACCCTATTTCCGACAAACTCACTTTTGTCGAATTTCTAAGTGAGCCATGATCAGTGTAAAACTCCGGAATATCCTTTTCAGACGAAACTGTTTCCGCCCTTTAATATACCTGAGATGATTTTACTGACACTGCATACTCAAAGAAACCTCTGATCGATGGTTTAATTTGTTCTATTTATGCCAGTTAGATAAGTCAGAAATCTTGGGTCTGGGGGAAATTCACATGGGATAGTCTCTTCTGAGAAACCTTCGTCCTTTTCTTTTTCAGTGGGAAAAAAGGCCGGGAGCCAACAAGCTTAGGATCGGAGCTGAAAGCCACCCTGATACTCACTTATAATTTGACGGAATAGGTTTTCCGAGTGAGAGAGAAGTCGAGGAGGACGTCGAGGGACTTGGGAAGGGGGGAGAGTAGGGCTCTTATAATTGTGTAAAAAGCGCGGGATGCTCGTCATGAATAGGAATTAACCCTTTAAACTCTGATATCCGTATGCAAATTCTCCAGACTGATCTCCATACATTTCCTTACAAATTAGTTGCGAGAATTTGATAAAAGACCATTCAAAGTTGTATTTTCCTTGGAGATCATTTTGTTAAATACCTCATAATCTTTCCTCTTGACGATGTATGGATATTCGTAGGAGAAAATTGATGTTGATCACTCTTGGGACTTAATAACTATATTGCCTTTTCGGATACAGCAGTTGTCGTGGAATGCTTTTTTTTTTGCCTTTCTTTCATTCTTTTCGCCATTTTGTTTTTCTTCGGTCCTCTCAATTCCATAAAGTAGACATAAGCGATACACAGTGTGCTTGTTATAGCAACATCTGCAGTTTACATCTCTGGACAAAACGAAGGGCATCTACTCCAATTTCCTACCGGAGTACCCCCGGGGAATTTAGTGGCAGCCATTAATAGTTCTTGACATCTTGGTTACGGCAGGAGCCGATTACTGGTTACGGTGATTAAGTAAACGCTGAGCCCTTTCTAAGAGCGGAAATGAAGGTAGTCTCCAAAGCGAGACAGGTCGGAAGCTTTGCGGAAAGTGGTAACGACCAAAATTCCTAAACAAAAAAATTTTTTAGCTCAAGCTTTTATCAGCTGAAGGGAAGAGGTAGCCTTCAACACATACTAGAGCTGTAGGTTGATTGAGTCGCAAGGTTATTAGCTTATTAGTTGCCTGTTAATCACTTCAAATTTGAGACAGAAAAAGTGGATGGAAATTAGACAGTTTCATTCTACTTTTGCTCTCCGCTGTGTAATGCACCTTGAACCTCACCGTGATTTGAGACGGGGCTGCAATCAGCGACAAATATAATAATCTTGTTATTTATAAGTAAGTAAGCCGATAAAATAAAGTATACAGAGTCTTTGACGAGAAAACGCAGCTGTTTTGTAATTTATGTGTGAGAAACTGAAAACAAGAGCATCTACTGATCAAGGGACTTAAACCAAATTTACATGTATATCAACTTAAAATTTTTCTTTTTCATTTATATTCACTTTTGTAAATTCAAGGTACGATGACGCGCGAGTTAACGCTCATCTGCTTGCGAATCCTTAATGCGAAAGTGAGCCTGCGTTGGTTAACCTTAAAGAGAAACGTTGCACTCTTTGAAACATTTCTTTTCTTTCACTTCACACATTTTAATCTGTTTCCCATTGAAATGCAATCTTGTGTAGGTTTTTTTAAGCTTCCTTTTTCAGTGTAATTGATATTTCGGTTTCGGAGCAATGCAAGCAAGAGGAAACCTACTAAAACCTTTTTAGAGGTCTTTAATACACGCCAGCCTTTAGCAGATGCACGGTTAAAGGAGCTTGCTTTTCTACCAACTTACATCCTACAACTCTTTTAGCGCGTGGCCGCGCAGATTTTGTTGCGCTTGTAAGGTAACGCACGAGCAAGCAGACACAATTCTCTTTTTTCTGTTGCTTATTTTGCCAGATTTATTTTTTTGAGAAAGAAAAACAAAAACCTTATCACCTGAGCTAATCGTATACTGATCAGAGGTCCGCCCAAGCTGTCAGCTTTATTTGCCGATTTTTGAGTACCTTTCATGTAACCGGAACTGGTCGATAATGTGTGTAAGGCAATAACAGTAAATATTGGTACAAAACTACGCCATAGATTTGGCTGTCAACCGAGCTCATTGGCGCCAAAAGGTCTGTCAACTTTTGACTACCGTTGACTACGGCTTTTATTTCCTAGGTCTGACTTTTCGTCCAAAAAAACGCGGAATGATTCGTCGTTACGCAACATAGCTGACGCCATTACAGACGTGGTCCTTTCTTGAGTAGATTGTTCTATGTCAACACCCATTTTATGTACAGTATTTGAAAAAGATGCGTCACAAAATAGATAGTCTACAGTGAGATCTCAGAATTCACCTGGGTTCAATGTAACCATTATTGTCGGCTTTTAGTAGGGAGAATGATTATATTCAGGGTAGAAATCATTCGAGCTGGAAGACTAAATACCCGCTCGAATACTCACAGTAACGACATGTTCGACTTCATTTTTACAAGATTAAAATTCATTCATTAAGAGTGCAGTGTTTTACACTCTTCAACCTTTGCCGGCTCATATACCGTCGGTCTCTTTGGTGTATCGCCATAAAGTAGCTTTTGCCAGTCTTATCAGGGATATATGCCGGCTCATCGTTTGATGGATGATTTTAGCGCTGTACATAACGGTTTCACATAAGATAATTATTTTTATCTCATTTAGAAGGCTAAAGAATGTAAACAGTACTGCATAACGGAGAATTTTTAGTTCAGTGCGCGCCTTTGAATGCAGTTTTTGAACCCGGGACTGGTGCACGCCGATGATGTGTTGTATAGCTCGTCTTTAAAATAAATCGTATCAGTTGATTATCGAGCTGCAGGATAGTAAATATATTTTGAAATGGTTTTTGCTGTTTTGCTGACTAGGGAGTACAACCGAGACTGCGTGCAAGCCGGATCATTCAAGGGTATAGAGTTTTGACTCAAGTCCACTTTTTGGGATCAGAAATGGCCCCGGACATTACCATACCCTAATCACTGCTGAAAAAACAAACGTCTTTCAGATCCCAGTGAAATCAGTAACCTCTTCACGGGAATCAAGACTGAAAAAAGATTGGGTCGTTTATATCTCCCGGTCAGTCTGTCGGAACTAGAATACCTTTTTGCATGCCATTTTTCATGCTGAATCGGTAATATAACCATGATCTTAATTTTCATTATAGTAATAGTGTCATGATGAATTTCCTAGTGTGAAAATAAAGAAAATGAGTCAGTGACAAGTTATAATCCTAATGTCAATATTATGGTCACGTCCAAGTTACAGTCAAGTTCAGCTAGGTAGAACGGACTGAGTTGTTTGGGTTTGTGCCGGATTTCCAAATTGAAACATGAAGTGAAGGAATGCAATCGATACGGGCCGAAAACTGTTAAGTTCATTAATTTTTACCTTAAGTTCGTTTCTTCTTTTCCTTACATTTCGGCATCTTAAGTTTCTCGCTGTCTTCAGTTGATCTTACACCAGTCACAACGGTACCCTCTTTTTTAATTGCAAGGATGCCTGCCCGGGGGGGGGGGGGGGGTACTCCTTATAATGGCCTATACGGGGAGGCTCAGCCCGGAAGGGGTACATTTTTCAGGCTTCAGGTACATGAAAGGGAACGAATTTTACTCGTTGAAGTATGTGAAAGGGTAGGGAAATCTGTCATTTGAGTCTGTGAAAGGGCCCAAATGGCTAACAGATGAATTTTATGGCTGTATAAAGTCGAGAAAACTTTCTATTTTTGTGATTGATTCCTATTTAAACGACAGTGCATTTACAGCAGTTAAAAGGGATGCAAAGTTCTAAACAAGGTATGTGAAAGGGGTACCATCTGTTAATAGAATGTAAACGAAAGGGTTGCCTTTTTCATGAAAAATGGTATATAAAAGGGTTAGGGGTTAGACCTTGGGGCGGAGCCTCCCCGTATAAAAATTTGTTGAGTACCCTTCCTCCCCCGAATACCTGTCTCTACCCAAAAATTCTATCTGTAGCAAATTGTGGTTGTTGGACTGTGTAGTGAATGGACAGAAATATGACTGAAGCATTTTTTTTGACAAGAGCGATGTGTTAACCGTGGTTTTGAAAACTTTCAGTGCAAAATCATTGATTGTTTTACCCAAGAGGCAAGAGTAGATTGTGGAGAAATGTCTTAATACTTAGTTTGGGTCAGTCACAATGAAATCCGTTTATTTGTTGAACCAGGCAAGCAGAGACTTCTTCGGCCGCACCTTGGTGCGATTGTAAAGTACAGTATTTCATAGTCATTTTTCGAAATTACATGTGCGTTATTTTTGGAAATTTTCTAAACAGTATTTTTATTCTTGGGAATGAAAGGGAGTTGTCTAGGGTTAGAAAAACTTAGGCAGGGCTTGGCGTGGTTTGGACGGAAACAACTTTATATCTCCAGTTCCGTCTTCTGTTGACCACTTGTCGACATAATGTTACTAGGGATTTACGACGCTGTGGCGCTGTCGCTGTCAAAGAATTTGTGGGTTGGAGCCAAAAAGACATATTTCCTGATTTCTTGCTCCTTCTTGACCTTAAGGCTCTTGTAACTGTAACCCGATATTTCGGTAAAAATCCCTTGAAATATTACGACCACAAATCCTTTCAAGACATAGTCTGTATGGCACCGGGATCGATTGCCTGTTATCTCTATATTTGACACCTGTCAAAGTTATATTTCTTTGATTGGTCCATTAGTTGATTTCATAAACATATCTCAATTTTGCCCACGTGATATAAAGGCATATTTTCGACTCTCCTGTCACATCTCTCACACGTGTTGCTGCATATCGCGCGCATCAAATCAGCAGGGTCTTTGATCTGCAAAATTTTTTTTAAAGCGAGAAGAAATTACATTCCCGCTCCAGTTTGGTCACGGAGACAGGCGCACAAAGTCCATTGAGATGCGTGGAAGTGATAGAATGTTGCTCTCGGATCGCCGGACAGTACGCAATAAGAAAGTCCCAGCGCCGCTACCTTCGATGCGAATATTAAACCCCTTGGGGTTTGAGAATCCGATCGCTCGTCACCCATCTCAGCCGGGGCAACAGAGTCAAGGCTATGCAAAGTTGCTTGAACCGCTGGAGCAAGAAACGGTTCCAAAGAGGGATCTAAACATGGAGAGTGACTCGGACAGAATCAAGCGGCCCATGAACGCGTTCATGGTTTGGGCACAAGTGGAAAGGAGGCGGCTCGCGGATGCAAACCCAGAGCTTCATAACGCGGAGCTAAGTAAAATCTTAGGTCAAGCTTGGAGAGCACTGAACGGGTCGCAGAAACGTCCCTTCATCGAGGAGGCTGAACGTCTGCGACAGCAGCACATCAAAGATCACCCCGATTACAAGTATCGCCCGCGGAGAAGAAAACACCCGAAGAGAGTGTGTAAAAAAATGTCAGCTAGTACCAGCCCGACCTGCTCGATGGTGCGCATTCCCAAGGAACCAACAGCTCATGTCTCGTGCCAAAGTTCGAACGCTGATTGTAGACAGTTCCAGTTCAGTTCATCCGAGTTAAATTCCACGAACTTTGAGCCGGTTTCCTCACAGATGAGTCTTCCCGGTGGAGAAATTAAGCTGTCCCATCTTGGCCCGCCGGCGCTGCCGAATTTGTCCGAGATAAGCCTCCCCACACCTGAGACAAGTCCTGGTTCAAATGAATTTGGTAGCGCCTTTAAATTCCCAACGTGCTGGCAAGACATCCAAAATGCGCTGCTTCAACCAAAATCGCAAGCGGCTTCACAAGCGCCTTACACCGCCGTATCCGCCTCGAATTCGGCGCCTGTCAGCCCGATGCAGTGTCTCTCGCACGGAAATGTACAAATGTTAAACGCACTCATGGCTGGCAACGTGAACACTCAATTTGAGCACGGTGATTCCAGCCAGCTCTTCCCTTTTGCTCATATCAGGGAGCTTATACCTGAAGAGGATCATTTTAACCTCGAGGAATTTGATCAGTACCTCGATGGTACAGAAACTGCAAACATTTCGTGGATGTGATCTGCATGCTGCAAGTTCAAACGCTTGCCTGATCACACTTTACCAAGATTTACTGACAATATTTTCAAAACACAGAATGAATTCTGCCATAGTATATCACTTGGTATTTCTTTTGTACATTTGTTTTCATACGAGCAACGTAGTAGTGTATTTTTTTGCTAATGTACAGTTTACACGAGGATTTATTATGATGGATGTATATACATATATGAAACGAACAGTCGCACGGGAAAATAGTGCAGAATTACAAATTCCGTTTATTAAATTTATACGTGGTGGAGCATTTCCGTAGTTTTGTGGATGTAAATTTTTTTGGTCGCTTTCAAAATAAAGAGTTGTTAATGAGCTTTATTAGCGTGATAAATTATTCGTGCGCGTGTAGCCCTATACCCATGTGTGATTATCCTTGTTTAGGCCGGCTTGCCCAAATTTACCTTGAACTGAATAGTCTCACTTAAAATTTCCCAAATTTGACAGCTCATAAAGCAGCTTACATACAGATTGTTATCTTCGATGAAAATGATTGGCTCATCGTAGTCAAAGTATACAAGAAGACGTGTCAACACTTGTCATAAACGCACAGAAAGATCGACCTTTTTTTCTCCCCTGGATAAGCATACTGTAGTTTTGGCGTTTCACTTTGACCTTGCGGAATTTATTCTTAATAGAAATGCTTTCAGTTCGAGGTTCTTTCTGCCTTACAGGAATCGACGAGAAAGCTTTGAATTAGCTCGCTGATAGCGATGATGTTGTGGGGTCAATTGAATATGAAAGAATCTTCGTAGTAAAAATCATTGAACCCCTATTCGGGTTTTGTCTTGTTCATTTCATTTCGCAAGTCTGTGACGTCACATGACTTGTGTATACTCCATGAAAGAGCCTTTATTCTCCGAGATAAGTCTTTGCGCCCGGAAAAGTTTCTTCTCTCTGATCTGAAAGTTTGTTTTGAGACATTTTATGGCACTCTTGACTCCTAGTGCTAATCTCTTTCCACACCGGAAACTAGACTTGTTCGAACATCACCCTGAACAAAGGAACAGCGATCACCGCTAATTATTCATTAACAGGGCTGGCTAATATGTCCGTCTTCCCTTGCAAGTTGCTAAATATTGACATTATGCTTTCTCTAATCGACTCGCTTTAATTAAGGCATCTCCTTCCCAGTTGCTCGTTCACGCTTTTAGAGAAGTATCACAGCGAGATAGCAGATCTTGAACATGTTTAGCTAAACAGAAAGGAAACGATTTTTTAAAATTTTATCTGCAGAATGTTATCTGAGAAAGCCAAAGCTGCTTCTAATTATAGACCTTAACTAACTGAGACCTTCGACCCTTCTCTTATCTTCAACTGACTTCATGACGATGAATTGAACAATTAGGAACTTGCCTATTTCACTGTCACACTAACGGTTGTAACAGAAAGAGGTGACTCTAATTTTGGAGGTCTATATATTAAAGGTTGGGATTTCCAGATCGCAAGAAAGGGGATCCCGAACCCTTAAACCGTTGGTAGAGTTAGTAGTCACGAATTCCAACCGGGCAAATTCTGAGCATAAAAATTGATGCTTAATAGTACATGTCTGAAGCGAAATTTTATTACGAATATATGATCAAAAAGTATTGTTATCTTCTTCCGACAGCTGGCTCAGTTGTAAAACGTTCCCTCTTGTTTTCTTTCTTCTTTTTCGTTTTCTTTTCCTTTGGGGCTGGCGTTTGGCATCGATATTCTTTTTAAAGATACTTTAATTTATTTTTAGACCTCGAACTAAGAAAACTTGTCGTAGAATAACCCGAACGATCGCCCAATAGCCAAAGTAGTACCTAGTATTGTTTGCTTGCATTTGTACAGCTGCCAAAAATGATTGTCAAAGCAAACACCAAACAGACTTGTTCTAAAGGCCTTTTGGTGAAATAGTTGCTAATCAGCGTAGGAACCCGGAGCATGAGTTCTGACGTCGAATATTTACAACTTTTATTACATGTACTGTAATCGTTGGTAGGATATCTTTCATGAGCAATTTTTTTCTAATAGTCAAGCTTAATTTAGCCTTCCATTTGTTCAAGTTTGTGGTGAAAATATTTAATCCAGGTTACTGAAAATCTGCCTTATCAAGAAATCACTTACTGATTATATAATACACGTGGGTTATTAGAGGTTGAATGATTATATATAGAACACGTCTTATTCTCAGTTTACATCGCTGTGGGATATCATTCGATAATTTTTTCATGATGCTGCACACTTTCCCTACTGACAAAACACCAGCAAGATCGGAATCGAATACTCCAATCCACGTTTGAACTGAATCTTTACTTTGAAGGCCTTAAAGAAGAAATATTTTGGCCAACCAGACTTGATTTGCTTGTTTTGTTCAAAGTACACATAAAATTGGACAAATACATGTATGAACTTTTTTCTAAAACTCAGCCTTTTTCAGACTTTAATATACAGAATTTTCCAAGTCAAAGGGCTAGGCAATCAGCGTCGGTCCTGATGTAACCAACTAGACGGTTGTATCACACCTTAATCTAACAATAATTATGTGCTCTTGAGCGAAGTGTCAACTGCAAAATATTTATGTGCACTTGTTTACGGATTCCACGAATTTGCAGAGCAAGCTTAAGCAGCTTTGAAAAGCAGATTTGTTTCGTCATTGAGATTTTTACTTTTCACTGAAGTTGGCAACTTAAGTTAAGAAGATTTCAATTATGGTCAGCTAACGTACGATCGCGATATTGGAATTTGTCCTTGAACTGCAAAAGTGGCTAACTCGGTGCACTCCCTAATCGATGAAGTGGACGTTTCCCTGGCTTCGTACATAAGCATTGTTTTGAATCCCTTTTTAGTTGCTTGCAGTTGGGGGTTTTAATAGTTAAAAAAAAAACGAGGTTCAGTGGCGTCTGACCGCTAACATCATTCAAGGTCATTCGAGCCCAAGCGGGTGCTCATCTAAACCTTGCCGATCCAAGAAAGGTGTAGACAGTATAACAGAAGTATAAGATTGAAACGTCTCCTGAAGGCCTCATTGCATAAGCCTTGTAATGCCTCTTAAGGCCATTGAATTGGCAGTCTTAATCAAGGAAATCTGGCGCTGCATGAGCGTGGGGGTTTTACTTCTTTCCACACATTTTTATTAGGGAAATTGCACGTTCTCAAAATGACGAACGTGATCAGTACCCATTATTATGTTAAAGTACGTCAAATAAAGGGCATCTTAATGAAAGGACGGATCAAGTGAGACTGCAAGTTTGCTCAGTTGTAAAAGTTTGTCAGTTTCTGAAACTGAAACATTACAAAGATCTGTCAAGATCTCCGGCGGGTGTACAGACTTAATAATAACTTTGCCAGATGACGACAGACGATAAGAATTGTGAAAAGCCAAAGGAAAGATTTTCTTAGTGTCAGGCTAGATAATACCTCTTAAAGCCATCACCGAGGAGTTACCTTAATGGAATGGTGTCATCTGAAGATCAGTTACGCTTTTATACATCCCTGCTTTAATTTCATGAAGCGTTGGCCCTCTGTTGGCTGTTGAGAAGGGAACATTTGCGTAATTCTTTCCATTCACCTTGAGAAAAGAAATTTAAAACCATGAAGGAACCTCAAAAAACCCTAATGACATAGGCAGATTGTTAGGAAAAACGCGTTGCTACCTAATAATCAGTCTTAGAGCCGATAACTTTTCGAATTCTTTAACTGAATTCTAAGTGGAGAGAATCTTAGCTGTACAGTTTTTATACAGTTCCATGGTTCATGATGTATCACAGTAGCAAGTTATTTTGAAAATTCTTAAACTTGGAATGAAAAGTGTCTGAGCATGTTACTTTGGTTAGAGGAGCTCCTCCCTCATCAATGTCGCAAAAAGAGGAAATCTCATTCCTAATATCTTGACAGTTTGGGATAATTTGGGACCTGCAATTATAGTATACCTCAGTCATATGAAATGACGTCAGGATGTTTGCGTAGACTCGGGGGCGGGAAATTCCGGATTTCCTGCAGGGAACATCCACAACTTAACTGTTTGTGGTTTTGTGGTTTTCCCGTAAAAAGTCCCAGTATGAAGTGTTTAGTGATCTAGTGTCCTTTGGCCGAGAAACATAACACTTGCGCTGTTGGAAGTTAAAAAATGGTGACGTACATGATAAAGCCCTAAAAGGGTTAACCTACCGTGCAGTCGAACACCTTGCAAAACGTGGAGATATCTAGACCCCCTAGCTGTTATAGAGTTAAGCTTTTGGCTCAGGTGAATAAGTCCTTTGAAATACATATATTCTTACATCACGTACCAGAAGGTCGTTCTAGACAACTCATACCGATTTTGAATTAAACACGTGCTTCTCTTAGCTAGGTTGGTGGCGGTTTACTTCTCAGTATATTTCCAGTGTTTTTTAGGGATTTTTCAGTGACGAATCCCTAAATTTTCGCTCTCAAGAATATACAGGGAAAAGACATGAAATCTGACGCATAAGAAAAACCTTTTTGCATGAAGACAAAACGTTAAAAACAAAGTACTTAGTGTTCGACAAGTTTAATTCCGGAACTTGAGGACTTCTGGAAACTTGAGTTGCGTGCTAGAAGCCCTAAATAACACTCCTTGCAACCAACAAGAATACTTCAAACTAGATATTTTTTCTCATTTTAATAATTGACAGTTAAGAATGTGAAAATTTTGAGCTGATTTCTCACAGCGCAATAAATAAGACATCACTGAAAAGAATAGCCCAACAAGAAGAAGCCAAGTCATTTGAACTATTATGAAAATTTCCATTAAGAATCCTGGTAAACATGTCATGTGTTCTCATATTATAACTGAGGACTATGAGCAGTTCTTCCTGACATATTTCTTCAGTGAGTTTTTCGAGAAAAGAAAGCGAATAATTTGGGGGACGGAGAGAATCTGGGTTAATATCCCTTTCCTACAAATTTTACAGTTGTGGTAATCAGCTTGAACGCTGAGGAAAAAGGTGAAGGCTGAGAATCTAAACGCTAAGCTGAGGAAGGCTCGAAATAATAAAGTAGAATCAGCTAGTTTACATCGTCTTTCGACTTCGTTTGCGACAACGAATTTCATCAAGAAAAGTAGTTGGTAACTTTCAAGACCCTGGGGTTGGAAAAGCAGGACTTTCCAAAATGCGGGGGTTATTATCTTCCGTATGGTGAAATTGCCATAATGTTTACATTGTCTAAACTTGACCTAAAAGATAATTGATTGTTGTGATTCATTCATAGCTGATTGCGGTTTTGACGATTTCCTCCTTCAGTAGCTCGTGCCTCTTTCCTAAATGCTTCCCCTGGTTTTCTTCTGATATTGGGTAATGCTATTACTTGCATAAGGAAAAACAACTTTAAGCGCCTTTGCTTAAAAGTAAAAAGGAAGCATTAGATCAAGTATGCTTAATTTTAATTCTTGTATTTTTCATGTGAAGACCGTGACTTGAGAGGCACTTGTCTCCTATTCCAGCACCTGTTCATAGCTGAACTGTTTTAAACGAAAAATCTTTTTTACAAGTCCCCCAAACTCCAAGGCTGAACGAGTGGTTTTTTCCAAGAGTTTTTCCACAAGAAGTATAAAATACTTTGAAAGCAACTATTTGACGGATATAAGCGTTAGTTAGGGACCCTTGCATTAGTAATCACTACAGTATTGCTAAAAAAAACGTAATATGGACCCCAGAAGGACCAAGCTAGTTACAGCATTGCAAAGGTGCCCAGCAGTGATATCTTGAGAAACTGAATTATTAATTTGGCACTGACCGTAACACAGGCTGTCTGTACTTCAAAGGAGAGAGGTAAATCCTTAAATAGAAGACTAGAAACACTTCATATTTAATTGCACTCTTTCCCTTAACAAACGACAATCCCTGTTTGATTCTAAAAGTCACAAATATCTTCGCTTCCACTCTCTGAGCTCAAAAGATATGATACTCTTTTATCTTGAATAATATAGATCCCTTTGTTGGAAAGAAAAATGGTCACTATCTTTCTTGCGGTCAGGCATGATAGCCGACGTGTCGAATGATGTCTTCAAATTTTGTTAAATTTTTCCCGCTTTTTCGTCGAATTTTGTGTGTCTTTTTGTTTGTTCTCGTTGTTGTGCCATATGAAATGCCGGCCCTTACATCAGAGAAGCTAGGAAAGATCCTTGATGAAAAACTGCGCCCAATTAGTGACCTCAGTGAGCAGCTTAAACAGGCGCTGTGATGACATCAAGCTCCTTCCTCTCAAACGTTTTAAGAATAAGCTAAAGTCACTTCTTATTGATAAATATTAATTGCAAATTTATCATTAATATATATTTTCTGGCTTTCCGTTGCTTAATACTGGCACACATAATTTTTTTGTTTGCTGTCTGAATTTTTTTCTTTTATTTACGAGTCTCTTTTTTTTCGGTGTAGCTGTGGTCGTGTGTACCTGACCCTTAACAAAATCATTTATTAATAACTTAAATAAGGCTGCCCAATCTCTTTAGCTCTCAATGGTTATTATGGGCAGCCTGTACTCTCTCTATTTTTAATAGTATTTTATATATATATATATATGCAGTCAGCTCTCTCCAAGACGGACACCTTTGGGACCGGCACTAAGTGTCCGTCTTAGAGAGGTGTCCGTCTTATAAAGAGTCAAATAAAGGGAATAAGCAAAGGCAGGGACCAACTCTAGGTGTCCGTTTTACAGAGGTGTCCGTTAAGTAAGAGTCGACTGTATATATGCAGGAGTACAAATAAAGTTGTTTCTGTTGTTGTTGTTGTTGTTCTTGCGTCTAAAAAACGGGCACTGAGTAGAACATAAAACGTTGTAGCAGCTGTTTTAATACAGATTATTCAGCCTTGCTATTACAGTTATTATCTTCTCTTTTACTTCAATGTAACGAATGTTGTAATCGGCAGTGCCATTTAGTCGTATGGAAACGGTAATAAATTGAATTGTGAATTGTTTTTGAGTAAGATGTACACCCCAATACAAATCAGCCGGGTGGATGTATCATCTCATTACAGTAGGAAGTGTTCATTAACTTTTGATACACATTTCTACTGATTTTTTTTCATTTCATAAGTACTAAGAAACACTGATGCCCAATCTACATGGACTTCAAGATGGCTCGCGTTCGCCTCACCATACCTATACGCTCACGCCCATATAGAGATTCCCCGCCCAAAAGTTATCTACTACAAATTATATTATTGCAATTGTGGATCAAGCCCCACTCTCTGCTGCAAAAATAAATAGCAAAAAAAAAATAAATACAGTGTATGCAGTAAAACCCGCGTATTAGGACCTAAAATGTAAGAACCTGTTAGGCTAAAATTTTCATTTTAAACCCCCTTTTCATAAGAACCTATTTAGCCTAAAATTTTCAATAGGTTCGTATTTTACAAAATTAAGGCAGAGAAGAAAATACAGCCGGAAAAAAGATTAAGTCTAGGTTTCAGTCAGTAAGATTCAAAATGTAACACAGCATTTTATGGATACTGCAGCATGAAAGACATGCATGCTAGTACTTTGGAAAGATAAAATTACTACTGGTTTATCATCTAAACTCTATTCTATGTACTCCAGTATTTTGAGAGCTAAGAAGAAAAATTTGTTGTCAAATAACCTTGTTGCTGAAGTACGTAAGATGATAAATCTTTTCTTAGCATAATTTCTGGGTAAAGCTATCTTATGTCAGAAAAAAAACCGTTAAAAATACAAAAGAACCAAATACTGTCAATACTCGCGATAGGAGGTGTGTTCCGGGACACGTTTCTTTTCAAGTCGACTAGAACCCATGGACATTGCTGTTTGATTCATTAAAGTATAACAGTTAGTACTCTATAACTACAGTCCGTGAATTGCGACAAGGTAAAGGTCCTAGCAGTGATAGGAACAATCTTGTGAATCTTTTTCCAAGCTGCTAATCTGTAGGCTGCCTATCCAAACTTGACCTTTAACGGGACATCATCTAGTTGGATGCACTGAATGGAGAAGAACGCGATAGGCGGCTCTCACCACGACAGTCCGTTCCCTCAACTAATTGACGTATATTTTTGGGCAATAAATAAAATTTAAAATTTAAACCACCTGTCTACTCGCTGATTGCATTCTTGCATCGAGAGATCTCCCACTTTCTCGGTTTAGAAAGCACTGCTTCTTGCGTCCAATTTTGTTTTGGCATTAAACTTGGCCTGGCTTGGCCTCTAGATGAAGTTACAAATTATCTGCTTTCCTTGCTGCCAGTGGGAGGCCTTTGTACAACCTACTCTAATCTGGGAACAAATCTGTGCAATCTGGAAAGCTCGAGGTATGGAGATTCATGCCCCATACTGACCCTATTCTCCGTTTTTTTTTCCTTCGATACTGAGACCGTCAAAGAAAGTCAGCTTCATTAAAAGCTCTTAGAGTTACCGATATATTCAACAACATGCATGCATGGGCAGTTGATGCACCAATTTTTGTGATGTATAACTAGCAATCAAGAAT
The DNA here is from genome assembly GCA_964035705.1 of Porites rus. Classification (NCBI taxonomy): domain Eukaryota; kingdom Metazoa; phylum Cnidaria; class Anthozoa; order Scleractinia; family Poritidae; genus Porites; species Porites rus. The sequence continues at coordinate 8,100,310 of OZ038002.1, forward strand.
CACTGCAGATAACAGCAGAATCCGGCCCAAACCAGGAAACTAGTTATATTGCGCAATGTTAAGTTGTGTCTTTTTATTTCCTTTTCAAATTTCAAGACGGTTCTGGGTTGCTAGGTAATCAAATACAGGTGAACTTGACCGAGATACTTGTTCCGTTTTAATTAAATCAAGGTGAAGGCCTCTGCTGGCTATTGTCCTGTGTCAACAATTGACGCATTGTTCATTAACAATTGTCTTTCTCTTCAGTTTAACTTGTGATACATTGTTTGAAAACAGCATTTGCACAAGGATCAGTGGAAGTAAATAACTTAGGCCTTATTTATCGAGAGTATCGACACCAGTTTGTAGGATTTGGGACGCCATTGGTGCATGAAGCTTAAGGAAGAGATTTAAGGTGTAACACTCGAAATGGGATATAGGAGATTTGATGGTCAAAAATGACATTTGAACGACATAGTACTTGTCGAAATTTTCTTCGTTAATAGCTTTTTTATCCTTCGAGATTTTGAATTTACATTTGAGTGACAGGAAAAAACAATTCCTCAAAATAACACGTGTACGTGTGGGTGTGTAAACTTGGCCCCCAGATAGTTAGTTTATTTTCTTTTTCATAACCGTCCGTGAAGGAATTCACTGAAGCCACTGCAGCTGTTAATTTTTTTTTTTCACAAAGGCATATCAAACTAATCCCAAAATAAAAGCATCCATTTACTATAAGGCCTTTCCAAAAACGAAAACACCGAATGAAAGCGCAATGCGTGAATTGGCCGTCACTCAAGTTCTTTATCGCTGAAAACTGATTTAGTTATGTAACAAATTATGTACGGTTAACGAGGAATGCACGTACAACTATGTTTGGATCAAATCCAATGGAAAACAGAGAAACAATGCTTGTGGTTGGCGAACCTTGTTTATGTTCCAATCAACGAAAGGCCAAAAGTTCAAGAGAAACTGTTACTTAAAGGAAGAAATTTAGTCACCAACGCGCGATCATGCAATGAAATTTCCACGTTAAAAAAGGAAAGTATCACCCAATTCCAAAATGCTAAAAGACAATTAGAAAGAGATTACAAAGGCGTCATTGTTCGGTAAATTTGGCACTTTTTTTTATCTAAAATGCATAGTTTCTTGAAAAAGCAAATGTCGTGGTCTTTAAAGCTCATATAATTTGCGGTTTGGACCTGCGTGTAACACTTAAAAGCCCATCGAACTTAATTCCTGTCGGATTCCTTGTATATCAACATAGTAAGCAACTTGGACTGAAACTGCAGAAAAATTTATGAAACTCTTACCATTTAAGGTCTTTAAGGACTGTAAGTAACCCTTCAATATCTCATTGTTGCTTCAAATTAAACCTTTATATAGAGAGAAAACCGTTTACATAAAAACCCATAAAAGGGCTATAAATCGGCCCGTGGACCACACAGGAGAGAGTAAGACACATTTTAAGTACGGTAAGCTGTTTTTATTGAAATCCTTTTATTTCGTAGGTTACAGAAACGATAGGTTTTTTTCCCATACAAATCCTTATATTTTGAATGTTACGCAACAATGCGATGCTCATATTTCGAGCTTGGGCTACCTGTGGTCTCATGAAGAATTTATCCGATGAAAGCTGAGGCCCAGCATCAATTTGGTAAAGGTTTCAATTTACTTCTTTTTTTTCTTCACAATCCCTGGAGCAGTGCAAAAGCCCATACTCCTTCTCAGACATCGTACCTGTTCAAAAATCATCGCTTAACTTGAATTGAGCAGGAGACTCGAAAGACGCCACACTTTCTCAAAGTCCTTCGCTTCTCGCCTTTTTTCCGGTTCCGGAAGTAGCCACCGAAATTATAAAAAAAATTCCTTCCTCGCGGTCTTTACGCTCGAGAAAAATTTTGAGCTCGACTTGTGGGCACTGACAAGAAAGACGCCAATTTTGGGCTGTATGTTTCACTGTGATCTTCGGATACTTTATATTTTGTCTCATTGTCAGAAACTATGTTAAATTATTAGAAAACTTTCATCGTAATCACTGGTGTATCCCTGGGCCCGGTTCTTGAAAGGCCGATTAGCGCTTATCCAGGATAAAAATTTTGTTCCGTATTTTGTATTTACCCGGCCTTCCTATGCATTGCACAGAGTAACATTTTGTTTTATCATTTATGTATCTTAGAGTTAAGGCCTAACAGTATTTTGTAAGCTTGAGTTATGTGTTCTTAGACGAGAAAACCGTGATTAAAATTTGGCTTAATCTTGGGTTAAACTTAACCACTGTTTCGAGGAACCGGGCCCTAGGTCAGATGAAATGACGTGGCCCTGCGTGAGAGTGGAGATAAATGATTTTCACGTTTTATGTAGTCATGACATTCTGGCACGCTACGACGTCAAAAGAGGTTTGATGGGAAAGACATGAAAGTATCGTTTAAAAAGAGATCTGAAGTGTTTTATTAAGTCTGAAAACGAGAGGGGCTCTAAAACCTAGTGTATTTAGGCTTGTTAAACACGGATTGCGAGTCTAACTGACAAATGTTTTTAAATCCATTCTTTTTTCGAATAATCCTTTTTTTTTGTTCATTTTTCCCGAGGAAAGAGATCAAACCTTGTTTTATCAGCAACGACACAGTAAACAATAATCTCCTTTGTATTATTCTTTTTGTGAGTTCGGTACAATGAAGATTGGAAGTACTGCTAACTAAAGCAGGTTCGTTTGATCTGCTGACCTAATGTAGTTTAAATTTGGAAGGAGATTTTTAACACCAAAAAGCTCAGAAAAAATTGCGAGCTCCAGGTGCACGTATGACCTTTGCCCTAGTTCATCCACAAGCTAAGAAGTCCAGACCCTACGACATTTATAATTACAACATACTTGTTGAGTGGTTCCTGGATGTTCCCATAACCATTATCGACTTTCAACATTCTCTAAAACCTTAGAATTTCTTAGAACTCAGTGGTTTTTCACTGAGATGTGAGCGTCAAACACCACTACACCATGAACTACTACCATAAAACTACGCAGAGCACAGTACAGTACATGGATAGAACGACGAAAAAACTAATGAAAGGTACGACCTTCGACCGCTTCGCAAGATCATGAAGATGTTCGCTCGCTGCACCAACTGTGACGTCACAATCCAAAGTTCGTTTCCATTTCCTCCAGTTAATCGCCCAGTCATTTCAGAAACCTTTTCGTCAGTCTTCGGAAATGCTCGGGTTTGGATCTTTTGTATTTCTATAAAATTTAGGCTTGGGAAGAAAAATCTTCGGCAAAGTCTGACTTGGAATGTTCCCTTTAGTGTTTGGTGAAGGTAAAACAACAAAAGTAAAACATTAACGCACGCAGTTGAGCACGTTTTTATCATTGAAAAGCACCTAACCGAATTCAGTCCTACTTTCGTCTACTTATCACTATTTACAATACATCTTTGTAATGTATTTATTTATAGTCTTTATATCTACGGGATGGACTGTAGTCAGTGAGTGTTATTTATAGCTATTAAATTGCATCTTCGAGAGAACACTATAGGCGTCCAATAGCAGGCGACTTCTTGTCATAACTAACATCTCATCGAATTGAAAAACCACAAAACGATCCACGGAAATTTAACAATTGAGCCCTGCTTGTATCAAGAAAAGCCTTCGTAACCATCTGGAAACAAACAGCAGTGCAGTGGTGTATGGCTTTCCCGAGTTTTAAGCCCTAGTTTTCACCTTGCATGCATAAAGCCAAATTTGCAACATAAAATGATGTGTACCAAAACAAAACGCAAACTATGAGGTCAGGCGCCCCCAGTGAATAACAAGACATAATAGAAATAGGCAGTAATCAGAAAGATCTGTTTTAGCCCTAAAACTGGGGTTGCTTGAGTGAGTAAAATTAAGTCCATTTTTGGGGGGTCTAATTCGACTTAATCAGGGCCAATACAGTCTAGTTACCTAGGGCTGATTTTGACCCACGGGCTGAAATTATTCCCAGCGTGGGCTGGAATAAGCATTTGCTGGAGCTGTTTTGGCTTAAATTGTGCTCAAATGGCTCCAGGAGAGGCCGAATCAGACTTTGGGATTGGCACTTTGGGGCTGAAACAGATCAGATCTTTTTAATTTTCAATGTAGCGGCGAAGTTATGTCTAAAACAGATACATTTTGTGACCCTCCCTGAGCGAACCACGACTGGCTTTTTTGGTGCAAATTTTCATGCTTGGGGACCTAGTGGCAGCTGGTCGGCAGGAAGGCGGGATCATCTTCGTGGGAATAATATATAGGTAGCAACTTTCGCCCACGAACATATTCTCGTCCCGACTATGTGCCACCCAGGGTCCCCAACCCAAGGATGACAACTTTAGGAATTTTAAGGGCAAATTTTAGAAAAATAAAGGCTTGTTAGTTGCGACAAAAAAGTAGAAATGAAGACTTGTTAGTTACGAAATGTATGACTTGAAAAATCGAACTGAAGGTTTCAAGTAATATATTTTCGAAATCAATATCGTCTGTTGCTGTTGTATCGTACTATCAATTCTTTTACAGACAGAGCTTTTTTAAACTGTATCGGAGGACACTAAGGAACGTACTGGTGATTCTAGCTTACGAAAAACAAGCCAAAATATGTGATGAGCAAATTTCCTTACACGGGCTATGATAACAGATTCCAAACATTTCCTGAAAAGTCTTGATGTTTAAATTTAGAGTACGTAAGTTGGTAAGGTGAATTTAGTTTCCGCCTAAATTGACGTGTTGATAGACTTGTACTTTCCAGACGGGAATACAAGTCAGAAAATGACCTTGTGAGAAGGAAGAAAGATGTTTTCATCAAGTTAATTAAACACATTCACTTTAAAGACCAGTATATTAAATACGTGCGAGTCTTATGATCAAATGAATCCGGTCTATTTTTACCTTACTTTGCCAAAAAAAGCAAAGGTCATCCATACAAACCCTCAAGAATCATGTCCCCCTCAAAGGCTCTTTCCATGGATGAAATGAAACTCAAACCGGCCAAACTGAGGACCCCTTAGCATTTCTTCTTTTTCTATTAGCGCGTTTAGGTTTTTTCATACTCCAGAAAGAGGCCGATAGAAGCTCTTAAAGAGCCCCGTATGTCGATCGAGGAGTGCTCGCGATCATAGATGAGAACATGGACGCGTTCGCCATCGGTAACTAGTAAAAACACTCACAATAGAACCAGAGAACCCATTTTTTAAAAAGCGCTTTCCCAGCCATTTTTTATCGTTAGTTTCCTCTTTCTTTATTAAGACATGATCTCATATCAATGTCACAAAGGATAAAATAGGAAGTGAGTGGGCATCACACATGTCGCGGGCTCATTCACGGAAGCCTTTGTGTTGAGTAAGGGAAAAGCCGAAAGCTACAGACACCGCCTCTACATCGATCGCGACGTTTATAGTCTATACTGACCGTCAGTCGTGGCACAGTCAAAGCCGCCGAAATCCTGAAAAACTACATGTTTAAAACATAAAACCGAGCCGTGAGTTCTCATTTACTTTTTACGTTAAAGTAGAAAACTAATATGTGAAAGTAGGCAATTTGGTAATTTAATGCTGTAGACTATTTCAGGCTTTCACTTTTACCTTTCCACTTTTACTCCTATTTTTTCCCCTAAAAGGTAGGGAGATAAAACCTCAAAGTAGCCGGTTTTTTAGCAGGTTGCCGGCATTTGGACCAATTTAAAAGAACGGATATATAAAGGGATTCTTGTGTTTTCTCAGTTAAAATAGATCCTGAAAGCAATGTTTGGAGACTAGCATCTCAGTGCTGTCTGTCTAGCCGAAATACGTAAGCTTGTTACGAAAATAAGATTTAAGATGTTTTAGTCTCAAAATATGTACGTCTTTTTAACGTTTCGGTTTCTTGTTTTACAAGTAATTCAATTTATAAACACCTTGCGTCACGAGCAGAACTTGCAAGAGACACTTAACCTCGCTGTTTTCTTCATGAGCTTGTCTTAATCCTCGGAATCAAGGTCTAGACTGCAGAAAATGTCTCATTTGTATTCAGGTCCGATCCGTCCAAAAACGTGGCTCAAATTCAGCGAAGAGAGTGACTCGAGATAAGACTGAAACTTGTGTATCGACGGGTTTTCTGCCTTCGATTTTAGCTGTAAGCTGGCTCCAATGGAGCGTGATGAGTTGTGCACTTTGATTTCTTGCCCGTTTTAAACCCTTTTTCTGGTAGGGCCTTTACATGTTCAAAGTCTACTTCGGTTTGAAGGGAGCCTACAAAACAATCTTCCTCTACTAAAACCTTCAACTATTCAGGATAAATTTTGTCGAACACAGTCCTTTATCAATAGCACCCAATAAAATCTGGCAATAAGGACACTTTTTTGCACGCCAAAGCATAATGCTGCAATTAAAACTTGTTCAAACTTAACTCAGAGCATGTACGAAACTGAAAACGCCAACTTTGAGAAGGTCATTTGATTAAACAGTAAACACTTAAGTTAAATGATATTTTTGAATTCCTTCCAACTTGAATCTCATTTACGCAGACAGTAAGAGACTATACATGGCTAATATAAATCACATCACCTGAAAATAAGTATGCTTAATCCCTTTCTTGAAATTTAAAGAAATGACAGAAATTGGGCAGACGCAAAGGCGAGAAATGCCGGATTTCCTGAGAGTAATTTGCTCTTCTGCAAATCCTTTTTCAAACTGATCCGTAAGGGTGGTTTGTGGTTTGCGAGCGTTGGCAAGAGATGCGCATGTATTTACATGATAAATTCCTGAGAAATAAAATGGAAACTCGTTTCCTTTCTCTTTTTAATAAACTGCGACGGATCACATTGTTGTATGTGTCTTTTTTCATTAAATTGAAACTTTCTTCTTAAGCCCCGTTTTGCCATTGCTATCAATCAAAAGCTACTCCAAACGCTTTAGCTCTTATGAACACAGGCAGCCCAAGCTCACTACAGGAACGCGGACGTGACTCTTGCTTGCGAGCGGTGTTGTGTTACTAACGGTTACTTGCAAAGGCTTGTGTGGGATGTAAACGGTTTTTCTTAAAAGCGAGAAAAAATGTTATGTTTTTAAATAAAATCGACTTACCTCACTGTCTTGTTGTATTTATGTTGTTTGCCCGCGTCTCAGGCCGTTCTGAAGCGTTTTCCGCGAGTTAGCGCTATTTTGGTGTTCCACTGCTGCAAAACGGCCAGAGACGCGGGCAAACAACAAAGAATACAACAAGGCAATAAGGTAAGTTGATTTTATTTAACAACATAACATTTGTTCTCGCTTTTAAGAAAAACAGTTTACATCCCATACAAGCCTCAGCCAAAGCCTTTGTAAATGACCGTTTGAAACACAACACCGTTCGCAAACAAGAGTCACGTCCGCGTTCCTGTGGTGAGCTTGGGTCGTCTGTGTTATGAAGTATTGTAAGGTTTCCATGAAAACATTTTCTTAACCTAAAGATGTTTACTGTCTCTTCTAAATGCATTAATTTTTGCTTTGACTTAAATTTTGAAACTGTACTCTAACTCGTTTATGAATGGAGTGCTTATTTCTACACTGTCGCCAACCAAATGTAAACATAATGTTTTTGGGAATAATACAGTGTAGTAACACTGGCGTGCACCTAACCACAGGCGACAAGTTGCTTTAAACTTAATGTTTTCTTTGTTAGAAAGATTTAATAGAGCCGAAACCAACTGTGGAATAGCACGCATTTTAGGTATCCTAACATAGCACTGATGCTGTATATAGATATTTGCAAGAGCGACGATTATCAATAGTTTATCCCTTTGGAATTGAGATGGCATGTTACCAAAGAGCTGTAAACTGACTGATAATTACGCTTTAAAGGGTCTACTACGTCATACTATTCGCTCTTTTTAAAAAGCTAAAACGTATCTTTGCATCAACTGAATTCCAAAAGTAATGATCCAGTTTTGTTTAATGGAATTTGTTTCATATTTTTTTCAAAACTCTACCGAGGGATTTTGGGTGTGGGTGAAGGCACTGAGTTATGACTTCAGCAGAGATTTGATCTAAAACAGCAATTTCCTCTTGACATAATCCCTTTAAGCAAATTTTTTGGGCCCAGAGGCGAGCCCTGTCACATTATGCCACCATTCGTTACTACCTTCCTTACACAAGGTAGCAAGGAAAAAAATGAACTGAAATCGATGAAAATTGCTAATCTTTATCTCCTTTCTCAAAGTAGTTTCCTTTAATCCATGACTTTATCATTTTTATCAGGGTTTATCATCATCATTCATAAAATAAGCTGGGCCACAAGTTTATCTCTATTGGATTATCATTCAAGAATGCAATATTTCCGGTGATTAGCTCTAATCTGTGCAGTTTAACTTTATAACAGCAAAGATAGACTGATCCGCCTTAATGTAAGTATGAAGAGTGATTGATTAACTCGCCAGTGTGGTTTAATACATTGGATATCGTACCTTTTCCAACGTAATCAAAGACCATAGAGAAATAGCTAGACGCTCCGTAGTGAATTTCCAGACTCTCAACAAGGGGTGCTTCCATTATGCCAAAATTTCCGGAAATTTCGGTTGAAACATAATGCAACGTTTTTGCGCAGGTGGAAAGTTTTCGGATAAAGCTGCTACCTCAGCCGAAAAGTTGCCGTTCCATTTTCAAACATTCTCTGAGAAGTAATAGAAATTTCGGTCGAAACATAAATGCAACGCTTTTGTCCCGACGGAAATTTTTTCTTTCGAGCAATGTCGTTTCATTTCCCTTGGTTACATACAATCCTGGCGGTTGCCAAAGGTTTTGGGACACTTCTTTTTCTCTCCTACTTTTGCAAAGGAATTTGCGCACCGACAATTCACGCTTGTAAATACGGCTTTGCCTAGGTTTGGGTTTTAGGGGCGGCCAGAAGTCCTAGAAAACAAAACAGGCATTTTGCATTTCTTCAGCCTCTGTTTTATTATACTGAATACAACCCAACATGAATATTCCAATACAAGCCTGTAGTTAAAACAAAGTGCTATTTACAGTTTCGAGAATCTGTACCAGTTCTAATCTAATACAAGGGCACATGATCTATACTCCTTCGGTAATAACCGTTTTTAGAGGAGCTTAACATATATCGTGTTTCATGAACAACCCTGCAAAGGGCACGAAAACTGCTGACATACCTTTCCCGGCGAACATCTTACATTGCAGAAAGAATCCTACCAAATTATACCATTTATGAGCCTTAATATACCAATAAGTGGCAGGTCTTCTGCGTTATCTTACAATACAGAACGTAAGGATAACGGGCGAAAGTTGCGTGTTAGAGTGCAAGTTGCACTTGGCAAACGTTGCTGCTTAAATTCAGAATCAAACATAACGTAAGCAATACGCTTCTGTTTCATCAAAGCCGAAAACGGAAGTATCGCTCTCCCTACTCTTCGTCAAAATCGCTATCAGAAATCGACCAGTCTTTAGTGTCATCATTTTCCTTATCGTCAACGTCGTCATCGCTGTCATCAAAGTATTTCACTGCTGCCTTGGCCCTTCCAGCGCGTGGAGCGCGGGCTCGAACAGCGGCAGTTTCCAGCGGTTCGTCGTCACTGAAGGAGCTGTCTCGGCTGGCTTTGGACTTTTTCGGTGGAGACTTCTGAACCTGTGATAATGAGAAAACGGAGAAAAAAAGAACCCCAATTAGCAGTCTGTAGAATGAGCTGAGGTAGCAATAAATCAATAAATAAACGGTAAACCCGTCAGCTGGCTAGCGCCTCATCTGAAAAAACACTGTTTGTGTACCCTGAATTGAGGTAAGGAGTTTTAAAAAATTGAACAGTGACCCTTACGCCTATCCGCTAAGACAGTGCCCGAGGGAGGGAAGCTAAAAAATGGTGCGAGGAGCTGTGTCACGCTGTCTAGTTCTTTTTGTTTAAAATGCCAGTTACGTGTCCTTATTCGCTATGAAACCTGAGAAATTACCTGCGAACGACAAAATCATCTCCAGAGCATCATATCACTCGTTACAAACAACAAAAATGAACTTTGAAAAACTGTTAGGTGAACAAGTTTTCAAAAACCACAATTGTAATCCATTTCAATCTTCTTCAAGTTTATCCATCCGTGCTTCTTCCTTTTGTAATAGCCGTGTCACTTATACCTTCTTCTAACTTTTTGAGCTGTTATTTTATGTTTCCCTCAATTTGGTGGCGGTTCCTAATGTTTGAATTTTGATAAATTTGGTGACACAGCCCTATTAAAGCATTTGCCGTGGACTGTAGTAAAGGGTGTCTGGGTACCAGTACCTTGGATATCTTTGTTTTCTTAACCGCTGCTGGTTTCTTGGAGACTGAATCGGAATCTTCGTCGCTACTACTGATCACCGCCGCCGCCTTCGCCCGTTTTCCTTTCTTGGCTGGCTCTTTAGTTGGTGGTGCTTCGGCAGCCTTGGCCTTAGTTGGCTTCTTTGTTGCTTCTTTTGCCTGTAAAGTTAGAAATAGCGGAATGGATAACAATCAGACGTGTGAATGAAAACAACAGAGCTGCAAATAATAATTTTTCATCTCTTGAAAGGACACATGTCCAGCTAGCCCGGTTAGTCAGACAAAACAAAAATATCAAGGGTGTGTCATGATTTTACAACTACCGGAAGAAAACGAAAGGCAGTGGTAAGCAAACTTAATAGTTCTCTTCTGAGGGGTTTTTATCAAGGTACTTCGGTTCCCTCTCCTCAATACCAGACACTCCAAATTCCAACTCCATATTAACAGGAATGCTATTGAACGTTGTGCACTGTCAGGACCACAAAAACATATAACAAAGGAGTCTGACGGGCTTCAAAAAAAATCCACTCTATTCACTATGATCTAAGTCAATTATTTAATGAATAGGTCTGACCTTTTGGGTGGGCTTTGAAGGTTTTGCAGGTGACAGCTTCTCGATCAAAGCCCGTGTAGCCTGTACATCACTCTTGTCGGATTCTGCATCGCTATTCGCGCTATCCACGCTTGGTTTCGTTGAACTTTTAGATGAGGCAACCGATATGACATCATCGTCTTCCTCGGAGCTTGCTGAGAAGGCCTAAAAACAATGTAACGGCAGGGCTCGACGTTGCGACCTGTGCAAGCTTTACCGTGCTACACGGCGGTAACTCGACTTGGCTTCAAACGTCGCGCTACTGGCTTGCCGAACTCAATTCATAAATTATAAATACATTTAAAAGTTTGCTAAACCGTTTCTTTATTTTTGTGTTTTGTTTTCGGCAATAGCCGTTCTATTGGACTGAATTAAATTCGACGTCTGAAACCAAGTCGTGCTAGTGTCGTGCTGCAGTCGAGCCAGCTTAGTACGCCAGTAGCGCGACGTTTGAAACAGGCCTAGATCAAGTTTCACCGATGTTTATTTCTCAACATGCAATACATCGGACGCAAAACAAACGTTTGCAGATTATGTTTTTTAATAACCCAAATACGTTTTTTTGTGATTCCTAAAGTTTGTGTGTCTAAATGTGTATTCCCTTTTCTTGAACCTTAAGTTTGAATACCTGTTTGAGGAGATTTGCGCTTGAGTGCGCGTTCGTTTTCCCGAACACCGGCTGGTAATCGAGCCTCGAGAGAAAACCGTTGGAAAGAAAGTTCAAAAGGAAGTCTAAAGCATTCTTTTTCTGTTAAGGCTAACTAAAAGATGTTAAGTTTATTGTATGCCATTAATTCTTAAATATAATTTTTGGCGGCTAGAATACTTGTCCTGGCGACCAAAAATGAAAACTTGGGGGCCAGCTGGCCCCAAGATTTTTTTCTGAACGGACATCAGAACCAAGGAAAACGAAAGTGTCATACTATTGAAAATGTGAACTGACATCTTAAAAAGCTCGGGTTTTGTAAAAAGCAATCGTATTAATTACTCACTTTTTTCGCAGCGGCTGCTCGAGCTGTTCTCTTCACGGCAGGTGCAGAGATTTCTTCCTCGTCCTCCTCACTAAATTCCATGATCAAATCATCATCACTGTCGTCCGCCGCCTTTTGTGCTCTTTTTTTAGGAGCCTTCTTACTACCTAACCTCTCTAAAGTTGCCTGCTTCTTGGCTTTAGAACTTGATTCTGTTCCAGACGAAGATAACGATGAACTGAGAGGTTTTTGACGCTTCGCCAGTCTAGCTGCCAAAGACATAGGAGCTGCCGTCTCGCCCTCGTCAAACTCGAATGAGTCATCGCTCTTTTCTGAAGTTTTCGCGTCTGTTTTCTTTCCTTTCCCACCCTTGGCCTGGGCTTTCTTACTTTCTTTGTTCTCGGCGACGACAACCGGCTTCTTTGGCTCCGCCTTTGGCTTGCTGTCTGTTTTCTTTCCTTGCTTTGGAGGTTTCTTTTTCTGCTGCGCTGAACGTCCGCTTTTGGGTTTCACGCACATTTCTTCATCGTCTCTTTCTTGCTGCTCAACTCGCTTTAAATAGACACACAGATAACAAACACAAAAATTAGATTTTAAAAGCGCTAGTGGTTGTAAATGGTTCAACAAAGGTTGCGTTAACACAGGTTACAAACCTCAAGCTCATCCACGAATTGATCAAGGTCTTCAAGCCAAAGCATTTGAGGTGACTTGCCGCGCAAAACCTCTAGCTCCTCCGCCTGTGCAATAACAATGTGGATATCAGAGACATGAGTTGAAAACGAACAAAAAGATGTCAGAATACTTGTGAGATATCATGTCACGTTTTAATAATAATATAAATGATGATGATGACACTAATAAAATGAAAATATTTCCAGTTAAGAACTGCAATCGAAATTATGCCGAACGCCCAAATCACAGCCCAAACAAAAATTAACCCTCTGTCTGTGGAGGGCAGACTGTGTGGGAATTATAAGCTCGTAAACAAACCTTGTTATCTCTTTCTTTCAACAGTTCTTCTTTCTTCTCTCTGGAAAGCGACAGCAGTGACATGGACAATAAATAATTAAAGTCAGGACCGCCTGCACCAGATGCAGAACTCGCCACGCTAGAAGAGTCATCACTGGTATCGTCGTCTTGCTCCGCGGCGGCACTTGACTTCTGAAGCTCTTTCCACGCTTTGACTGGATCTGATGGATAGCCACGCTGCACAAGGGTAGTGATGACATCACGCTTAGCTCTGTTCTCTGTATTGCAACAAACAAGATATAAGCGTTGTTTCACCGGGCATAAAGGAGCTTAAGATACCCGGTTCATATGCGAGAAAATATTAGGGACCTGACGAAACTATGACGGTGACGGCGACGGGAACATCAGAAAAGGCAATAGTTTTAATAAGCGAAACAACAACTATGCACGTGCATCACATTTTCTTGCAAATTTCTTTACCGTCACTGCACGACTAGGACGTGAAATGACAGACCAAATTTTAATTTTACTTGACGACGGGAACGGCAAGGTGATAAATTGTACCGTCTCTTTCTTAACGCGGTCCCCTCCCTTCAGCTGCAGCCTGATCTCCGTCCTTTAAAGTATCTGGGCGACTAGGGATAATCGGTAAAAAAAAACGTGGAAGAGAATATTTCTACTGCGCCGTGCGCTGTTGTGAGATTATTTTTAGGAGTTGTCTTGGCGAAATACCCTTGAAATAAACATGTCTCAACATATTTAGTAATGGTGGTGATTGTCATTGCATCCGTGATTCTACATTGCATAACGCGTGCGGCTACGAAAACGTCTCGACGAGCCTTTTTATTTCCAGGGTGTTCGCTGTAACACTTATTCCTGGGCAAAAATTGCAAGACAAGTCACAACAGAAATTGGGCCAGTGTGACAACGCCTTTATTAAGCTCCACGTGCCTGGACGCAGAAATAGAGAGAATAAAGCAACGTACACCAAAGGGCAGAGAAGGATATACGGTTGCTAAATGCTAAGTATCCAATAATAATAGATTAAATAATGTCATTAATAAAGATGTTTGGTTCGTCTCTCACCAATAATGATATGCCCCTCGATTTTTTCCAAAATGAACCGAGCTTGACTGTTCAATTTTTCTGATTCCGCTGCCAGCATTCCTTCAAGCCACGCTTTACGAATGACATATCTCTCCAGACGAAGCTCAAAAAATTCCTTCAGAATGTCCAGCGGTGAATCGAACTTACGAAGGCAGCCCATGGAATCAAATAGTACCTAAAATAATTTAAGTTCGTTAGGAAGATTTAAATTCTTTCTGCCTTTTTGGTACTTAATTTCCCGGGTCTTAAAATTCGCGCTTTTTGCGATTATAAAAAAATCGTGAAATTAAAGGCCCGCGAATAAAGCTCCTCGCGAAATTTAATATCAAAATAGAAAATTCAAATCACAGCGGAAAAAAAAAGATCAATACTGCAAAAACAAGGATATATACAGGATATGTATCGAGAAATCATGATTTTACGGGTAAATTATATTTTGTATCTTCTACTGTGAAGTAACGTTAATTTGCAAAGATTTCACATATAGAGTGGAGAAGAGAAATTATCTAGCCATCTTTTAACTGAATCGCTACAATACTCGTCACAAATCTTGAAACACTTGTATGATTTTCCCCTTCCCCAACGTTGATTTGGGTATTACAGTCGTCTCACTGCTCCAAAATACGCGTGGCTCAACATTGGGGAAGGAGAGGGGCAAATTTAAGTGAGAACGAAAGGTGTCAGGAGAAAATTCAAGGCAAATGGCTCCTGTTTCAACGATTTGTGACGAGTATTGTAGATTCGTAAAAAAAAGAAAGTACATATGCGTTTTGCTTGTTCCAGTGTATCTTGAACTTTTCAAAACTTCAGCGAAGTTAAGAACGCTTGAATCGCGAATTTTAATGCCTTTTTTTCGTATTTTCCAATCGCGAAAATAATACCCTGCGAACTACTGTCTCGCAAAAATCGCGAAACAAAGTAGCCGCGACATTAAGTACCAATAGGGTATTTGGGCATAATCATGCTATGACAAAGTTAACCAAATTAGAGAATTTAACAAAGTGAACATCTAGATTGTAAGCACTGACTACCTTGAGTTTGTACAAAGTCTCTTAAATTTTAAACTTCGCGATTTTGAAAAAAAGACAAACAAAAACAAAAAACTGACAAAAGAAATACACAACTCGCGAAAATTTCGTGAGAAAGACATCTTTAGTTAGCAATGTTTAAGCTTGCTGGAATCTGTGTTTTTTCTAAGAGCTGACATAAAACGCTCTGCATATACATGTACTTTTGCACTATTCTGAGAGCTGTTTTGTTGGCAGTGAATCCTGTTTTTCATATTGAGTATTTTACCTTAAAAACAGACTGTCAACCTCGGCTCTTTTTCAACCACTATAATTGTCAAAACTCCTTGTCTCGCCTAGAAACCTTACCATGTTGCTAGTGGAAATGGTGCTTTCAAGTTTAAACTTCTTGTGCAGTCCTGACTGTTCAGCCTCAGCGAGCTTGTCCTCTGTCATGCTAATTATAAACTTCACAGATGTGTCTGTGTAGTAATCCTTGTAATCTCTAAAACATAGGTAACGATGAAGAGTTATGACTGGCTGAAAAAATCTCTTTTCACGTTCTCAGCCAATCAATATACGTTTTTCACCAAGCGTGAGGTCAAGATGGCTGAATATTTGCCAAGTTCTTATTTGCGATTTTATTAAACGCAAAAAAGAACGAGGCGAATATTCAGCAATCTTGAACGAACAAATATGATCAATAAAGTATTTATTATATGACTAAAAAGTGAGCCTTTACTTGAGGGACCAACGCGGGAAATCCCGTGGAACGACGTTTTATAGAGGTTGTAACTGCAAGACGTCCAAATTTTCTTTCTCTTAGATAGGGATCTACATGGGTAATAATTCAATTCCAGGGGAGTTTGGCTTCATTGGAAAAACTGAGTGAGGTAAGATAATGGCGATAAAGTTATAAAAAAAAAACAAAGAAAGAAAAATAATAATAGAAAATACCCGCCATATCACATTAAGAGTAACGTTTTCGCCACAATCTTCGTACTTTTTTCAGCTTTTAAGACCATCTGCTTTTTTTTGGTCAATGTCATACTTGATTTAAAAAATTTCTGACGTTGAAGCTTAAAGAGCACATTGAATTGGTGATTTTGTACCAGGACATATATTTCCTATGACTTTCCAGGCTTTTCCACGAGGGCACAAACCCTACCAATGACACTTTTTTTGATTTTACATGGCTCAGTTGTAATCGCTTTACCATAATCCGTGCAAAGACTCTTACTGTACAAATGCATCTAACTTCTTGCGAATTCCTACTTCCACACAACCTAAAGACTGCTGTAACGAGGGGATACAGCAGTACACACATATTTCCAAGATCATGAATGCACCTGACATCTATAAATTAATTATTACCGTCAAGCCAGGTCAAACGTACCGCCCAAGATTCCATTGCACTAATGAATTTAATATATAGATTTAGCCAGGGCTAAAAGCGAAGCTCCAATTAATAAATTTATAATTTAAATTAAAAAATAAACTTTTAATCCACAAATCATTTAACTTAAGGGCACATTCATGTGACTTTTGAGGGAAAGGCTAAGTTATTTTAGAGTGAAACATCTTACATCGAATTGATAACCTTATATGTACACCCAAAAAATAGCAAACATCTTCGATCACATTCAAGATCACAGTAGATTAGGCCTCGAAAACAAATTCTTGGAAAACAAATCACGCCGAATTTTTTTGCGTTCGAGAGGTTTACTTTACAAATTCTTGCCAACAAATCTGGGGGTGTTTAAACCAACCTTTTATAATTTTTATACATCACATTTGAGGTGAAACAGTACTATTTATCGCACAGACTTCGGACAGAATGCAGTATTTCACAATTTTTCAAGACAAATTGCACTCAGTCAATATTCAGGACGATCAATCGTAAAGCGAAACCGCTCAAAAATTTCCAAAATCACCCATATGGCTAGCCGCTTCTCGTTTCTATAGTGCGAGCTGTCAGTGTGGTCGAGTGTTTGAATGAACTTTAATAGCGTTACACTTCAACATAATAGCGAATTTATTATTATTTTTTTTTGTTATTTAATGGTTTCAGTTACAACGATGTGTAATCTTATGAAGCGTTTGATACGCGCGACATTTTTGAGTACTCCTGCAAGCGATGTTCATGAAGGATGAAAACAAACGGCAGAGACAAGCGATTAAAATTGCAAGAGAGACTACTAACAATCAAAAAAAGAAATATAATTCGGTGAAACATTTACAGAGATAACAATTTTCATTCATGAAGACAAGTATTAAAGTGTCTCTAAAAATCCTGAGTCTCGGCGTGAAGCTTTATAAGCCGGCTTCCCGGCGCGGGTGTTTACTGTTTTCCAAGGTGAACTCCTCGAAGCAAGAAAATCGCTCAAAGTTTTCTTTCTACAGCCAAATTTATAACTAAATATTCTTCGGAACGTTTTCTATCTGTGGTGAGCAAATATATCTGAAGGCTTTTTAAAGTTCTGTAAGCTTATATCAAACCGTTCAAACCTGATACTAGGTCAGATCATTGACTCAAACTACGGCTACAAACGTGCATAAACTTGCCGCATCAACTGTCAGCGTGAATGTGCAAGACTTCATGAAATTAGATATAACAAAAACAAGCATCAAATACAATAGTTTCTCAGGCTTACCATTCGAGATTCAGTTCCTGAAAGCTATCAAGGAAAGCCACCATTGCTTGAGACTTTTAAACCCTCTTAAGCATTAAGCAAGGTGAAAAACGAAAACGATGCCATCCGAAATCGAATTACCAAATTTTGACAAGCGACGCGTTCCTCAACCAAAAACCCAGTAAACAAACCAGCCATGAATAACAGAAGACTCTTGATAGCAGCTGTATTTCATTTTGTACATCCAGAAGAAAAAGGCAGTTAAAAACATCACAAGTTGACACAAAACTGTTCAGCTTCAGCTGTCAAAGTAAACAATTTTCAAGATGCTGCATAATTTTTTCGCATGAACTCACCTGTCAAATTTTGACCAATCAGAGTATAAAAATTGGACGTAGAGCGTGACCATGGTAAGATAAGGTCTTCCCCGCCTGTACTTTTAAAAAAACTGGCTGAATTTTCGCTTCCGAAGTCAGTTTGAAATCAAAATTCGAATAGTGCGGGGCCATAGTGACATAAACACAACATATTTGATATGAATCCTTGGAAAAAATAAACTTGAGCCTGCGATCATTTCAAACTGGTAATTTGTCAGCGGATAACTTCAAAAAATACTCGACTTCGATGGGTCGACACTTGAGCCCGCGCTACGGTCAGGTGATACTGGTCAGCGGATGCCCTGTTTTGACAGCTGTCAATTGATCACAACATTGATGTGAAGTTAGTTTTCTCTTGGGCTCCCAAACTAGCTAAAATGTAAGAGTAAACATTGGTTTTCCTGTGGTGCGGACGGACGGTCGGTGTACGGTCACGTGATTACCAAATTTTCTGGGATGGGTAGATTTACTTAGCAATGGGGTTCCGCCCACGGGCGCGCGTGGAGCTCCGCTATTATTCAGAAGTTGAATCCGTTGGCTGTTGTAGGTTTCAGAGTCATCTCTTTATTCCTGCATGGGTAATGAGCAGCGAATTCACACGCAAGGTAGTTATGAAATTTCTACCTGCTCAGGTTTCAAAGCAATTCTATCCATTTAAAGATTATTTTAACTGAACGAACAAAGAGAAGGTATCGTAAAAACGTCGGTGCTCACTGGGCGCTTTCCATTTATCCCAAAATTTCGGGAATTTTTGGTACATCAAATGGAAAGGGCCATTTCGGTTTGGTCCGACCAGAATATTCGAGACCACCTTTAAAGGTGGTCCACTTTCGGTCGGTCGGACAGAAATGTCCCCTTCCATTTGACAAAATTGTTGTCCCCAGTACTAATCTTTTGTATCCCGTTTACAAGAACAATAACCAAACGCGCGGTAGCTTGCGTCGGGTTTGAGCAACCGGAATGTACCGTTCCATTGGACACGTGACATTTCCGAAATTTCAAACCGGAATTTTTGCTCGCCCACGGATTTACTTTTCGAACAATCGATTCATTAAAGCTATCTTGGGGGTACGCTTGACCTGGCTTGACTGTAAAGTGATTCTAATAGTGCAGTCTGTTTATGAGTATCTTACGTTATAACGGGAGGCACTTTTTCTGTTCCGTGCAGCATTGGCTCCAACACATTCTCTTTGTAAGCTTGTGTCCAGGTTCCCACGGGCAGCTCAGTAATTTCTACAGTTTTGGTGTCAACAACCTCCACATTTCCACGGACAAGGTATTTCTGGGAATCGACTTGAGTGATGGTGCCAATAAAGTTCTTGTAAGATGGAGCCTGAAACGGATGAGCAATGTTCAATATAAATTAAAACTGCGTTCACATCACCTTCAAATAATCCGATCTTAACAATATACAGGATATTTTTAACATGAACCTAGTTAAGGGGGTGTTTTCGCATCAACTGAATCCAAAAATAAAAAAAATTGGGCCACTTTTTTTGAAAGTTTTAAGCCATGCCTGCAAAAATAACCAAAAAATAAATATGGCTAGTGTTCCCTGGTGAAATTTGTTTGAAAATATTCTTCATAACTCTACAGGAGCATTCAGTGTAGGGGTCAAGGACACTGAAAAATGACTTCAGCACAGAAATGACCTAGAACAGCAATTTTATACTCGTGAGATAGGCCCTTTAATGGCCTCAGCCGCTCCAGTGAGTCTCCTGTTAGAGCTGAGCATCTGGACCGACCACTAACCAAAGGGTGGTCAGTAAGCGCCAATCATATTGGGAGTAGTCAGTACACGCATTTGTTCTTTTACAGTCGCCTGTGTCACTTACTGAGGAAACTTCACTCTCATAATTTTAGATGTCGTTTAGTTTGCAACGAAAATTTAACTATTATTCCACGGGTAGAGAGCCAACGAGGCGTGTGGCGCCGAGTTGGCTATAATCATCTCATATCCAACAATCGCGAGTGGAATAATTGTATTACTAAAAACGCCCACAAAATATCGAGAATTCTTCCCGACTCTAGAATTGCATTATCCAAAGATTCAGTTTTTAATAAAAATAATTTATTATCTAATAATACTATTGCTTAGCCTTTTGTCTCACAGGCTGAGAAACGAGACTTTACGGCTGAGAGAAGCGACAACCAAAAATACGGCAACCTTAGATATTTTCCATAAAAATACATTTTTTTAGTTTCTTAGTTCCAGTACAGTATATTAAGCAATTATAATTAGCCTTACCATCTCCTCTGGATCTTCGCCATTGATCATTTTCTTTAGATTGTCAATAATCTGCCGCACATCAAAGTTTGGCACTTTTGTACTGTAACCAGTGCCAATCCCCTCGGCACCATTCACAAGCACTGTGGGTAGTATGGGACAGTACCATTCTGGTTCAACCGGCTGGTTGTCGTCGTACAGGTAAGTCAGGTTGGGCATGTCGTGTGCGGAAAACAGGAGCTTGGCTAAAGGGCTTAGCATGGTAAAGATATAACGAGGACTAGCAGCATCCTTGCCACCATGGATGCGGGTACCAAACTGGCCGATGGGTTGCAGGAGGTTGACGTTATTGCTACCCACAAAATTCTGTGCCAAGTTGACGATGGTGCCCATAAGACTTGTCTGCCGAGAATTAACACGGAAAATTAGTTTGACCCTTGTATCACTCTTCCAGGGTGACTATACCCTGCGAGCAGAGGTTTCTCTCTTGAATGGCTTTTAGCGTTTTAAAAGTCGTTCGCGTGGCTTGTCTGTCGTGTAGTTAATTTGTTTACGTCCCGGAGTGCAAACAAACCAACTTCGCGACAGACGAGCCAAACAGTTTATCAGAAGTCCCGTTTTTGTCAGGCACCCTTCATCTTTCAGTTATAGAGACATGACAAACGCCTTTGTGCAATGTAGACTATTCGAATAACCTCTTCAACCAAAACATTTGACCGTATTTGATTGAGTGTTCAACATTCTATTAGGCTTTGTATGCTTAGCATGTCCTAGAATTCTATGATTTTTCCACGGGCTTCCAGAAAAGGGTAAATCGGCAATCTGAAAAGATGCACAGTTAAGCCCAGTCCTCATTAGTGATACAAGCATAAGCATAAGAATAAACATAATGCAAGCATGAGCAAAAGAATGAGCATAAGAACTTTATGTGGTAGTGGGGACGGTTTTGATATTCAATTGTGTTTATGGTTATGCTATGTCAAGGCCATCCTTACTAACTAATGCTCGTGCTTACGGTACATGCTTAAGTCGCTAATCAGGACCATGTTTAAAGGCTTATGCGTATGCTTGCGTTGCTAGTGAGGAACAAAGTGACAAAGAAAAATGGAATTCTATGCCTTTCCTGGATTCCCATGACCTAAACTTGTATAAGAATCCCGTTAAGCACAAGACAGAATCTTCTTGTTCTCGTCTCTGAAAGAGCATTGTGGTGAAGCTTAATTTTCATACCCTACCCAGGGTGCAAAGAAAGGGAGTTTTGCAGCTTGCCTTTTGGGCAAGCTGTAGCTACATGTAGCATGTACTAGTCCAAAAGTCACAGGGTGTCCAGCGGCCTGGTCACTCAAAAAAATAGGAAAATAGGAAACTTGGGATTCAGAAAATAGGAAAAATAGAAAACTTTGTATTAAAAAATAGGAGAAAAATAGGAAAATCAATAGTACTTTCGTCGACATAGATAGCCTCCCTACACCTCATCCGGTTATAATAAAAGGTACGAGTCCTCAGCTTCTAAGTTCGCAGGGTTAAGATCAACTTTCGCGGCTAAGAAGAAGTGAAAATGATCAGTAATGTAATAGTTTGTTGGCTCAGTTACGCTGTAATCAGAATGATATGCTTGACTCCTGGTCAAGCGTGATTCTTTAATCAAAGGTGATCATATGCAATTCCCTTAAAAGTTGGCTGCAAATCTTTGAAAAGCTTCGAAGAGTTAAAATTTCTTTCATAGAAATTTCTTACGATTGTGTTGTCATTGAAGAATATTGAACTAAAAGGTCCTGTGAAAAGCTTTCCTACCATTAATCTGCAATCGGTAGCTGGTTGAGGATATGCTTGTTTAAGTCAAAAGACAGCATACTGTTCAAACCTCTATGTAAGAGCACTGTATATAGTGGTCACCCCGTATATTACAGTCACTGGACAACTTCCCAAAATTTTCAGTTGCCTTATATTTTCTGCAAAGTTGACCTCTATAAAGTATAATAATAGTGGTCACCCTGTATATAACGGTCAGCTTGCCATTTCCCAAAGGTGACCGTTGTACACAGGTTTGACTGTAGTTTAAGTACGGAGCCAAGCTTTCTGCAGGGTATGCAAAGTGACACTGATCTATTTGGTACCAGATTGTAAGTGAGTCAATGTTCTAAGAAGAACGTAACACTCCTGCTTAGCTATGACTGCAAGACCAGTTTTGGAACCAAAATATTGGATCCTTCGTCAGTTGGTTGCGTAGGTATAGCTGTTAACAAAAGCTCACCAAGAGAGCTAGTGCCGTAAACAAAACATGAGTCTGTTCTTTTCATGTAGCATACAGACTCCAGCTAGTCAAAGTGACTGGTTTTTTAAACCAAGAAGCTGATGGAATGATTTATCTGACCTGTGTTGTGAGAGGACTACTTGATCCTGTTTTTAGCTTCAGAGATGAAGATAAAAGCGAGCAAGACTTCAAAATAAAATATAACATGTACAGATACTGAAATGCAGTTTCAGTGGGCTATGCACAATATTTAACAATTATTCCTGGGGCCGGAATGGGCTATCGACTCACAGGCTATGAGGGCGAGAGGAATAATGTTTCAGTAAAATCCAACAAGTTGGTCAAAAATATCGAGAATAAAAAAAATTAGCTAGTTAAAGCTAGACTAATCCTTTTTTTGCCGCCAAAAACTCGCGCTTTTCGCTACTAGTGGGCTATAACATATAGCCTAGTAGTAGCTCAACCAGTCACAACGCAGCATTGATAATAGACCAATAGCTGGATTTTACTAATATTCACACCAGAAAATTATACAAAAAGTAACAATATAACAATATTGTTAACAGAACTCTAATGGGCAATAGAGGCCATGGAAAGAAGAAATGTAACTGTTATTTTTGCTAATATTAGAACATCAAAGTCAACATACTACTTGCGTTATGATAAATGTCACTCTAAAACACATTCAACTATGATTTCATTTTGAAATTTGTCACAGAATTTGGCCTGCCTACTAAAAAATAGGAAAAATAGGAGGTTTTAGTTTAAAAATAGGAGAAAATAGGAATAGGCTCAAAAAATAGGAAAAAATAGGAAAAAATAGGAACTGGACACCCTGAAGTCATTTCAACTAGCACGAAAAACAATTTTTGCTGACCAGGTTTGACTACGGTTCTTCTGTGATTTGAATTCCCTGAAAAACATCACGTGCCTGTTGGCCAACTTAAGAAAAAAACGCACAAAATCCAGTAGTCCCGAGGTATCGGACAATACCGTAAAATTCCGAAAAGAAGCCTTTTTGATGGGCTTATATTTGGATGGGCTTATGTATGGAGGGAAATTTGCGTTTCAAAATCGATCGGGCTAGCCTTATAGTTGGAAGGAAATGTACCGTTTTTGCTTTGTTTTACTTTGTATTTGAGGGCAATTTCCAAGTACAAGCCCCCGGGGCTTATAATTCGAGGGGCGAAGGGTTTTTTGCATTACGAGTTTGGGGGGCTTATATTTTGAGGGGTTTATTTTTGGAATTTTACGGTACTTTCCACACTGCCATCTCACAACCAGTGGATTATTACAGGTAACAGAAAGATCCACAAAGATTTAAACTGGCCTGGCTTGGGACCAAAGGAAGTGAAAAATGTTTTGTTCTGATGGAACAAGGAAAAGAAGAGTTGATCACTCACCTCACCATGGTGATAGGCAGACAATTCAGCCACTGATCCCGCAAGCTGGGCCACTTTAACCTCTCGTTTGTCGTTCCTCTTGAAGCAAGTAAAAAGAACCTTTCTCTGTCCTGGTTTCATACCTGAAATAATGATTTTAAAAAAAGATGAAACAAGATTAATTATTTATTCACACCTCCAGCTGCCCATAACTGTCTGTGTGGAACCACATCCCTTGTACCCAAAACTTTCCCCAATGAAATAAAGCCTAGTATAGGATGCCCAGCAAAAGAAAAAAAAGGAAAAAGTAGTAAAATAACAGGGGCAAGGAAGAGAGAGAAAGCAGAAGGTAAAGATCAAGGGGGAAGTAGGATTTTACCTTCTGTGCATGTCTGAACTTCAACTGTAATTTAGGTGCTCAACTTGTAAACAACATTTGGGTAATTTTAGTTTTTTTGGCCAGATATTGACTAGAAATAGCTAGACTAACTTCAATGGTGGATAGTAATGTTAATCAAAGTATTGATTGTTCACAGGCCATCAGAGGTGAGGTACCAGGAACCATAGCTTACCATCAACCAAGCATGGAATTGATCGTTCATTGTCAGCATTTGAAAACAAAATAAGTTCCTTGTTGACAAAATCAGAGTATGAAACTGACTTTGTGTCCTTCTCATACAAGTAAACCTGCAAGAAAAAAGTTTATAAGATGATTAGACTTCAGGCCTCTTCCTCAGCAATTAAATGAAAAGTCATAATACAGTTTTAAAGTGAGATCTTCAGAAAACTCAAACATCTCTACAGCTTTGGAAATTATCACAAATAATAATAATAATAATAATAATAATAAAAATAATCAAAAATTTATATTGCACCTTTTCCATGTAAATATGATCAAAAGCGCTTATATAACGCAGGTGCTCATTTAGCTCTTTGTTAATGATTGCCATCTACAGTGTTTCTCCTTACATAACTCACCTCTGAAAGACCTTGCTGCCTTCTCCATTTGCGGTCATCCATGGCACGTGTAAGCCAGTCTTTCCTGTCATTTACTTTCTTCTTACTGAATGCCTTTTGGAAAGGGAACAAAAATGGCAAAGACATACATGTACTTTGAGTCACTTGATATCACAACATGGTATTAATACTGTTGTCAAATATATCAAAAGCAGTAGGGTTAGAGAAAAACATTAAAGTTTCTTTTGACAACACTTTATGTCCCGTATGGGTTAGTGAAGTGTTTTTTTGCAATATTACATTGCAAGTTAAGTGGCAAAGATAAAAATGCACATACAAATTTAAGCTCAGATCTCCATAATCAACACTGAAGAACAAAATAAGGAATATTTTATTATAATAATGCCACAAGAGTATATAGAGAGGTTAAATTGCAGAAATGACATCATACATACCATAAGTATGGCTTCATCACAAGCAGCACCCTCATGATGGAACTGAATCTGGTGACGATGCATATCAGCAAAGTATTCTTTTGCTTCTTTAGGGGTGCTCGTACCCAACCCCTTATAGTACTTTACTTTCCAAGATTTGACATTCTCTGTGCTGCTTTTCCATTCTTCATATTCAGGAATACTGTAGAAGGATAACTCTTCTTTGCCTTTGCTTACCTTTTATGAAAAGAAGAAAAAAACATTGTAAACAATTTAAGTAAAACCAAAATGATTTCCTTACCATTTTGGTGTGATGAAAAGGTCACTTACAAGCACATGTACACTGTAAGCCCTACGGCTTAAGGATCATTATACGTTTCTGGGAAACTGCCCACCTACCCCTTCCCTAAATCAACATTTTGCCCTAAGTGAGAAGTAAGTGTTAATGTTGCTTTAGGGGAGGGGTAGGTAGTCAGTTACCCAGATACGTAAAATGATCCGGGCTTACGTTACATGTAAGGTCCATGAATAATCCAACCAAGAGCCACATGTACTCACACACAAGGCAGTATATACATCATTAAGTTCAAGAGTATCCTTCAAAGCATTAAAGATTGACACAACTGGCACAGGCATCAGAGGTCAACTACAAAGGGTTGATGTCCAGGGATCAAACAGGCTGACCACACAGTATACTGGGGGAGGCCATCTCATCAGTGTTGTCCACAAAATTTCAAGAGGAAAGAGAAAACATCGAAGTAGGCAGCAATACACCATGTAGATTAGATCGAAAGGCACTTGCATGTGGGGGTAGGTATGAAAAGGGCGTCAGCCCCCCTTCTCCCTCTCCTCCCCTAATAAGACAACAGATTTATTAATTTCCTTTAAAAAGAAGCCAGGGAGTAGCCACTCCTTCTGTGAAGACTAGATAGTGATTTGCAACTGACACCAGGGCTTCTGGAGAACCCTGTGTCATTTTAACAGTGAACATTGATGCAGTCGCGTAAATTACATTGTAAAATAGCTTCATTCATGATCACTGCTTTTTAATAACTTTCCATTGTTTGAGAATAGTAACCAAAATCAAAATAAAGGAAAGTCGACACTGACCTTAACAATTGGAGTAATGAACTCCTCTAAGAAGGGCAAACGAGTCAACTGTGGCCAATTGCTGTGAATGAAATTGATGAGAAGTCCCTTGATGTGAGATCCATCTTGATCCTGATCAGTCATAATCATAACATGTCCATATCTCAAACTCTTTAAATCATCCTCTGATGAGTACTTCTTGTTATATTGGAGACCAAGAATCTTGATAAGGTTGTTGATCTCTGCATTGTCAAGAATCTGCAATCATGTACAGTTAAAACCCATGACTAAGAACCTAGTTTTTATCAACCTGTTAGGCTAAAATTTGGCAGTTATGCACCCTCTATACAACAACCTCTGCTTTGGTAATACTCTATATTGCATTACCAAGGAGGCATTTACTCAAAGGCAGTATATTTTCAAGGGCAGTGTTTACCTTAGAATCACAATTTTATTCTTGAATCACTGACAACAACTAAAATTAATTATTCTCACTATTTGCTGAGATAGAATCATATTTCTACCTCAATGGTGTAGATTACCAATGTACCAATTTTTTTCTTATCATCCTTGAATAAACACTGCGTTTTTTGATTGGGTTCAGCATTTATTCCAAGACAGCATTTTTTAAAATTTTGTTTGAGTAAATATGGTTCTAATATATAAGGACCATTAAAAAGTACTTTTGCTATGACAACTCCAATTGCTACAGAAGAATACAGTCTAATTACTTCAACACGTGCCTGTATGTCCCAATCAAAGGGCAGCCATTGTGACTTTTTTAGAAGTCTAAAAACAGTCAGCATTAGAGGGCAGAAAAAACTATAAGATAACCATCAACCAAAGTGCTGGCCACAGTCATGATCCCTTCTTTTTTGTACCTATTTAACTACTACCCTTTTTTAATGCCAACAAGTATGTTAAATACAGGGTAGTCTGACAAAGTGTGGATTATAACACACTTCTTCCCCGTCATGAAACACTTGCCATTTTTTACTTCCAGAACTCAGATATCAAGCCGGTATCAGATCATACTTATATATCATACAATGTAGGTGTACCTGCTTGTGTGAAGCATCTCGTACGTTTAACAGTTTGCCACGTAGTGGAAACACTCCATAATGGTCTTTGCCAACCACACTCAAGCCACTCACAGCCAATGTCTTGGCTGAATCTCCTTCTGTTAAGATGAGTGTACATTGCTTTGAGTTACGTCCACCTGCTTCATTGGCATCATCAAGTTTAGGAATTCCACGAATTTTGCTGGACTTGGTTTTCTGACATTTCTTGTTAAGTTGACTCTGGAATAAACAATAATTGGACCATAATTCTTATATCATAGAAAATTTCATTCTGGAAATTACAGTTAGATAATGTATTTAGTACTGTACCTGTGCTTTGAACTTCACCCAGTTCATGATGTGTTCAACAACACCACACTGAGTCACCTGCCAAGAGAGATTAATATTTTAGATGAATGATTCAATATTAATATTGTCTGACAATATTATTTATATCAAGGCAGGTTGTGCTCTAAGAACATTTGAAGGACCCCAGTGCTCTGAACCTGAGAAATTCAGGGTGGCCAGTATATGATTACTTTTGCAAAGGGGAAAAAGTAAGTCACCAGGGGACACCGGGCGGAGCAAGAGAACAGCCCTTTATATACAGTGCAGGTAACTCTCAGTACATGTGGCTAAAGCACTTAAAGTACTATTTCATTAGTACATTAAAAAAATACATGTACAGTAGCAACCCATAATGTGAACTCTAAAGGGAAACAAAAAACAGTTTGAGTTGGTGGGAAATTCCAGTTACCTGGGTAAATTTCAGTGAAATTTTGATAAAGTCAAAACAAAATAATGTAGTTTGAGTTAGCGCAGAATTCGAGTTATCTGAGTGCGAGTTTTTAGAGGTTCTACTACTGTAGTATCAAACAAATAAGCAGTGATCAGCAAGCAATTAGTGGCATTTTATTCATTCATTCATTTAGATTGTATTTACTTGTTGTTACAATATAAAATACCTCTGGTAATGTAAAACCCTATGCTAAAGTATATGACCCTTATTTTTTATTGCAGTATTATTGCAGATTGGCACTTGTCAGTATTGAACTTTTATACCTCCTGTAAACTGAACCTGTATTAAGCAGACACATGCCTTTATAGAGTGAACAGTTGCAAGGGTCATAAAGAGTGCTGCTTTAATTAATACAGGTTTTACATTACATGTAACAAACTTTCAAACCTGTTTAATAAACTTGTCACTGAAATCACAGGTGGATCCAAAAGCCTTGGCCCGTAACGTCATGTTTTCTTTAGTTTGGGAATCAAATGAGGGGTTTTCAATAAGACAGTTGATGAAAACCCACAGGTGATTCTTTATTTGAAATGGCTTTACTTCAATGCCACCTTTGTTCTTCCTCTTCACTGCAATCATGAGCTTCTCCACAATTTGATCTGTTACATAATTAACATGAGTCCCTCCCTGAAATACAAAAATTTACCATTTACTAAATGTGCAAATGCTGTTAACCAACTGCCTCATATAAGTGGAAGGTAGGTGTCTGGGATACCTAGGGGCTTCCACTGTGGCCAGCCATCCCCTAGATAGAATTCTGCCCCCATGGCTGGCAAATCCCCGCAACAAAGCCATGAGCCCCCATTTCAAGCACCTGTCTCACTGATGAAACAGTGGAAGGAAGAAAAATAAGGGATTGGAGGGGGGGAAGATGCCCCACAGACGGCTGCACAAACGCTCAATGAAGAAGTCAAAGATCCTGCAGTGTACAAAGCTACCACGTACCAAGTGAGCCTGCACTTATGGGATTGACCACTGAATGCCCACCAAGCACGTGGACCGCTTTACCGCTAAGCGTGTGGACTGCTTGATCGCTAAGCTTGTGGTCTGCTTAACCGCTAAGCTCATGAACTGCTTGACCTCTATGCTTGTGTACCGCTTGACCGCTATGCTTGTGAACTGCTTGACCACTAAGCTCATTAACCTCTTGACTGCTAAGCTTGTGGTGGTTAACTTAGTTAAACAACATTTCACCAAATCAAATTAGAACTGAGAAATGGTATTGCTACAATTGTAGGTTTTTAAGCCTAGTACTAGTATGTTTACAGGTCATATTTTATGAAAACCAATAGGGTACAATTTGTTTTCCCGAAGTTGAAATTTCACTCACTAAACTGGGCAAGTATTCTATGATTTCCACTCAAAGATAGACTTTCACACTCACATTGGCGACTGAGCTAGCACTTACGTCAAATCCTGTGACATACAATGAAAGTCCATCTATGTCATATACACCAGAATTATTTATTTATCACTTCCCTAATTACCTTAACTTTATTTGTTTGCTTTTTTGGAACAAAAACAAACCTCAACAGCTATGCTGATTTTGTTTTGATCACATATAAACAAAGCATCAACATAATCAGGGTGCTAAGAAACTCAGTTTTACAGCTTGCCATTTGTGCAAGCTGTAGTTAGCATGTACTAGCCCAAAAGTTATTTTAACTAGCCCGATGATGAGCAGGGTTGATACAGTTCTTTTGCAATTAGAATTCATTAAAAAATTTCACTCGCCAGGTGGGCAAGTTAAGAACAGAATTCATTAGCCCCATAGTAAAATCCACTAGCCCTGCGCTATCTTTTGACACTACTTTCTTTGCACGATGATAAGAATAATAATTATCATAAGATGTTTAATGTGCTGCTATACCTTAGTAGTAGCTATGCTATTAACAAAGCTGGCTTGCTGGAATCCTTTTGTACTTGTTGTGACACAAACCTCCCAGCGTTTGTTTACCACCTCATGTACAACAGAATTAGGTGACTTTTTCTTATCTTCATCATCAGCTAATTCTTCTTCATCATCTCTGGCTTTCAAATAAAGTCCTACATAATCTTTGAAAGACTTGATCTATTCAGAACAAAATGAAAATAGACAAGTGCACATGACATTGTGGTTCTATTCAGCAGTGTTCAGTAAGCCACTGCACACTGCCAGAGTTGTCAGAAAGTTTTGATATAGAATGCTGAGTTGTCAAAGTAAGTGGCCAGTCCAGGGATATTTTATTTCAAAAATGCCATCTGTAAAGAAATAATTATTATTCCAAGCAGAGTAGCCGTCCAATACTAACCAAGTAGGTGGCAGTTTTCGCTGGCAGCCGGCTACTTTTGACAACCCTGCATTGCTGTGGCTAAAATTATAAGCTGCCATTTGTATACTACACTGATTTAGAAACAGACTGGGTTGACGACAGGAAAGCACACGGAAGGGAATAAACGCAACTTCCAATAAGAGAGCTTAACAAAAAATACAGTTTAATTCTTTTTGTCAACAATTTGATGACTGGATGCTCCAAGAAAAACAGAGAAAGGTTAGTGCTAATCAGCCTTCAAACAAATGGGCCCCAAAGCAGGTACGGATATGGCATCAATCACAAGCATTGAATACATGAATTACAAACATACTGGTAGTTTCTTTCCATTAAGATAAACTGCAATCCCTCTGACAGAGCCAGCAACATCATATGCTCTCCTGGCCAGCAGTGAGATAGTGTCGCTATCGAGACTTTCCATCTTGAACTTGGCCAAATCAGGTTTAAATGTAATGCAGGTGAAATCTTTGCCACTGAAATCCTTCACGATTGGTTCTGCAGCTTTACCCATGTTATTAGTCCAGGTCTAAAATCAAAAGCAGACGAAACGAAATCAAAAGTACCCTTAAATGTAACGACTCTGATTATTAGTTTAGTAGACTTGTACAACTATTTCTACTTCCACACATAATCCTTAAGCTCCCACTGGTATCACTTCATTTAACGTTTGAAGCTTTGCTAGTTTGAAAGAGATCCTGATGGAATTTTTAAATTATTACGGTAGAAAAGCTGACACCCTGTGCATAAAATGTGTACAGTACACTCAGTAGTGTGTGAAAAAACAATTTTTTACATTCATTTTACAAGATATCATTATGTACATGCACAGGGCTTTAATAACTTTTGATGTGCAGGAGGTGTCAGAGAAAGCTGCAGTACATGTAAAGTGTAACTGTACCTGTACGCAAGGCAAGAGAGAAATTATTTAACAATAATATTATATTGAATAAGGCTACACGGTAGTGGCATGACTTGGTATTAGATGTTGTTCTGCTGTTGTGCTTAAGTAAAGTTTAATTTGATCAACTGAGTTCAGCACAGAAGAAGCACCTTTGAAACAGGCCTTGCAACTTCTAAATTTGTTCAGCTCCAGCAGGTTAGGAGAGCTACATCTTGTACTACTGTAGCTGTGGGTGTAAGGCCACAAAACAGCCAAACATTTTGAATGAATAATAATAGTCCTTATGCACTCTACATTGTAGGAAGTGATTCATAAAATAATATTCACAGAAGCAGAAAAATGTACCCGTGGGTAAAGGGTCTTGTT
The DNA here is from genome assembly GCA_964035705.1 of Porites rus. NCBI lineage: Eukaryota > Metazoa > Cnidaria > Anthozoa > Scleractinia > Poritidae > Porites > Porites rus. The sequence goes on from OZ038002.1 coordinate 8,131,988, forward strand.
GAAAGCCATGCATAGGTTTAGAAGAAGTACTTGTCCCTTTATATGATAATACCTGCTTGAATATATATGTATGATAGTACCTGCTTGAATTTTTTTCCAGAATCAGATGAGCATGTCTCCACAACAAACTTTGTGCTGAAAATGTTGCAGAGCTTCGCACCATAGCCATTGCGTCCGCCTGTTACTTTCTTTTCATCATCATTATAGTTAGAAGAAGTCAGAAGATGGCCAAAAATTAACGTGGGTACATAAACTTTCTGCTCCTTGTGCATCTCAACTGGAATACCTCGTCCATCATTCCAAACACTGATTGTATTGTTTTCACTACATTTAAGTGAAAAGCAAAAACTTAATAACCAGAACAAAATACTTCACAAAACACACTAAATTATCAAAGATACTAACAGTTGGTTATTTGAACAAAGACTAACTTAGGCCGTGGTGTAAGAAGTCATTGGACCTCCAGATCTTTTTCTAAGTGGGTAATTTTAAGAAGAAAAGTGCCTTTATGGGCTACGCTGTATGCTTTCAAGAAAGTTACTGTTCATAATGAATGGTGCCTAGATCAAAACATTTAGTAGAATGAAAATGCCTCAGAACACAGTTTTGATAAACAGTGCAGCTAGACTCTAACTTGCTATAAGTGTTTAGTGAGAGACAATAATTTTCAACATCCTTGTTACAATGTACATGTAATTATGGGTAGATTACATTACTCTTTCATCAACAAGTTTTTCTCTCTTGCACAGGAACAATGTATCTGGATACTGCGAAAAGTTGCACAACAAAAATGTGCTGGAAAAGCAGTACAGTACAATGTAAATTAATCAGTCAGGCATGTCTCAGTAGTAATTTTTTTTGCAGTACAGTGGTAATCTTTTTCAGTCTGCTTAAACCTTTGCCTGCAGAAATAATAGAACTGTTGTATTTTTTGTGATGAACTAGATTGTGCTGCTGTAATCTGAGTTTATGTTAAAAAGACCACCACAGCTCAAAGCTTCACTTACGCATCAATGGTGATTTTAATGCAGCCCATGGCAGGATCCCTCTGCTTGTTATCAGCAGCATTGACTGAAACAAATAAATAAATAAATGTAAATACAGTGGACCTAGGTAATGTGTGAAAATTTAATTTAAACAAGGCATTGAGCTACAGCCAACAAATGCAATGTACTTGTACATTAAAACAAACTCCTAGCCCCATTCTTAGCATTATTATTCATTCAGAATATTTCTCCATTTCTGATTGGCTAAAAGTCCATGCATAATTTATCAGAACCAGCTATTGTTGACCAAATTTGGAAGTATTTTGCAATAATATTATGTGAAAAATGATGTCCATCGTGCAGCAAAATTGCCAGATTATTTAAATCATTAAGTGAGAAGACCTGGGGATGAGGTTGAGTTGTTTTGGTAGTGACTAGAAAATGGCGGAACATTTCACTAATAGGAAGATGAAGTAGGTAATCTGTTGGCTAAAAACATAGCAAGAACAACAAGAACACAACTCAACAGACAACATCTGCTATTTCGAGAATATTTGCAGACCTGAACACCCCTTTATGTCCTACATTTGCCAAAAAGCATGCACTATTGACGACGAACTTAACATCGATGGAGGAAAGCATGTTTTAGCTTGTTTTTAAACTTGGAATTATTTTGAATGAATAATAAAAAAATTATTGATTTCAGATTTTCGTATCATCTGAAGAATTATGGACATTGAGGAGGGTTTTATCCACCTCGGCCATGCATAACACCCTCCGAGATCTCCATAATTCTTTAGAAGATACTCAGCCTCATTCAATAATAGTTAACTATTGATAGGTCACTTACCTAACAGTTCATCAAAAATCTTGTATAGACCAGGCACATATGTTATCTCCTTACTAACAATCGCTGACAGCTGTTCGTCATAAACCCACATGCCTTGTTTAATTGGCTCAACAGAACCAACGTATGTGTCAGGACGTAACAGAATATGTTCCAGTTGAGTTTTCTTCTGGTAGATTCTTTCCACTGACATTCGCTTCTTTTTCTTTGTTGCAAATGCATTGTTACCAGCATTTTCTCCATTCATTATCTCCTGCAAGAAATGTTTTGAGTACTTTAAATTAGAAACAGCATAGAAGAATTTCAAGATTAAACAAGCCATGAAGATGTACCAAGGGGGCGGGCGTCGGGGATAATAGCTCTAGGGGGTGGGGGACGAGAAAAATATTTTTCTCGACTCCACGCCAAACCGTCCCCCGCCCCCTAAGTAGATTTGATACTGATCCCCAGGTTAGACTCGGTACGACTGAAAATCAAGATGGCCGTCATTAATGGTAAGACGCGCTCCATCTCGATGATCTTACGGAAAAATAGGGGACTGTGAACAGTCTAAAAGAAGTGGTACAGGTGTGAAAGTTATGCAAACCCGAGATGAAGTCAAGGGTCTGCGTAACTGTCTTGAATTCTCCTAACCCCTCTTGTGTTTATATCAGGCTATGCAAACACAAAAAACGTTTTCTATTGCTTAAAACATGGTCTAATGCAAATTAAACTTACCTTATGAGAAACTGTAACATATGAAGGAAACAGTAGAATCAGGGAAGCAGTCACTAAGATTGAGCATTCAAATTTCAAAGTAATCTTATCTGCTATGCGACTCATGGCAGAGTGAAAACGTTAAGTATAATTTTGATGAACCAGTGATTATTGTGCAGTTGCAATGGGTTTTGGAAGCCATCAAGCAAGATACCAGAGCACAAGTGGTACCTACAGTTTAGCTGATCACAATTATTTGGAACAGATTAGTTGATTTATTTGGGAATTCATAGCCCTTGTGTGAAGATTGATCCTTTATCCTGAAGCCAGCCCTTACCTTCAAGCCATTGAAACTGGCCAGAAAAAGCAAGGAAACGTTTAGTTAAAGGTATGTGCAGTGAGCTTTTATTTATTTTTATTTTTAGGCTCCATTTATACTGATCATTATACAAGTTTTGGCTGTGCCGGCACATGGTATTGCGGCGAAGATCTAGATGTTCTTGTTTATTTAAAAAAAAAAATACACAGAGCAACAAACTGGGCCATTTTCAGGACATCATATAAATGTACACATGGAAGTATTGGAATGAATTACCTTTTGCCAATCAATGATGCAAATTACGACCGGAAAGTTACACCACAATTAAAACACATACATTCTTAGACGTAAACCGCGCACCAATAGCACCAATCCCTACTAGTCTTACTTTATAAATGAGCTTGTAAAAGCAAATGCGGTGATAGATGCGAGCGATTCAAAATGGCGGGAAAATAGGAAAGAGCTTTTATCACGATTAGCTATCCTTTTCCTGCCTAGTCACTGGCTTCGATCCTTGCTTTGGCCGGTTATCTACCAAAGAAGTTAACAATCGCGGCCCTTTAACGAAAAACAACGGTAAAATATTGGGACAAAAAGGAATTCCTAAGACGTATCGTCGATCGTGTCAAAAGCAAACTCATCTCCTAGGTAAAAAAAACTCCATCAACGTGCATTTGTAACACCCGATCTTTTATATTTTACAGCTTAAACATTCAACTGCCCTTCAGTCCTTTGAAAATAATCGCTTGGGTCGAATAAAACGATTATCCTTACCTTCAACGGGCTCCCTGATTCAGCCGCCATCTTCCCGAGATTGCAAGCCGATCGTTAATTCGAGGTAACCGCCAAAGAGCAAGCTCCTCAAAATAACCAATCACAATCACCAACAAGTATCACGTGACAATTCTTAGTTCGCGTTCTCGCGAGTATATCTCGCGTGAACAATTCAAGATGGTGTCAGAAAATTTCGATCATTGCATCTTCCGACGATCTGTTGATATAATGTTCCTAACAAAGTATTGTATCGTCAAAGTATTGATTTTAAAATTCCCGAATCAATTACTTTCTACTTTCCTCTTCGAAGATAAAGGGCGCGATCCATTCAACCAAAATTCCAACCGGTCCGACCGGGAAAAGAGGACCACCTCAAAAGGTGGACCCGTTTTTTCGAAACTTTTCCGGTTGGACCGAACCGATCCATTGAGTTTTGGACCGAAATTTCCGGAAAGTTTCGTTGAATGGATCGCGCCCAAAGACAATAGTCACAAAAGAAAATACTGTATGTGCAAACCATGACCGATGTGGCTTACCATTACACTGCCAGCGGGGTCGCTTCGATCTTTCCTAGATAAGGCGGGAAAGAGGAAGGTTCTTTCCTCTTCCTGACTTATCTAGGAAGATCGAAGGAGACTCTGTGCGCAGGGTAGCTTACCATATCATCGTGCAGTAGATTCGGAATTCCCTTCGGTAGGAGTGGCTAATTTTTCGTGATTTCTATGAAGACGGCACAGAGCTAATCCGGTGGATATCTCTTTCCTTTTGTATAAACAAGTCTATTGCAAATCCATGGTCAGAAGGTTGAAATAAATTTATCCCAAAACACAACTTTGTATGATCCATGTCGCCGGGAAAGAACGAGAGGAAGACTGGGTAGGAATTCAATATGTCGCCTGGTTTGCCTGGTCGCCTGGCCACTATGATAACGCAGCCGCTCGGGCCGGAGTCACGCTACTGAGATCACAGCTGAGACACCCTGAGATCAGGCTTTTCTGCTTCTTAGTCTCCCGAAAACAGAT
>OZ038002.1:8139131-8369131 GCA_964035705.1 Porites rus
CATTAATTATTATTTTGCAAGTGAAAATCTTTAAATTTTAACATTCTCCAACATATCCAATATGAAGGCTTTAAATTTCAATACTCTCCTTTATGTCAATTATCAAAATTTTACTATTCTGGAAAACAAATACTTATAACAATTTTAAAGTTAGAACTTTAACAAACTCTTTATGTATTTTATTCAGTGAATGACTAAATGCCTTCATAGGGATCATATCTATGTGAATGACAAAGCGTTTGCATGTCTTTTCTTACCTTTCCATTGTTTAGGAAGGTTCTAGGGGAACCCCTCCCCCCACCACCACCAGCCTCATTACAAGAATACTATTTTTCTACGGGTCCCCTTTAATTCAAGCCTGTCTAGGTTAGCAGGCCCCTGTTAAACTCAAGAACTGGATCCATCTGTATAAACTTTGCTATATAAAACCATGTAACTCTTAAACTAAATAGTTATACACTTGATAGACAGGACGGAATGTTAAGAAACAAGTTTTGAGAATAGAAAAAACGTCTTGCCAAGTTTTCTATTTGTAAATTTTTATTTACCAATATACACTAATTTTTAATTTTTTCCCTGGAAGCATATTTAATAATTACATATCTACTAAAAAATGCATCTTTTGCAGTTTAGATTGCGCGCACACCTAATTATCCTTTTTCCTTAATTTTATTTTACAATCTGTGTGCACTTCAAAAATGCAATAGAAGAGCTGGACAGCAGTTTGAGGTTGCGTGTGAGACTGGGTCAGTGTTGCATCGGTGTTGCACCATGAGACTGTTCTGAGGATGAATGATGATGTTCCAATAGACAATAGAGAGCTTTAGATTCTAAGACGACGACGACTATGAGTACGAGATTTTCTCAATACTGAGTACTGCTCACGCGTGAATCAGCGTCATTTGGTCGGGAAAACTTGATAACTGTCGTCATTCTACGACGAGTTTTAGCGAGAATGTCGACGGTAGTGGGGGGAAACAAATTATCAAATGAAAGAAGTTTTACCACTTTGCTATCGGGAGAGAGATTAACCACTATCAGAATAAATAATCGTACTTTCTTGGTGAAAAAAAGTAAAATGAAGCTTCCCGGGCTGTCTTTTCTAGAGAACACTTGTAAAAAAAACTTTAAGTTAAATCTCGTACTCGTACGCGTTCTCGTCCTCAAATCTAAAGCTCTCTTATACAAGAAGGGATAGCAACCCAAATTTAACAATCCCTAGTGCAGTTACCCACAAAACCGGCTCAGACTCATGTGCTAAATAAAAATGGCCTCTTTGCACCCACAATTTCAAACTTTGTTGTCCTCCTTATCAAAAATTACAGTGATTCAAATTATCTTTTTTAAGAAAAAAACCCTCCCCGATGAAGAGGATTTTGCCATTTGTACATTTGTTATCTACAAGTACGTATACTGATGCGCCCCTAAAAGTTCAAAGCTCAGATCCCGCGCAGTACAGTATCATGGTACAGTCTTCAGTGTCATGTGATTTCTTTCTGTCGTGGTGGGCGATCCAGATTGGTTTTAACTGTCTCCACGAGCCATTCAATTCCAGTACTTATTCCATCTCTAGAAAAAGACACATGAAAATTGTCCGGTAAAAAAGCTTAATTACTAGTTACTTTTTCCACAGGCAGACCATCCTCAATGTGGGTGGTCATGTATCACTTGAGATTTTGAGAGGAACTACATATATTGATTGTAGCGCATTGGCAAACTTCCCTGACTGGAGGATAAATTTGAAAGTGCATGCTTACAGGCAATTATCGTAATTGAAGGGGTTGTGGCTTGGCCCACTTATGGAGATCCAATCATTTTCTATTTGAATATTTAAACAAAGCTCCCATTCAGTTGTTTGAGGTGTTCTTGTCTTCTTGTGTCGTGTCGTGCAAGGTATCCTTTTGACAGATCATTTTTTTTTTTGTTCTTTGGTCGACGAGTGAAGGCCCCGCCCTCCAACCCCAACCAACCTGAACTGACACCAGCCACTGGCATCTATCTGATCGTACTACTTTTAACAACATGACAGGCAAACAAGGAGGGGAAAAACACACTTTAGAAGTGTTGTCCACAAATTGTTAAATGTTGAGCCTCCAATACGTGAGATCAGAGTCCTCACTAGAAAAACCAATTCTATTCCCCATCAACTGCCTGGGGAGAAGCGTTGGGTGACGACACTAAAAACGACTAATACATGTATCAACATAGAGATGATACAAGATGGAGATGATATCAACACCAACAGAACTGTACATTAGAAGAGATCTTTATAGGCTTGCAAGTTTTTAACTCACCCGTTTAGAGCAGAAGTTGGCTGAATATAATAATCCCGATGCCCAAAGCTTGGAGAATTGTCATTAAATATATTTTTTATTTCCTCCACACCAAGGGAATCCTTTAAAGTGAATAATAATTACATTAAATCATTTACTTAATGAGACTGGAGATAGAACAAAACTTCCTCAAAGACAACATGAAGGCTTGCATGTGACATTATTTGCAATTATAAGTTTGATAAAAAAAAAAATGACCATGCTTTTAATTTAGCTCCACTATGCGATTCAATAACATTTTTCAAATACTACCTGAATATCTTGTTTGTTGGCAAGAATCAACAATGGAATGCCTTCCAGATGAGGATCATGAACAACACTGTCTGTAAATACACAAAAGAATACCATACACTGTAGAATACCACCATAGATCCCTTTACTGATTTAAGCCTGATCTCAAGAATCAAACAACACGGGACAATAATTTAGGAAATAAGCAAAATTGAATGCAACTAAAGGTAATTCCCTTGGAAATGATGTCATATCCAGATGTTTTTCAAACTTGGCACAAATGCCAGCCATATACAGTACATTCAAAAACAAAAATAAAAAGATGGGGTCACCGTGCTTGTTTTTGCTCTGTTTCCCCATAATTCTGAGTGGTTTAAATCCTACTTGTGAGCAAAATGTTCAAAAGTGAAACAATAATTTTTGTCAAAAAATCTTATTTTATGGCAAAAGCTATGTATGTTACTAAAACCTTAAACATGTTTGTTTGTCTCGGAGAGGGGACTGGGGCAAGTTTCAACAAAAACACCTTTTTAGCCAGGTGGAATTATCAAAATCGCTATAAAAGCATTTGGACTAGAAAAGGGGCCATAATTACCTCTTTTTAGGCAACCGGTGAAAATCACCGCTCCCTTTGAAGTTGCAATGATATGCACACTAAGTGATGCGCAGCACAAAACTAGGGAATTACCTTAGTAAAACGGACAACAAAACAAGTGCAACTTGTTTTGCAACATTAGGGCCATTTATAAGAGGAAAAATAAGACGCGTCTTAAATAAGACGCGAACTGTACCATTTATACGAGCATGTCTTATCTAATAAGACGCGTCTTAGCTAAGCCGCGTCTTATTTTAGACGAAATGTGCCGTTTATACGGAAAGTTCGCGTCTTATTTAATACGCGTCTTTTGTAAGACGCGTCTTATTTTTCCTCGTATAAATGGCCCTATTGTTGCAAAATGAGTTGAATAGCAAAGTTGCCAATTTTACCACCCCCCCAAAACTACCTTGCAACCTCATTTGTTGCAAGGCAGGTTTGAACATCGGTGGTAAAATGCGCAACATCGCTATTCAACTCATTTTGCAGCAATGTTGCAACACAAGCTGCATGATTTTTGTTGCCCATTTTACTGCTTAACTGTTTTGTAGGTGTCTGATGTATAATCTGGGCTGTTACTTACTGAAAGACTGATGAGACTCTTCCATTCGCCTTTGATCAGAAGAGTCAACAACATAAATAACACCATGACACTCTTCATAATACTGAAAAAAATAAGTGTTACTGCAATAAAGATCCTCAAAGCACAGAAACTTTTGTACTGTATTTAAAACGGCTGTAACACAGCTGTCTAGTTCATTTTGTTTATAATGCCAATTCATGCGTCCTTTTATTCACCACGGCAGAAATTGAGAAATACCTCTGATCTGAAAATATGACAAATATGTTTAGAGAGAGTCAACTGTACATGTAAATGATTCTACTTGTAAATGGTATTCTTTTTAAAGTCATTAAATAATTATAGCATCATGATTGTTACTTGAGAACCATACCTTATCCCACAAGGATCGAAGCTCTTGCTGACCGCCCAAATCCCAAAATATCAACTTCACATGGCTCATACTAATCTTCCCAACTGCAGAAAAAAATGAATACTCAATATTAAATTATTTTTTTTTAATAAAAAGGAACAGCATACATGTTCAGAAAAGTACATCTAAGTTAAATCTAGTTATGTTTTTGTCTATCTTTGCAGCAAGTTATTGAAATCAGAACAATTTTTCTTCAGATAATAAATGTGAGCAATTCATTTAAGGCATCTTATACTCACAAATTTCTTTCACGTCATGAGCACTGCCAATTGAAAGTAAACAAAATTGTACTAAAAAAGTTTGCATAAAATAATAAACAAAAATAAATTGTTGAGCTTATTTTAAATTGATTTTTCTTTTACATGTACTTTAAGAATAGATATAGGATTAACATCAAAATTACTCAATAGATGCCTTTTTACTTTTTTCAAGTTTTAATCAAATGCATCTACAGCTGTAGAGTATTTATGTGTGTCATTTTTTTCCAGGGCTATGTACATGAAAAGTCAACATGCAACAATGAACTTTAAAACAGCAGTCAAAAAATAATATTGTAGACAGATGGTACAGTTGAACCTCTCCTGACTCCAAGTTTCCACTATAACGGTCTTGTGTTTGTTCCAGCAAATGTTTTTGCACTTTTTTTAACATCTTTACAGTGGCCACTTTTTACAACTATAGCCTGTGAACACAGACATATTTCCGGAAGTCGCTACTCTCCACAACTGAAAAATAACGTCTGCAAACCCAAGCTGTCAAACAATTTCTGTGACATAAACCTTTTGTTTTGTTGTCGACCAATCAGAATAGAGGATAAAAGGGAAGCCCGAGTGTCTCCTCGTGACCATGCAAGCTGACGTGTCTAGGATTTTGACAAGATTTTTCAATTAAACTTTGGATCCTGAATTTCAAGACTATAACAAGATTTCCTGTGGCGTTGAATGCTGCTTTCTTTGTTGAACAATGGTTCTAAAGCTATGGATAAGATTTATGCCTTTGGTTTTGCCAAATACAATAGTATATGACACAAACAAAATGATTCCCATGGCATAAGGAAAATAATGTGACATTGTGCTTAGACTTGCATTTATCCAGCTTAACCAAAGCTGACAAAAAGTGGTGAATCGATAGTACAGGCACATCCTTGACTGAGTCAAGGAAATCTTCATTACAAACTTTGCCCAGACCCAGCATGAAAAAAATTATAGTTGCAGTAAACTGATCATGATCAAAATACCATCAGCTTATGGGAAGTCAATACCAATACATGTAGCCACACGCTCTAGCTTTCAAAGATGAACGATACATGAAAAATCTATTTAGCGGCACACTACAAACTATCAAAAATCCTCCAAAGCCTACTTTCCTGCAGGGAACAAAAAAGAACAAAATGTGATCAAAACAGCATGGTGTGATACATCATTGACTCTGTAGGCAAATATCCCTCTAATCTTTTCTTTAATATGAATTGGTGCCTATTTCATCAATCAGTTCCACAATCCTGGCAAATTAACTTTTGTAAAGGCACTGTGTAGTTGTCTTAACTTGTAAACATATCCACCGCGCATGAATCTTACAAGAATCCTCGCAAGTTAGCCCTTGGTTTTTAAGAGCTAAACTATGATTGGCTAATAATGTCTTACGTAACAGAAATTGTTTGGTGGCTTGGATTCTCAGACAATACTTCTCGGGTGGAGAGAAGTGACAACCAGAATTATGTCTGTGTTTGCAGGCTACTTGTACAACTACCACTGACATCTACGTCTGTCCCTAAGGTGGCCATTGTGGGAACGTTCAGCTGCACACCAGGCATATAGTTACAGTACCTTCTCAGCTGTGAAAGAACTAGAAATAGTATTCAACTTACTATTTAGTCCAATTGTTGTTTTTATTTTCTCAAATGGCAGGCCACTGTAGTTGTTTCCGTACCTTCGTTTTATCTGTTCCAGAAGAGTCTGAAATAAATAAATAAATAAATAAATAAATAATGATAATGATAATGATAATGATAATGATAATGATAATGATAATGATAATGATAATGATAATGATAATGATAATGATAATGATAATAATAATAATAATAATAATAATAATAATAATAATAATAATATGGGCATCCAGACATTTGTACTGCCATAATAATACAAATGTTGAAAATTAAATTAAACCATTAGTGGTCAGGGTTCCAATCCCAGCAAGCCTGAATTTTTCTAAGCTTTCTTTTGGCAACTGCACAAGTCGCATCTTTCGATGGAATGAGCTTCTTTTTATTTATTTCTTCATTCCACGGTTCAAAGATATGAAATTGGGGGCAGGGGTGGTGCAGTGGTGACAGCATTTACCTACCACCAAGGTGGCCAGGGTTCACAGCGTGCAAAGAAAATCGTGTCTGATAGCCTGGGGCTAGTGGATTTTGCGATCGGGCTAGTGATTTTTGTTCTCAACTTGCGCGACGGGCAAGTGCTGTTTTTTGGGGAAAATCAAAATTACAGAAGGACTGTGATCAATCCTGCTAATAAAAAAGGGTTTTGGGGCTAGTTGAAATGACTTGTGGGCTAGTGCATGCTAGCTACAGCTTGCCCCAATAGCAGGCTGTGAAACCGACTTTCTTTGCACCCTGGTTCAGATCCGGGCATCGATGCCATATGTCATGTGGGTTAAGTTTGTTGTTGATTCTCTTGTTTGCTGTGAGAGGATTTTCCCCAGGTACTCCAGTTCTCCCCTATCCCCTAACATCAACATTTCCAATTAAATGAGGGGAAGTGCTATCTCTATCAAAATCATTATTTATTTAAATTCATAAGTTCATCATGTTATCTTCAATATCATTATCAGCCACAAAAGGAAAAAAGGAAAACATAAGCCAGGGAAAATTTGGTCATTAAATTTGTTATGGTTCACTCAGACATGATAAAAATTGCAAAAATTGCAGTCCTGGAGGATGCCAAACCTAAACTTCGGCTGATCAGAGCAAAACGGTGTCAGATGTATTGTTTCTGTACTAATCAGACTCCCAGACTTCCAGATTCTGATATTTTTACATGTGATCTGCTAAAGGAATGCATCAAGTCCTCCTAGCTTTCCTTGGAAGACACAATAGATATATAGGAAGGGTATGATATAAGTGGTCTCGGCATGGAATGGTCACATGTACCAGTACTAAATTTCTGAAAAGGCTGATCCAACCGATCGAGAGAACTGGTCCATCTTCAAAGCTACGTAATTTCCGAAAAAATTGGCTGACTGGAACGTACCCACCACACAGAGATACGTAAGTTATTGTTAAGTCAAAAATAAAACCGGCTCAACTTACCGATTTCCCTGCATTGTCCAAGCCAAGAATAAGAATGCAGTATTCGTCTTTCTGAAAAAGGTATTTCCATAGCCCGGAAAACAACGCAAACATTCTTAATTCCACGAGGTACGTAGACTCGGGCGTATAAATCGACTGTGCCTTTGTCTGTTCAAGGATCAACCCCACAACTGTTCCCACATCATTTTAAAATTTCACTTTGATAATCTTGTTTATATCGTGCCTGAGAGGACGTAAGAAAGAAAAGTCTCCAGACTTTTCTCATACAAATATGTTGAGCATTGAAAAAGTGTCAAGAGGCGAAGTAAACCCCAACATGGGTCGTCGTATGGACGCCATGTTAGATTTTGCTGAAGAGGGGGGACTGGAGAAGACTTTTGTTGGGTACGTTACGTGCCCCTATACATGAAGGAATCTTTTTCGCTAAGAACTCCACTGATCAAAAGGTTTGTAGAGGCATGTGGAAGTTTACACAAAAATACTGATCAGGGAGGATGTCTACAGTTTACTCAGTGTCTACGGTGTTCACAGTAGTGAACGAACCATCTACTCATTTACCGTACATAAGCAACTTTAAAGTGGTTCCAATGGCAAGAGGAACTGCTATCCAAAACACGGTACGCCATGCTCATTATGTTTATGGCCTGGAGTGTTCGGACATTTTGAAAGTTTGTATAGGACAGTCAACAGGAGGAACAGCTAGATCCACCAAACCACAAAATTTGCTGTGTATGTTTTTAATCTACACCGTCAACAATAATGAATATGTTATGTAAATAAATCAGAATTGCTTCAGTTCAAATGGCTTCCTGGACATGGTAAACCTGATGTAGGCAGAGATTTTGAAAACAATATATTAATAATTAAAAGAAATTGGAAGCAATGAGAGAAAAGAAAAGTCCATGTAAATGATAGACGTTCTCCAAATTCTCTTATTTTAGTTGGGAAAGTTAATGGAGATGAGGTCATGTTCCTTCGTGTTCCCATGTTCGTGTTAGACTGAACTCTTCAGAATGTCTTTGGAATGTCTTCAGACATCTTTGGATATTATTGCACTCCTATGAAAAATCCTGGCACTCTCAGGATAAACATGTCATATCTATAGATTAAAAAAGTTGGCAGGTACATACAAAGGGAAGAAAATTTCATTGATGTGGAGATGCTACCTGCCTTTTTTGCTTTTTAGCAGAGCACAAGGATTTTGTGTCAGGACTGAATTATGACAAAGTTGTCAAAAATAATGGATGAGTTCTACTGGAGAATTTAACAAATGTCAAAAGAGAGAGGACAGAGTTGGTAGCTCAAACTGTTGTAGTGTTCTGTACTGTTCTGTAGCAAATAGTATGGTGGGTTTATACTAGTTGGGTGCATTACAAGGAGAAATACTAGAAATGTATTTAAAAAAAACAGACAAACAAATGAAAAAAATTCCTTAGAGGTATTTTTAAACAAGCAAAATCATAGTCAGTTGTTTATACTCGGTAAATTTCAAGCTTTAACTTCCAACAATGAAAGAATAATTTTAGCCAAGGAATCAGTTTTGTTTGCACTCAAAGCAGGCCTGAAAAAAATTGCCATTTTTACTTTTCCTCAATTTGTGAAAAATTTAGACATTCGTTTTTGAAATTCTGATAGGACTGGAAATTCTTATAACTGTCTTACGTTGTGCTGATTTTAAACCATTTTTATGAGAGTGTTTTTGAGAAATCTCTTTCGAAATTTTGGTTGCGCGTTTCGTGTGCGACAAACAGGCATTTACCATGGCCGTAGGACGTAAACTTTGACCTCAAATTGTTCTTGGAGTTTTCAGTATAAAAATGAAAGAAATCACTTCTCCTGATGTCCAATATTGTAAACACAATTTGACTTGGTCCCAACAGAAACCCATAAGTGGGTTCCTGGTCCCAATCTTCTTGAGGCTCCGCCGCGGAAAAAAAAAATACTACAGCACTCGCCCGCTAATCAAGCCAGCTACGCAGGCTACACTCATACCAAGGAAGCGAAGTGGATGAAAATTTTTATTCACTCCAGGCAGCTTGTCAAGAATATGGCTAATGAAATAGAGACAATTAGAATTAGTGTAAGATTCAATAGACATTAAGGCAAACTTCAGTTCATACCACGTGACAAACTTTTTTTCACTTGTCTGTTACTGGGCATCATATCTACACAGAAATAAGTAGCTTTATGCCAGTTTCATCCAGAAAATTATACTTTGGGCATTTTTTATCTGCTCATTTCCTATTCGAATCTGGCGTTTGCCTTTTGCCGTAATCGTGATATTTTTATATCTCTAATGTTTGAACAAATAACCTGATGGAATTAACGTTTATAACGACTGAAAACAAAATAAATGGTTGTAAATGCTTTTGTCTTAACTTAAAAAGTGAAGACGTAAGATGAAAAGAGAGCAACAAAACGTCAACCAGCCATTATAAAAAAACCGTCATCTGGGAAAGAAGGAAGCATCTGGTTCGGCTTTTGCGCTTAGGGTAAATAGTCTAGCTTACTGTAGAACGAAACTTACATGTTAGAATACCTCTAAAATGCTCGTCAGAAATTCTTAAAAGAAATAACAAACCTTGCGCGAGCGCGCAAACTTTATGACGTCACAAACGCATCAGTAGATTCCAAATTAATTTAGGGCCAAATTCTTCCTGTCATGGATAAAGTTTATCGGTTAAAAGTAGGAAAAATCTCCTAACGATTCATTTTAAATGGCTTCCAGTCCAAGAGTAAATGACCGACTTGAAGTTGATAAACAACTTGGCTGTTTCCCTCGAAGTGAAAAGAAAATGAAAACCGTTTCTGAAATGTCACCTAGATCTACAAGAGTTGCCTTCGATGATAAAGAGAAAGAGCTGATGGAGGTCAGAACCTACTGGCAGGAGGAATATAAAACTAAGGTGAGTGAGATTGCAAGTCTTGAAGCAGCTTTAAAGGATGCCGTAAGATCGAGAAACATTGACGTCGAAGAATTGAGATTGTCGTACGAAAATGTGCTAGATGCCAGAAACGGCGAGATTTCAGAACTAAGAAGAACTTTGGATGAGCTGACAAGAACTAAAGACGAGATCGTTGCTTCTGCTGAAAAATCCACCGAAAGTAAACTCCGAGCAAAAGACGCGGAAGTAACGAGACTAAGAATCTGGCTTGAAGAAGCTAAAAAGTCTAATGCACAGGGCAGAGAGGTTTTAAATTCTTACCAGAAGAGGGTGGCAGACAAAGAAATAGAGATTGAAGCTGTAAAAAAGTCGAGCGAAGAAAGCATTAAACTTCTGGAGCATCAGATAGAGAAGCTACAAGCACTGTTATCAGCGGTCATAGACGAAAAAGACAATGACAGTGAAAATACGAAGGTTGCTTTTGATAGTGTGGTTGAAGAAAAGGAGAGGCAGATCGCAATGTTAAAGGAATCGTCAATTAACGAACTAAAGGCTAAAGAAGAAGAAAATAAACGCCACGAGAAAGACATTTTACGCATGGAAGAGGAGTTAGCTGAAAAACAATCAGAAATCGAGCAGATACACGTAACCGTTCAAAATTTACAGAATATCATGAAAGCTAACGAAGAAGAAAGAAATAAACTAACCGAGGTTTTGCGCGTGGCCTCAGAAACGAGAAGGCAAGAAATGATGGAACTACAAGGACAACAACAGAAGTTATTAGATCACAAAGAAAGCGAATTGATGTCGTTGGAAAGGCTGATAAAAGAACAAACCAAACGTCACGAGATGATGCTAAGGGAGAAAGATAAGCAAATCGAAGAAATGTCAGCTAAGTTAGCGTGGGTGGAGACTCAGTTAACAAGCGAATGGTTGGAAAAAGGAAACAAAGAAGATCTCAGTACAAAGTTGACTTCTTTATTGAAAAAGATGGGTGACATGAAGGCAGAAAAAGGAATACTGGAAAAGGATGTCACGGAGTTAGTGAAAGACATTCGTGCAAAGGAAAGCCAACTCAATGACATCCAGAAGAAATGTGAAAGCGAAGCGCAAAAGAAACAAATATTGCAACAAGACTTTGATTCTTTGACTCGTGATCTTGACAGCTGGAAATCGTCAATGAAATTAATTGAAGGAGAGAGGAACTTCCTTGAAAAGGAAGAAAAACGTCTTAAGGAAGATTTAGAGAGGAAAAGCAACGCGTTGTGTGAGTTCGAGTGTAAAGTTGAGTCACTGGAATCAATTAGACAAAATCTGGAAACCCTGATTCGCCAACTACGAGAAGAAAATTCTGACGCTCTTCAAACTCAAAAGAACTTGGAACTAGCTTTACTGGAGAAAGATAAAGAGCAGAACTTGTTGAAGGAAAAATTGAAAATCACTGAAAAGAAATTTGCTATGGAAATTGAGCACAGAATTATCAAAGAGGAATCCACTGCAGCGACGATAACCAATTTGAGAAGCAACTATGAGGAGTCGCAAAACGAAAACAAACAACTTAAGATAAGTTTAGATGAGCGAGAAAACGACGTTGCAAGTTTAAGTAGGTTATTAGAAAATGCAAAGCAACAAGAACATAAGCTTGATGCGGAATTAGAACACCTTTCCGAAGAGCTAGAAGTTCTGAACGAAAAATTTGTGAAAGGAAGAAATGAAAAAGATGCCTTGGAAAGGTCGTTGGCAAGTGCGGTAACCTTGAAGCAACAAGAAGTCGAAGAGCTGCAACAAAAACTCGACAAAACCCTTAATGATCATAAACTTGAAATGGAAAAGCGGGAGCAATGTTGGAGAGAAACAATGGCAATAAAGGATGAACTGGTGAAAGATGCGAAAAGATCCTTCGATGAAAGAATTATGTGGAAAGAAAACGAAATACAGAAACTTGAGCGTTTGCTTGAAACAGCAACAAGTGAGTTCCGGTCAGTGAAAGAATCTTTGGAGACAAGCTTAACATTGAGAAAGGAAGAGATTTGTTTTCTGACAAAAGCATTGAATGACAAGGAAGAAAGAATTGCGGAAGTGTTAGGTGCAAATAAAGACATCATGCAGAAAAAGGGTGAATTGGAGGAACTGTTTGAAGAGTGCAACACAAAATTGATTGAAGAGACACAAGCTAGACAAATACAAAGTTCAGAAATTGTTCTTGCAAGAGATACAATTTTGAAACTGGAAAGCAACTTGCGCGAGAAGGAGGAAGTGTTAAAGGCTGCTCAAAAAGAAGTTGAAGATCTCCATACACAATTAAAGGAACAGGAAGAGCACTGCGTCACCGAAATCAAAAATATCCTGAACTCAGCTGAAGAAGGATTCAAGAAAAGAGAAAATGTAGCAGAGAAATTAAAGGCCGTTATTCAGAATAATGCGGTTAAATATCACCAGAGTCTTAAAGGGAAAGAGGATAAAATCACCACTTTGAAGAAAGAATTGCAAAACTCAAACAAAGATGTAGAAGACATGAGAGTAAACATGGCAAGCCTCATACAACAAGCTGACGAAAATGAGGCCAAGCTGAAAAGGGACTTGAAAATAACGCAGGATGAAAGTGATCTGCTTGATAAAAAGCTTTCAGAGCTAAAAGGACGTTTATGGAAGAAAGACAAGGAGTTGGAAATGATGGAAGCAAACATGATAAACGCTGCGTCAGACTTTGAAACGAAACAAAATTTAAGAGACCAAGAAAAAAAGGCAGTTATGGAGGAGCTGAGTAATGAAAGACGTAAAGTACACGAATTAGAAAATAGCTCATCTTGGCTTAAAGGTGAACTGGAAAGGAAAGAAATACAGATGCAGGAAATAACAGGGAAGTACGAAACATCTGAGGTGGAGTTAAAAGAAACATTAGGCAATCTTTCTAGTCTTCAAGACAATTTTAATCAAGTGAAGGAATTACTGAATTTGGCAGAAAGTGAGAAAGTTTGTGCTGACGAGGTGAAACAAAGTCTGCTTCAAGAGTTGGAAAAACAGAAGCGATATTGTGATGGCAAAGAAGGAAAAATAGCTGTTTTGTTGCACAAAGTTAAGATCTTGAAAAAATCCTCCTTCGAAACTGCTCAGACAAATAAAAAACTTGAAGAAAACGTTGCTACTTTGCAGATAAAGTTAAACGAGAAGGCGATAGAAGCGACTACATTGAAAAGCGAACTAGACGGTAAAGAAGAAGAATTTAAACAGCAGTCGTCCCTTCTGGAAGAAATGGAACTCGAAGGAACTGAGTTGAAAAACAAGATAACAGATCTGGAGAAAACAATAAGCTCGCAAAAATCAGAAATAGATGAAGCTATGGGAAGGGAAGAAGAGCTAAAGGAAGCTGTTAAAGATTTGTTAAGAAGTTTGAATGAGAGCGAGGTGAACACCAGAGCGCTTGTCTCAAATTTGGAAGATGGGAAGTCTCAAAACGAAAAGCTTCGCTCCGAATACGAAAACTTTAAGATTTCTGCTGTGAAAGAAAAAGGTGAACTGCGTGGAGAGGTGGAACATTTACACAGCGAGCTAGACAAACAGGAGGGCCTGCTTCTTGTCTTAAACAAAGAAAAGGAAAATTTACTGGCTGAGTTAGGTAAGACAAAGCAAGCCGAGGAAAACACAATAACATCTCTGGAATGTCATATTAAGAGCCTTAAAAGAGAGAATTCAAGCTTGATTGATAAAGTTCAAACACTGGAAGAAGAATCGAAGCAGAGGTTCGCGGAGATCGCAGAAGTGAACTCCGCCCTGTCGTCCGCTGAAGTGTCTAAAGAGTTTTTGATCCAAGAGGTAGAACGTTTGAGGTCCGCTGTGTCAGGGAAGGAAGAGAGTTTACGTGAGGTCCACAAATCACTCGAAGCCGCACAAAAGGAGAATAGTCATTTCAAGTACGAGATAACCAGCTTGAAGGAAAACTTGGCTCGATCCGTAAACGAGAAAGATCATCTACTGGAAAGTTTTGAAGAGATGAAGAGCTCGGCGTCACAAGTGAAACAAAAAATGGCGGAAGTCATGTCCGAGAAAGAATACACTATTACCAGAGCAGAAGAAATTATTCGCAGCCTAAAGCAGGACAATGAATCTCTGAAGTCACAGCTTTTGAAATGCGAGGGAGAGGTAAAGGCTGAAAAGAAAAGTGTTGTTGAATTGTTGGGAAAACGACAAGAGATGTCAGCTGAAATTGACTCACTGAATAGGGACAAAGGAATTCTGGAAGCGTCTCTCAAAGACATGGATTTGTATCCAGTAAAACTCAAGGCCACACAAGGTAACAATTTTGGGATATTAAGGATATCATTTACGGAATCAGGTTGAATAACATTTTGACGAGCAATCCGTTAGACTAACAATTTTTACATGATTTGTCAGTCCAAGAGAGAATATAAAATGGCACAAAGAGGGAAACGCCCAATCTAGCCCTTGGGATATGTGAATTTCTCCAAAGTTATTTTTAGACCAATTAAACGCTTAAAACTAATCGGAATTAGTTGGTTACCGGAGAGGTCCACAAACCTTTATTCAGTGTCGACAAGAGAGAATTCAACAATCGCCATTACAAGATTCTGCATTGTTTACGTTGAGGCAGTCGCGTTTGAACTTGATGACTTTTCATGCAAATTCAATTAAATTGTGCGGACGTCTCAGGAATTATACCTTTGTTTAATTACAACCTCTAAAAATTGCTTTAGTGCAATTCACATATCCCGGCCAACACCCTAAGATTCCCTCTCTGACCCATTATTCTCTCTTGGTCAGTCCTAATCGCCTAGAAATTGGTGCAATTACATTGTAAGTCCCCAATTTCAACAAACCGGTCCCCATCTTGACAGATTACGATGCACCACTACAGTTGTATGACATGTGGTCAGCCCAATTTCCTTTGCCTTCTCCTCATTCCTGTTTTAAAAATATATATATTTTATTGATTTCGTTTAACTAGATTCCCTTACCAAGAAAAAGAATTCATTGAAAGCAGTAAAAGGACAGTTAAAAGAAGAGCTGGAAGAAAAGAAAACCCTGACCAAAACCATTCAAGATTTGCAGTCGATTAACACTGAGGTAAGTATCCTGCGAACAGAGGTTTCTCTCTTGCATGGTTAGACTGACAAGCGACCGGAACGACTTAATTTGGTAAACGCTAAAAGCCATGCAAAAAGAGAAACCTCTGCTCGCGGGGGATGAGGTAAGGTATCCGACAAAGTCTATAGTGACAAACTTGTCAGTGAAAACTGTGGTAACACACCACGCTTCACGTTCGAAACTTATTTGGACAACTTGACAATATAGTCATTTTTCCCAGGTTCCGTAACAATTAAACAGATACTGCTTGCGTGGATCGGTACCGTTAACGTTTTTCTCGTTGCCAAAGTACGTTATTATAAGACTTTGAAACTTTTCACGTAGAACTACAAAAGTCTAGCAGATCCTTTTCAAGATCTTACGAAACAAGGCGTAAAGAGGGAGCTTGAGCAACGACCACGACGGCTGTGACGAAAACGTCTCTTAAAAAGTGAATTCACGCTGCTTTAAAATTCATCGATCTTATTCCATGTTGCTTAATATCTCAAATGAATTTTGAATTTTGTGCAGTTGAATTCTAAAGAACTGTATCTAAGTTCAAAAAAAGAATTAGAATTTCGATCATCTTGTTTTCTCGTCCTCAGGCCGAAAATGGGAAATTGGGTAGTTTTACATCGTGGTCGTACAGTGATACACGTGCATAGTTTTGTTTTGCTTGTCTAAACCTATTGCATCTTTGACGTTCTCGTTGTCGTTTTCGTCTTAGCTCCCTAGAGACCTTCAGATTCTAAGACGACTGGCGATTACGAATACGATATTTTCCCAATACTAAGTAGTGCGAGCGCGTTTGCGAGCGTTATTTTGGCTGGAAAACGTGGTAGCCGTGGCCATTTTACTCCTAGTATTAGCGAGAATGTGGCAGTGTAGGAAACAGGTTTTTAAGTGCTAGAATTCTTATCATTTTGCAATCGGGAAAGGGCTTAATCTCCTTCCATAAAACTAACCATGATAACTTTTCTGGTTAAAAAAAAAAGTTCAATGAAGCTTTCCGGGGTATATAGTTTTTAAGAATACGCAAAAAATCTTGTAAGTTATATCGCGTCCTCGCAGTTGTCCTTGTCCTTGAATCTAAAGGTCTGTATTGTCCGGGGGGGGGGGGGGGACTCCGCATATGAAAGGGGTGGGGATGCTCGTCGGCAATTTTGAATTAAACTCTTAAAGGAGACCTATCTGGGCGTGGCCCAAGCTTTTTTGTCTCCTAAAAGAGACCACGTTATAGGTTATATTTTTATATTTTTTCGCGTGCAACCCCAAACGAGACCTTCACGGCTAAATATGAAGGCGTTTTACCCAGAACACCCTGAGCGAGAACAAAATCCGAAATTTACACCCCTAAGCGAGACGACAAGCATCCCCACCACTTTCATATGCGGAGTCCCCTCCCCGGGCTGTATTGTCCCGGCTTCGATGGAAGTTGGGTTAATTGTTGGTTCTCTTCCCTTTTTGGGAGATTTTTCCCCGGTGCCGGTTTCCCCCTTCCCGCTCTCCTCAAAAATTGACCAACATCCCAAATTCCATGTTCGATCTGGAAGTGAGGAAAAGTATAAGGCTGCAGGTTTATCAGGCAGTTCTTGGAACTTTCAAGTGTCACCATCTCAAAATATCGTTAGTCTTGACGAAATTGATACGTGTATTTACATGAGCACCTCAAGTAAGGATTAGAGATTTTGAAAAGAACAATCGGCCCTTCCTTAAGATCACCGCCCTATTACGAACAGTCTTTGTTGGTCCCAAAGATACGAAAAGTCCTTAACAGTGGAATGCGGACACTTCCGTGATGGCAACGCTAGGTTCTATCTGTATTAAGGTGTTTCGACTGTATATATAATTAAAGTGTATTCGAAACGAAAACTTTTATGGAAAAATTCAGGAATTATTTTTTGACAATTATACATTCCTTTTTTCTTTAGCTGAAGAAAAAACTTGATGTGCAAGCAACTGTCAAGCATGCTGAGCTGGAATTAGTAAAGTAAGGAGTACTTATTCAAATGTATATTATCTATTGACTACCTTAAAGTGACGAAGATTTTTACAAATGAATCGAAATGAATAACGAGATATATTCAACAAGAGACACAAAGGTATCGTAAAAATACCCACGCGAGGAGGGAATCCAAACAACCTTAAAACTTAAACATTTGTTAATCCTTTTAAATGCCAAAAAAATCCTCCTTCCCGTTAAATGTGCTTTAAAGTGAAGATAAAAAATCACAATCAGGTCAGATCTACCGCCGTAGGTTTTAATAATAAACTGTCTTGTTGAAAACTGAATCCGTTAGTCGTTGCATTACATTGGTCGGACCAAACTTAAACCTGCTTACCTGCCTGCTTACTTGCTTGTATAATGAGCTCTGTTTCAGTCAGATTGAAATGTCTTTCACACTTTGAATGGATAAAATTCCTCTGAACGTATTTAAATTAGGTTTAAAAAAGGCTGAGGTGACAGAAATTTTCACTGACTTAGTCGTTTATGAATTCACTAACAGTTACTGAAAAAGAAATGTATCTGATATGGGCAACGACTAACGGATTCAATTTTGAACTGAACAGTTCATTAAAAGAAAGTATGGGAGTACGCTTGAGTTGGTTTGACTGTAGGAGGAAATGAATATAACCGAACTATAGCCTATAGGGATAAACTTAGACACTCAAAGTCAAAGAAAATGGAAAAGGATCACGCAATAGCAAAATAAGCTCTTTCGACCCAGGTTGCCGTTTTTGAAAAAAAAAGGGGAGACAAGGGGCGAAAATAAACCAGGAAAGAATATTTTAAAAGCACTCGTTGAAAGTTAAAAGCAATATCCCATGGAAAAGAGCTGTTCTATCAACAGTAATCAAAAAGCAAAGGAATGGTGAAAAAACAGTGTACTTTTATATTTTCGTAGGAAACAACTTGAAGAGAAGAACAAAGAATTTTATGATCTAAAAGTAGCAAGCACGACACAAGAGATGAACTTGAGAGAAGCACAGTTGAAAATTAAGGAAGTTGAAAGCTCACTTAAAAATGAGATCGCCTTCCATCAGTCCGTATCTCTTAGGTATGAGGTAACTGTTTGGAACGTTATTTACTGTCAAGCAACTCTCTTGGACAAAAATGTTAAGAACAATGAACGTTGCCACGTCTACTTTCAAGATAAAGCTCTTGAAAGCACTGGCAACCCCCAAAACTCCCTCCCCCTTCCCCGCCAAAGGAAATGTTGAAGTACAGCTGGATCATTTCTGACCCTGACTTAACAACATCGACCAGGCTGGGGCGAGGTGACGTGCCTTGTTACTATCTTGGAAAAAAATGTTAAGAATTTTGCAAAAAATGCACCTTTTTTTAGGGTATTTTTGTAGGGTAAGAAAATGAAAAACTCTCAACATTTTTGTCCAAGATAGTAGCTAGATTTAAGACGGCAACCTTACGTACTATATTATAATTCCATGACGATTGACAAAATGCTACCGAGCCACTTGTCACCCATCTTTTCTCTGCAGTGCCTCCCTCCCGACAGTATTCCAAAAGCAGAAAAATAAATTAAGGTGGCTGAACACAGTCTGATAGGTTGTCGATCGTTGCCATTCATTGGGGTGTTATTTAACACTCGTTGCAAGTATTAAGCTCAAATATGGCACGAGCAATGTATAGTTTTCAAGACATTACATTTGTTAGATTAAATGTAAGATTGCGATCGTTACTATGGCAACAAGGATAACTGAAAACAAGCCTAAAGTTTTGAGCTAATTAGGTTTACACAAAATCCAGTCATTGAATTTCCGTAAAAATTTGCATACAGCTTACAATAAATAACCCTCATTTTCTTAAAAAAACAACAAAAACAACTTAATCCAATTGTAACAAAGCGTTTTTTAGATCTGGCTGGACAGTTCCAATGATATGAGAACGGGGTTGTTGCTTTTTTATTCATTATCAAACAAAACTGAGCTACTCCTGCCAGTTCAAACCACATGACTCAGGCTTCACGTTGTGGACGCTCTGTTGTAGACGTTTCGTTTTCGTTTCCTGTGTATTCGGTTCAAAAGATTACCTTCCAGCGTTCTGCGAACTTTGTCATTGACTATTTTACAGAAATGATCAGCTGCAGCAGGAGGTCACAGTCTTGCGAGAACGAAACAAAAATGAACTAAGTATTTTGAAAAAGTCACTGGATGTTGCTATCGGAAGATGGTAAGAGAATCGTTCAGCTTTGTCCATTCGAAAACCTGTGTTTTCTGTAAAAGCGATATTTATTTGAACACCATTGTTACTTAACTATTTGTCAGGGAATCAGGTTTACATAGTAAGTGCAGTGATCAAGCTCAGACTCAGTGTGTTGAGAAAATGGACAATAAAACAATACAGAAATTACGGGAACTTTACTTTAAAGTAAGTGCCTTTAATTTGCTTGAAACTGAGTATCTTTAACAGTTATTATTTCTCCTTTTAATACAGTTTTATTTTAGTTAGAACAGACTGCATCATCGTCATTGAAAATTGAGACCCTCTTGCTGCCACGATAACGGCGGTGTTCCATTTTACTGAAAGTTCACCTTTCTCAAAATACACTTAAGCTTTAAAGGCTTTCAGGTTTTTAACAACCAATTGAATCTCTTTCTCTCATATCTCGTAACCATGGCAACTGATTGAGGACAAATTTTGTCAAAATGTCTAAAACATAAGGTAAGGTAAGCTAAAAAGTTGACAAAAAGTCGTTCTAGTCAAAAACTAGCGAAAGGCGTCCACCTTCTCTGAAGACGAAATTTGAACCGCTTTCTTGTTCTACTTTCTAAACGATGTAGCAGCAAATATTATTTTTTAAGCTAACGTGTTTATCCTTTATTAATGTACATATTGCAACATTTTTTAAAAGTTTTCTCTGAACATAGTTTGTTCGTGTCATAGGTTTCAGAGCTTGAAACACAGCTGAACCAAGAGAAAAATGATCACCTTTTATCACTGGCTCAGGTCCGAGTAGAAGGGCAAAGATACATGACAGGGGAACTACGAACGGATTGATATTTTTTATCTTACTCTACAGTGGTTTTTTATCAGTTATCTGATAACACATTTCTTACTAGCTTTCACCTTGTACCAGAATGCTAATTATTTACAACTGATTAAATGTAATTTTGAAGGCTTTTTTAATATCTACCTTTAATTCCTGATGGTTTTGTTTATGCGGTCGTTTGAAATAAATCGCACTTAATGACTTCCAATAAAACTTTCCTTAATTGAAACCCTGAAAGTCTCTTGACATCATTATTCTTACAGGTGTGAAAAAGAATTGACTATCGTCTATAATTGACCTAAAAACTAGATGAGTGGTCAATTCTTCTCCACTCGTCGATTTGCACATTTTCCTCAAGTGACGGGTACTGGTTTGTGTTTGTTTGCATGGTACTCTTGAAATGTCTGATTTAGCTCTGCCTATTCCCCTGTTAATTCGTTTCAAACATTATATGGCGGCCAATCGATCTATCCGACGGATAACTAGTGTAGGTCATAAACAATTTTCCTTTCCCAATTGCTGGTTTGCAAGTGACATCACAGCGACTATGTTGGTGATCAGGAACAAAAGCATTTTCTCTACTCTGGGAACTAAACTCCACTTTCAGGGAAATTCTACAAAAAACAGTTTGTTGTATTGACCACAAACATGTTCGCCTTCTCACGTGGTTGCAAACCAAGAATATTGAGCCACTGCCTCAAAATAAACTTTTCAAGAGCTCTCATTCAACACTTCGGCCTTCACTGCAGCAGAGTAATAATTACCTTTCCATGTCCTTTATTGACTCCCGCGTCGTTAACTTGGTGTAAACCAGAATTAAACGATCCCCCTCCACCTGCGGTTCCTGAAGTCGTAGTGCCGGTAATTCCTCCACCAGAATAACCCCCACCGCCACCCCCATGAGTTACTGCAAATCCTCCCCCACCAAATCCTCCATTTTGTACCGCTACATGTTCTCCTCCAGTACCACCGGCAAGAAAACTTCTAGCCGGAGTGATGACGATATTTTTTGGTGCATCCCCGTCTCCCCTATATCCTGCCCCCGAGCTGGCTTGGATATCTGGGGAGTCGAAAGTTTTGTTCACTGTTTGGTATCGGAATCCACCCATTCCGCCATACCCACCATATCGCGTACCATTCTTCGATTTTTGCCCTGGGTCACCATCTCCGTAGCTAGGTTTTGCCAAGCTCCCACCCCCACCCCCACCAGCGATAACAATTATGGTATTGTCCACAAGCGTAACAAACGTCCCTCCACCCCCTCCTCCCGGACGCTGTTTAAAAGACTCGGTTAATAGGCCCTGCTGACCAACCAAAATCTTCAATGCTGTTCCTTTGTTAAAGTAGAAGGTTCCTTTTATCCTTGCACCCAGTCCACCGAGCTTCCATCCTGAACAGTTTTGGCAGGTACCATTTCCTCCAGAGGCACCAAAGGCCTCTATAACGTAAGTCCCGGATTCAGGTACTTTCCAAAACTGAATGCCTTGTTGTACGTCTACCTGCCCCTCTAGAGAAGTTCTTTTGTAGCCTTCAAGTTGTGCTTTGGTAGGGCCATCTTTTCCTCTCGCTCCCAAGGTAGTAAATATAAATCGGTTTGTTTTCACGTCAATGAATTCACCATATACATATCCTAGAGCATTAGTGAGGCTTGCATTCCTGTTGTTGCGGCAACTTACTCTATTGAGCTCACATAAACCTTTCTCGAAAAGTTCCAGTGTTTTTATAAAATTAAATGAGAGGCAATTTGACTCTAACAAGCAAAGGTGGGCACATGCCTGAATGCCTTGGGTCAGGTGGCTGGATATGACGTAATCGAAAAGTACATAGTCGTCGTACAAGTTTGTAAATGACGAAGCCGTTATGTCGAAGCGCGTCAACGCCGTTGAGATCGAAAGGAAAGTTGAGAAAAAGAACAAATGGAACATCAAGCATCTGAAAATACGAAAAAAGAGAAAAACAACTAGACTGGAATACCCTGTGTTATATCTTAAAATTCAACTACCCCTCTGCTAGTCATATCAGTAAAACCCCTCAGAATATCCATCGACTGCTGAATTCCATCATCTCCCATGAGTGAGGCCAACTGCTAAACATTTTAAATTAAATAACTTTTATTTCATGATAAGGGAGAAACTGTTTTTTACTTAAAAAGACTTTGCACTTAGCCCCGGCTTTAAACTCTGAGATGACCCTTTTCCAAGTAGCATAACGTGACAACTTCATGACGTAATGATTACGTCATAATCTACTAACAGCCGCCATCTTTTGGGCCAAAATTGGTTCAAAAAGGATTCAAATCCAATATAAGAAAGGATAATGATATTAATGGAGAGAATTTTCTTACAATGATAAAAATTGTTACTCCAGTAACGTAACACAATGTTTGCTTGCTCTCAAAGATTATCTCCTAGAGTCACTGCTACCATTTTTAACGATATTTCTCTGTGTTTACTTTGGTGATTGCATTACAAATTCAGGAGATTTGTTTTTTTTTCTAAATATCACAGTTAATTTTGGTCTATTAAAGTTGAGAAGCAAAACGTAAGGCTGTTGAGGTCTGAACAACTCAGTAACTCATCCAAAAATGTATCAAGTATTCCTGCTGTCTTCCAAAAGCAAAAAATAAAATTAAATCATTAAAAGGAAGTAGACTATATTTACATAGTTCATGAATTCACTCTTCGGAAAGTTCTCCACGTATTAGTGTTAAAAATTCTCCCCAGCAAGGCACAAACCAATACACAATTCTGACTGCGCTTTGGTAGTTTTGCAGTGTTAAACAAGATGATATTTCAGGTTTTCGAGTACAGGAACACATACTAATCTTAATAGGTTGAATGTAAAAACCTCGACCTTTCAGCTCTGCCCTGGCTTTAATTAGCATGTTATTTCACTTTCGCTGTAAATAAAATACATTCATAGTTTCCTGTATTATTGACGTGTTGTCCCGAGATGAAGAAGACTTATTGAAATAAAACTGAATGCAACGATCATGGTAAATGGTTGGAGAAAGTGTTAGAGATAAGAAAAGAACAAAGTAAAAATGAGCAATCGAAATGATGACAACTTTATCCTAGACGTGTCTTTAGTGGCAGCAAGAAATGGTGGTTTTTAAAATATAATAGACAAATATCTTTGTTTGAATAAAATACGAAGTTATCGCTTGGGAACATACTATGTATTTCAAATTCGGGTTGAAAATTTTTGAAACATTAACGTTGAATGTTTTCTGTTCAGTATGAATCTTATTGAGTTTTTAAACTGAAAAGTTGTCGAAAAGACCTGACATTTCACTAGGGTAAATGACTTAATTTTTTTGTTCCAGACTAATACAGAATGAGAGTCATATTTCACAGTCTTAGAGACGAAACACTCATCAGTGAACGTTTCATTTCAGAAAAGGCCATGAAAAATTAACAGTTACAGAATTTTTGTTAATTGTGATAAAAAGAAATTAAATACAAACAGACGCGTTACTTAGTAAACGAATTCCAGTTATAGGAAATGAATATTTCGTTTTGGATTTGGTTTTTAGTTTTGAGGAAAATGTATTTTAGCAATCGTGATTTTTTTCATTAATTATTATTAATTTTTTTTTTTGCCGGTTTGTATCTTTTGAGTAAAGAAAAAAGGCTAAAAGGAACAAGCTTAAACCAGTTTGTCTGAGCAGCTTCAATGTGCCGTACGTTAATCTTTAAGACGTAAGGTCAGAATAATTCGCGCAGATTGTTTTCTTTTGGCATGAGGTACTGAACGTAGAAGAAAATGAATGAACTGAGATATGAGACTAACCTTCTGAATACGTTTCTGCTCATTTCTTCTGGGTAGTACTGTTCAATTTAAGGTTTGATATAACATGATTTAAAGGGCGTGTTGATACTGGAAGCGCAATTCAGGAAATTTCAGCTGTCATTACCTGAACAAACAAATGTTTTTCGGGGGCAGTAAAGCACTTGGCAAATCAGAACCTGTCAATCAACCTTCGAGTATTGATTATTGCAGCATAGCCTGTGAGGAATTTTAATTCAGAATTAGATTCGAGCACGTTCTTGATTTGTCACGACTTAATCCAATTTTTAATTTTGGATAAATTGATTCCGCAACAGCTGATCGTAAAACCTCGTTAAAACAATTGGGAGAAACGCAATCTGTCTATTTTGACCGATGAGAAATAGATTGGCTTGACGCTTGGCAAGAAACTACTGCGGGTCAAAGACTACAACAGTACTGAACTGCTTGAGTTGGGAACCATCTCTGTAATTGTAGTTGTTGTCCTCATTTATGTGGGAAGGATTGTCATCATGAATGCAGAAACTAACACTTATTTCAGGCCATTTACATTGTCATTCGATAAATTTTTAAGTGATTATCCAAGCAGTCGGCTTATTTCACTCTAAAACTGAAGATTTTGACCCACAGGAGATCGCTAAAAACCAAATCACCCATCTTTTGGGTTTGTTTTTTGAGGTTTAAAGACCGACCAGTTCTTATCGGTTCCATATTCGCCCTTTCTTCAATGACGTGAAGGCGTTTGTTAATTCGTCAAGCAAATCAAATTAAAAGTATCCTGAATTTTTAAAAAAAGAAAAAAGAATCCTTGACCTTGTTATCCCAGCTCCTGTTCTCTCGTGAGTTTACATTGCAAAAAATCAACTTTACCAATATCTAATTATACAAAATATACATGTAGTGAGACGTTTTAATCGATGTGTACGTTTTCATAGGAACAAATCTAATACCTCCCACAAATTCACTGCTCAAAATAGTAACATTAAAAGGGTTTAGACCTCTCTTGCTTAAAAGACCTCACTTAACCTAACCTTTAGTAACAAAGCCTTGTGGAAAGTGTCGTCAACCAGCGAATTCATTGTACTCCTAGCCGACTGTTAGTTAAATGTGAGTGAGGTTATTCAAATGGTTCCCCAAAATTAGCTTCAAACTCTGTTCGAAAAAGTTAAACTTAATGGAAATTAGATGAGCCATCCTGCAGAGTCTTTCACTTGCTCAATTTTGGCGTACTCCAGATAGACTTTGCATGAATCGAGTAAGATATTTGTAGAGCATGCGCTGCATGTTGCTAGGATACAGTCTCCAAAGAAGATCTGATAGCCGTGCTCTTGGTACTGCGGGCTCAGTTATGACCATCGATTATCAATAAACGGATGATCGCACTCGAAAAACTAGTTTGACGACAGAAAACAAGATTAACCAGTCCAGAAGCTCGTGCTGCAGCGACTTCAAAGTTTGACGCGATTTATACAGAGCTGAGTTCTTTTCTCCTCCTCGTACCAGAAGAAGTCAAAAGGAGGCTTTGTTCCGGCAGGGTGGAGTTGAACGTCAGTTGAGAAATGTTCTTGAACAAGTGCCTTAGACAAAAACTATGTTTCTCTACTTATATGATGTAAAACAACAGTTACATTGTAAGTGATGTAGTCTTTCTCCCGCAATTGAAATATAAAATGTTTTTTGTATATTCACGTTCATGACTTATTTCGAAGTTAACCTTTTTCGAATTAGTTGTTTGATACCTATTACGTTGGCATTTCTGTAACGTGTAAGGCCCAGTTGGGCATGACATATGGTTTGCGATGTGTCCATATTACAGGTATCTTATGTAAAGTTCAGCGACAAATACCTAAGATCAGATGGGCTCGTTTCGGTCTTTGGTCGATATTTCCAATGGATATGCCATAAATCACGCGCAGGAAATACAGGCTGAACAAAATTTTCGACCACCAAACCCATTTTTGCGTTAAGACTTCTTGGAATCAAAATACGGAGGGAGCGTAGGAGTTCAACCATAGACTTCTTTGTTTTAAGTCATAAGAGTTATAACAAGTTTACCGTCACCGTTATTTACACCACTTTCGTTAACCTGTGAAGTTCCGTTGTTTATGGAACCTCCTCCACCTGCGGCTCCTACTTCGAAAGTTCCTACCACTCCACCACCGGAGTATCCGCCTCCTCCCCCAGGGAGAACCAAACCGTAGCCCCCTCCACCAAATCCCCCTAATGAGCCTGTTTTAACACTTTGACCTCCACTTTTAAAGCTTCTTGCTTGTCCATTCATACCCTCGCCATCGCCCCATAAGCCCGCTCCAGTACCAGAGAGTATACGTGGATTAGTTTTTCGACCCCCAGATCCCCTGATGCCTCCATTCCTCGTCCCATTTGGCCCAGCTTGCCCTGGGTCTCCGTCTAAGTTCCCATCAATGGAAATACTTCCTCCCCCACCTCCCCCTGCTATTATTAAAGGTGAATTGTCCGCAAACGTGACGAAGGTACCTCCACCCCCTCCACCTGGGTTTTCTGAGAAATCAAAGTTTACTTGTCCTTGTTGCCCGATTAATATTTTTAGCTTTTGTCCACGGCTAAGTTCAAAGAAACCGGACATTTTGGCTCCTCGACCTCCAAGTTTCCATCCAGAACAGTTGGCGCAAGTACCATTGGCTCCTGAAGCTCCAAACGCTTCGATAAAATACTTTCCTGTATACGGAACTTTCCACTCTTGAATACCATTGTTAAGATGAACTTGACCTTCCAGTGACGTACCTAAGTACCCTGATGTATTAGTTGGACCCACAGGTCCTAGTCTACCGAGCGTTGTGAAAACAAATCGCATAGTGGGAAGTGTAATCCAATGACCATATACGAATCCTCGTTTTACGGTCAAGTCTTTGAAGTGGCTTGCAAATTGAGAAGATGAATTGTTGAGTTCACACTGACTGTCATCTTTCGCAAAATTAAATGATAGACATCCTGGAACAGATAAGCATCTTTGTGCACACGAAGAAACGCCTTGACTGAACTGTACTTTTGTCACGTGTCCTAACATGACATGACCTTCCAGAAAGGTTAGATATGAAGAGCGGATTTTGTCACTCTTATAGGCACCCTGAGCCCCAAGCACTGTTGTCAAAACCAGTTGGAAAAAAAGAAAACTGGGCATTCTGTGTGAGAAAAGAATAGCAATTTAGCAATTTACGCGAGGAAAGCTCCAAGTTGTGTGCATCAGGCTTAATAATATATATATTTTTTATTCTCCGAATAAAACAGTAATATAAATTTTAAAAAATCTCATGTTTTACATCAAATATTTTACAGTGGCCTCATTTTGAATGCGTGGGTTTTTGGTGCCGCCTCGGAAATGGCCAACTGTAAGAAAACAGAAGGGTAAATTTTTGTCAATTAAGATGGCTCGATTGGATTTTTCAGAGCCAATACCCCCCAAGTTTGAGCATTTGCTACTACGCCATTAACAGCTCTTAACAAAGATATCGAAAAACGAATACCACAGCATCATCACATAAAGATGGAGATTTGTCGAAATGACGTCACTGAGACTTTTTTCTACACCATGTTCCCCCAATTTTTACCCCAATGTTCTTGAAGTTTGAGCATTTTCGAGACATTTTGGCAAGTTTATATGGCTAGAAAAACCGGTGTAAAACTGGACAATTAGAAAACGAAGCGCTTTTGAAATGCAATTTATCTCATCGCAGTTTCAATCCTTTTAATAAAAAAACGTGTTTAAAAAATCATGTGGATATCTTTAGCCGATTGCATGCAAGAAGGATTTGATTAGCATGCTTGAGGTTCTTTTGTTGGCGTTTTCGTAAATATTTTGATGTACATTAACAAATGAATTTGGAAACTGGTCGTTAAATTTTTTTGAAAGTCTGATATGCTCGAGATTACTCGTCGCTTTAT
The DNA here is from genome assembly GCA_964035705.1 of Porites rus. Classification (NCBI taxonomy): domain Eukaryota; kingdom Metazoa; phylum Cnidaria; class Anthozoa; order Scleractinia; family Poritidae; genus Porites; species Porites rus. The sequence continues at coordinate 8,167,288 of OZ038002.1, forward strand.
ATGACCTTCAGGTTTCAACATCATCGAAAACTTGTAACGTAATAAAATAAAGACTCCAATGCGCTATTGTTTTGCCGCGAATTTCGTTTTTATGTGTGAGGACCTCTTATTTTTCAAAGGTATTGTCTCCAAGTTTTTCACGTGAACAGCAGTAATTAAAATACATTTGAAATACACAGAAATACCAGCTATTGCTATCCACGAAAATATGAAAACAATAAATGGATCTCACTTGTAAACATAAAATTTCCTACAAAAAAATTAGCGTTTTGAAGTCCTTATTTTATGCGTTACAAGTTTTCAATGATCATGAAACTTGAGGGTCATATAAAACGACAATTAATCTCAACAATGTCATATTTTTTTAAAAAAATCTATCAAGTTGTTTCCAAATTATTCGCTTATTTTTTTAAAGTAGACCAAAATTTTAACAAAACCGCTGACAAGAGCACTTCAATACATACTAATCAAATCCCTCTTTCTAGCAACCGGCTAAAGCTACCCCCATTATCTTCCACACACGTTTTTTAAAAAACTTAAACTACAATAATGTGAAATTGAACATCAAGACTTTCCACTTTTTACTGTATTTTTAACCACAAATTTTTATCCCAAAATATCTCGAAACGCTTTCATCGATTTTTCTCAAACTTCAGGAACATTGGGGCAAGCGCTTAGAGAAAAAACTGCGAGTGCCGAAAAAAATAAGCCTGTTCCAGTCTCAGATAGTGGGAATGACACGTAAGTATAAGTCACCGCGCTTTCTCAATTTCGCGGACAGACTATCTCGGAGCCTGGAACAGGCTACGAAAAATAAGGCTGCAAGTAGAATAGCTAATGACCATGTTGCTATGACAACTCTGATGTCCATGTAACCTGATTTGAGACAGTCTTTGATTCTTGATTCCACGCTGTGAATTCCGGATTCCAGGTACTGGATTCTGGATTCCTTGTCAGTGGAACTTGGATTACGGATTCCAATCGCTAGCGGAATTCCGAATTCCCTGAGCTAAGTATTCCGGATTCCAAAGCCCAGGATTCCAGATTCGCCAAAAAAAATTCCCGATTCCAGATTCCACAAACAAAAATGTCCTGGATTCCGGAATCCGGTTTACCTCTCGATCACATGAGACGAATGTTGGGATAATTTTACGTTTCTGGGAAACTGCCCACTTCCCCCTTCCCTAAGCCAACATTTTGCCCTAAGTAAGAACTAAGTGTTAATGTTGGTTTAGGGGAGGGGTAGATGGGCAGTTTCCCAGAAACGTAAAATGATCCGAATATTGGATGACAGCAATACGCCTCAGATGATTCACATATATTACTTCCCACAACCACTTGGCTCAAGAACATTTGCCACCATCTCTCAAGTCAACAAAAAAATATGTAGTAAGCTTGACAGTTAAGGTTGAGGCGTCGTAGCTGTCACTTTTGCAAAATTTAATTAAAAAATGTTCCCTCATTTACAATGCGAGGCAATTAGAATTGTAATCGGTATGTCAATTATAATGAATGTTCCAGTTCACTTTTTTTCCTCTTTTTGCTTAAACTTCCTTCCGGCTAAGGGGTTGGCTGTCGGCTAAGGACTCTTATGGGAAAAGGCATTCGAATCGGAGCAAACTCGAGACAACCTTTTCCTGCTTCTATTTAAAGTTGAGCTGTCATTTCGCATAAAGGTGGTGCGAAAATTAGATCAGATGCATGAAAAACACAATGCACCAATTTATATGTTGACATTAAATCAATGGAAGTCGTTAGCAATTACAGAAGACAGCGATTGGATTGTCTGCGAAGGGTCTAACGTTCGAATCGAATTCGTTTTACAACATTTATCCTTAAATTTCAAAAGTCAAGAAATGGTATAGGCATTAATTAAAGAACACCCTATAATTGCACGGTCGAGGACAGTACAAGTTTCTCCAATTCTCACCTAATTGAATGCCCATTTATTTGTAGGTTGTTTTAAAAACCCTCACACCTTAAATGGGACTTTTTTTCTTTGGGAAAGTGTTAAGAATACTGTCGAAAAACCCCAGTTGCCTTAATATACATTACGGACACTTTGGTATTGATGAACAAAATCAGTTTTTCACTAAAACAAATAAACCTAATGTCTTCGTTTTGACTGTCATTTTCACCAGGATAACAGTACTAGTCGATTTGTAACGACTTTAATGTTTTACAAGAATCTTTATCCTCACTTTTTTAAAATTACGAAATAGAAACACGTGTCTTTTTATCCAAAACTTACCTTTTTTGGGAAAGAAGGGGCGACACTGATTCTCTCCTATAAGATGAGTGAAACATAATCCACGAAATTATAAACCAGCCAGATGTGTTTGTCGAATTCATACTTCTTCTATTTGTCCATCAACGATCTGCTATTGGTTCACTGACTGACTTTTCTTGATGGGAGACTTCAAGTCATTCGTACTCTGAGGCACTTGAGTAAACATAAACACAAATCGACCAAGACGTTTTTAGCAGTTGTTGGCGAGATATAAATGTATTTGATTTTTACATCTTTTACGATATACTCAATGGATTTTTTAACTACACAAGTCTACTGGAAGCAATACAGAAGGAGATTAAACGAATGTTTCGTGTGTTTTCGCGGCGCCAAAGTCTTTTGCAGTAAAACAGAAAGAGGTTTTCTTGAAATTTTCGTGGTCATCTTTCTTTTCCAAATATATTGATTCACGTGTGTCGGTGCAATTAGAAATATACAAAATAAGTTAACAGTACTAAAAATGGTCACCGCTAATCTAATCGGTACTCACAAATGGAAAAAGATCATTTTTCTTGAAACTAAAATCTAAACAGAAAAAATTGAACGTGTTAAGTATTTATAATAATAAACTAACTTCGACGGTGAGTACTTATTTAAACTACTGGAAGATAGTTAATTAAAAACAGCAAACCATAGCTAACCATAGACGACTTCCCAATGAAGGTTCAGTTTACTTAAGAAGTTTTCCGCGATAATTAATTTTATTTCGGTTTCGTGCTTTAAGTTTTTGAGTAAACTGCTGTAACAAAGACCTGTTCAAACGTCATATCTCCACCGTTTGGGTGTGGGTGTTAGTGTGTGCTGTAATATAATGGTATATTCAATGGCAAGGCATACAAAAAGATGCTGACTTTGCCATTGTTTTACAAAAGTTCTAGTAGGGATAGAAACAAAAGGAAAATTTACTACGACGTCACAAAGTTGGTATATTAATCTCTTGTTTCTGAAATATAACTTCCTTTTAACGAAATCTTTTCTGAGTATAAATGACACAGAAATAATTGATGTGAGGAACATGGCAAATAGTAGACCCCTTTCCTGTCGGTTGTTGAGAACTCCTTTAAATTGATTCAAATTTTGCTGACACAACCCGGCTGTTAAGGAAAAGAATTGCTGTCGAGATGAAATAAGTTAAGATAGCTTTATTTTATTTAAAACTGAATCTTTGGATAATGCAATTCTAGAGCTCTGATTGGCGTAACGATCATGGAAAATGTTTCAATTTTGTTAAGCCCCACATTTTGTATCTGGATCGTTACCCTTGTTAATAGTAATATACTGTTAGTAATGAGTTCTAAAAGACTGATGATACAAACATTATGAGTAGCGCCGCTGGCAGTGGACGCAGTGGACCTGCGACGTCATTCAATATGACCGCCATCTTGGATGACTGAAAAGCAAAAAATTATAATAGTCTGAATGTTCTAAATTAAGAACAGAAATGAATCAAAGTCAGTAACAATTTGAGTAAAATGGCCTGTGTAGATTTAGACAATGACAGGTTTTAGCTTGCCCAGGACTTTTTCCCTTCCATTTTCTAAGGGAAAAAGCCCTGTGGCCGGGGAGCTTGGACAGGTCAGGGTAATGAGCTGCTGGACGGGTTGCTAAAGTACGCTAACGTCTCGCTCTGTTTTCCTCCCCGTTGTGATTTTTTTGTAAGCTCTCTCTACTTTGTGACAATGGAATTTAAGAAGCTATTTCATTCCATTTTCCAGGGGGTCCAACATTTTTACGAGAAAAACTCTCTTTCATCCTCTATAACTTCAGTGCGAAAGATTTTCTAGTTGAATGGTCGAAGCGAGGGTGCTACAAACAATGAAAGGTGGCAAACTGGAGTGCTGCTGCGGTTTCGAATTGGACGTAAAACGATTTTTGCACTCATGATTAGCTAGTCAAGGAGCTCTTTTGCGTACGAAAACATATGACTTGAAAACATGACTTTTCAGTGTGTTTATAAAAGGAAAACTACTTAAGACTATTTTGTATGATTTTTGGCCAAAATGGGGCCAAAAACTAGATTTTTGCAAATGAAAAATAGCTTGTAAGCGCAGTCACTGACGCTCGCCATATTTATTCAAAATGTGTGTCTGGGATTAATAAACAGCACAAACTCATACTGGGAAAAACTCAAAGAAAAACACACAAGGTTCCAGGCTCACTTCCGCTTTCTTGTCGATTCGGTTTTTGTGTTCCTCCCCGAGAAGAGTCTTTTCGGGGGAGGAGCGCGAGTTCATTTCCCGAATTTCGAGTGGCTAGTGTCTTATTATTAATGTTTTAATTTTGCTGCCGGTACTAGAGCCTATTAGGGGTGTAACTCTCTTCTCTGCCATCTCCATTGCCAAATACGTCCGAAGGTTAAGGAATGAGAAACTGGTTAAAGGAGCTGTGTCACGAAATTCAGACAAATTAGGTAAGTACAAAATGTCCGTTAAATTAAGACAAACATAAAAAAACCGCTTAAAACATTAAAGAAAGTTAAAATAACACAACAGATACAGCAGACGGCACAGATGGGCAAAACTGAAGAAGACTGAAACGGATTGAAATTAGGGTTTTTGAAAACTGTTAAGCCTAACAGCTTTTTAAAGTTGATGTCTGCTGTTTGCAACTTCAAAAATAATGCCTTTACTTACTTTAAGTTCCATGGCGGTTGAGGCCGAGTAATTGGCAAAATTTAATAATATGAACTAGACTGCCGTGACACAGCCCCTTTAAATAAAACTGAAACCTTCGCAAACAATCGCGGCAAACGATGTCCACGCCCTGAGGGTGGACCTCCACGATCGCGTCATTTTCAAGAGCGTGCGCACGTAAATTTTACGTGCGTAAATAAAAATAGAGGCGATGTATGAAAGGCCACGCGTAACTCACTCAACTTTTAACCTTTACACGTGACCTTCCATACTCTGCCTCTACTATATATTTACGTACGTAAATTTCAACGCGCGCACGATTGGGAAAATCCACTTGCTGAGGTGACATTTTTGTAGGGTAGAAGTGATTCAACATTTCCACTTAAATTGTTTGAAAAACAAATTTCAATAAGTCATCCAGATAAAAAGGTGTAACTTAGAATATGTTCTTTTCTGTAAAGACACTAAAAAGGAATTAATATTTTAACAAATTTATCTTGACAGCATTCATGGACTAAGAGTTTCCATAAATACCTAAAAGCTCCCTTACTTTGAGCATCAAGTTATGATTTTTTTGCAGTTATAATGCGATATTCATGCAAAACAACACGTGTTCCCATACATGATTCCTCGTTCCAGATATTAAAAGGACCAAAGCAAGGCATAGGGTGATTAAAGGATGTCAATCAAACTTAACCAACTTGAAGAACCAGAACATTCACGGTTTCTTCGATGCTGGGATCATTTTTGACCTTGGGCAAAACGAAATTATCGAAAACATATCTTGCTCAGAATTTGTTTTTTTTTAAACTCGTCCAAACAGATGAGTCCTTTGTGGGATTCGTTTCTGCATCATCGCTTTAAAAGGCGTTACCAAAAATGTTTGTTGATACTTGGGGTGCTTTTTCGATGCTGGGATCATTTTTGACTTCGGGGCGAAACGAAATTCTCAAGAAAAATATTTTGCTCAGAATTTGTTTTTATAAACTCGTCCAAACAGATGAGTCCTTTGTGGGATTCGTTTCTGCGTCATCGCTTTAAAAGGCGTTGCCGGAAATGTTTGTTGATTCTTGGGTACTTTTGAAGGTTTCAGAAACAAAACATTTGGCGTCTTGTTTTTTTCCTGGAAATAGTAGATTAAAGTCTCAAAAAATACATTATTTGACGTACTCTGTCCGATATTGTCGCACTACATGCGCTGAAATAAATTTCGAATGTGGGCCCGTATATTTCGGCATTTTGAGGTAAGTGAATAATGAAATAGAATAATAATTGTTCTTTTTAGTATGTACCATTCGACTCCACGAAAGTATTGACCCAAGAAAGGAGCAATCCCCAAATTGATTCCTTAATTCCTTTTTCTTTTTTTGTACTCAGAAATCAAATTATTGAACCTACAGATATATAGAGAATTTTAATTTTTGTACACTCAAAGAATTTGCACTTCGAAGCGCGTGATTTGATACACGTTTACGCGAAAAAAATCATTTGTTTTAATTCAAGTTAGTTTTCATTATCGGTACGTATACATTCGGAGTTCCCACATGCATTCATGAAAATAAATTGTGTTCTAATACATTTGTACTGGTGTTTAATCATTATGTTATGTAAAACGTGAAATATTTAAGATCCACGTAATAAACCAGTGAAAGTAACCGGGAGTAAAGTCGAGCACTCTTATGGCTAATTCAAAAAATGTTCTGATATATCTATTTAGTAACGAGTTAACCTTCAATGTCGATGAAAAAATTGAAACATTCTTCTCTCGACAACATTTCTCACGTTTTGCCGATACTATCTACTTCAGAAAAGAAGCGAACTTCTCGGGGCCGCCCCCAGCCCTTTAAAACAATGTTGTGCCGCTTACGGAGGGAAACAAAAAGAAAGCAACATCCCAACTTTGAAGAATATAGAGTAGGAGGATACTTAGGGTACTACGGGTTGTTTCTTTTCCTGCGGAATTCAACGAAGAAAAGTATCATTAGATGATCTTTTAAGTTTAACCGCAACTCTAAAATTGTTTTCTTTATATACTATATATACTTTAGTAGAACCCCGGTAACTCGAACTCTGAAGGGAATCCAAAAACAGTGGGGTTAACGAGATCGATTGAATTGTCAATTTCTTGTGTTAATAATGAATAGTTGATGATTTTAAGTACTCAAGTGTATAGTACAATCTAAATTTAACTTACTTCATCAGAAACGTAACGGTAACATGATTATGCATTTTTACGTAAAAAAGGCTACCTGTTTGTTGTACCATTTAAATTCAAATTGATGTTGTGTTAGGTTTAGTGTTTTGCCTGATTATAGAGTTACGAGAATTAGAATTCGATTTATTCAAGGGAAAGGAAATTTAGTTTGAGTTAGCGGGGAATTCAAGTTGTCCAAGTTCGAGTTAACTGAGTAAACCTGACTGAAAAGTGGGGTGAAATCCAAGAGAAATTGGACTTTAAGTTCGAGTTAGCGGGGAATTAAAGTTATCGGGGTCTACTGTAGCAACTCAATATGGAGCGGGGAAGGGGTTGAAATAGGCGGGAAGAGGGGGGGGGGGGGGAGGGGTCCAGTCCTGATTTTAAAGTAGGTAGTTAGGTGTCCATAATTAGTTTACAGTACGTGTAAGGCCCAGGTCACAAAGTCGAACTTTTCAGGAGACGAACCAAAATTAGTGAGTTTAATAAGTTCATGAAAAGTTAGACGTCTGGCTCAGTTAACTTGAGTTTGGATCGTCCAACACGTTCTATCCGTCCGCTTCAGACGGATAGAACGTCTGGAGATCGTCTCCCGGACAAACGTCCATCTTCACTTGCGGCGAACTAAACTAATAAATTAAACTTTCCTATGAGAATGTATATTTAGCCTCGTTCGGGAGAAAATTTATTAAATTTGGTTTTTGGTCTGATTCAGTTGATTGGTTCGACGCGTCCTAAAGTTTGACGTCTGACCCGACAGACGATCTTAACTTAATTTTGGTCGACCCAAATTAGAGTTTAGTTCGTCTCATGAAAAGTTCGACGTTTGGCCTAGGCCTAAGCTTGGCTTTATTACTTATTATTTATTACTTGTTATTACTTTAAGTTATTACTTATTATTCATTACAGTGAATTTACTTTACCCGTGAAACAGATACTAACTAGTGCAAAATAGCCAGAAGAAAACAAAGGAAGACAATGGAATTAGTGCATAATAGTGCTTAGTTTTGACTACTACTTATTTCACGGGTTAAGGTGGCTCCGTCACTGATACAGGCGCATTTAGCTGTGACGAAGTTCTCATCATAACATTTCGCTTTTAACGCGATGGCTGCTAAACTTTGCAAAGAACACCAGATATCATTCGGCAATAGTGCGAAATATTCCGATTTCATTGATGGTAAATATATTTTGCTAAATTAGCGCTTAAAAGGTGGCTCCTTCTACCTGATAGTAATTTATATTTGAAATTCCAAAACAATTTCACAGCTGAAAATTGAGCGACTTCTAGTTACGGACTTCTGCTACAACGATTTTTCTGAAATTTCTCTGGCATATCTACTATAGCAATTAAAGCCGATACTAGAAATATCAGTAAAAGAAAACAATTAAAGTAGACGTGATTTTCTTTGAACAGCAGGGTCCTTTTAAGCACTGGTTAGCAAAACATATTTGCCGTCAATGAAATCGGAATATTTCGTACTATTGCCGAATGATGTCCGTTGTTCTTTGCAAAGTTTAATTTCGCAGCATCGTGTTTCAAACCAAAGAGTTATGACGAAAACTTCGTCACAGCTAAATGCGCCTCTATTAATGACGGAGCCACCTTAAGTAAAATCACTCTATACCATCACCTTTCTCGATTTTATTTTTCGCTATTATTCTTAAATGAATAGTCCATTTTACACTGATACAGGGAAACGAGGCTAAAGTTGACTTGTTTTTATACCACCTCTCCTGCTTTATTATTTAAACCATGTTGTTCGTTTATGTAATCAAATGATGACAAGTGAAATTTCATGCACGTTTGTCCAAATTCTGACAATTTCCCAAACCTTTATAATTACCTATTAATATCATGGGTGACAAATTACGCTTACAATTGTGGGTTTTTGACTCACAATTTTCCGAATTTTTCGACATAATACCTGTTAGAATCCTTCTTGATGTTCTCTTTCGACTCTTTCGTGTGTTAATTAGGCTTTCTAAAGCATCTTTTTAATGCCCTGACATTTTCATTCCATCTTTGCACCGAGACATACGGAAAGTTGCCATAGCAATTTTGTAATTTCACTTGTGAAATCATAGTAAAAAATATAGCTGAAATTTCGCCCAAAAAATTACGAGTAATTTGTCACTCATGATATTATTGTGCTAACTGGTATTTTTCAAGGATAATTTCCAGAAGAAAACAAAAGTCCGGTTTGTATCAAAACAAGGTCAGCCTCAGCCTCGCATTCTCTTCAGGGCTGAAGCACTAAGCCCACAACTGTAAAATGGTCTTATATGAAAGAAGATTATCACAGTTATAGACGCAACTTTTGCAGTTGCGAAAAGAAAGCCTGAAAAAATTCAGGCTTGTACGGGGTTTGAACCCTTGACTTCTGCGATACCGGTGTAGCGCTCTACCAGTTGAGCTAACAAGCCAACTGGGAGTAGGTCGTCGAATAGGTTCGTATGAAAGTAAGACAAAAGAAAACTCAGGATCGGGTCTCTGGTTTGCAAGTACATCTTTCCTTGACCATACGAATCGATTTCAACTGAAGTGACAAATGGGCCTCAATATTTGTTTTAGTTTGCGATTAGATTAACGTCCAAAAGGCTTAATAATGGCTTAACTCCTTGACATAAAACAATAGGCCACAAGCAGAAACCAAAATGGCGCGAAAATGCCGGAGGAGAATGCCAACACTGTGCCGTTGCTTAGTGATATTGACGTCACACTCTTATCAGAGGAGGAACTGTCGAGGTTACGAGACGTATTTGAGAGGCAATGGGTCCTGCACGAAATCAACGCCAAAAGAAAAAGGTAAAATATATACAACTTATATTATTTCATCCGGAATGTGGATTGATAAAAATGCCTCGAGGAGGCATCTTTTTGTTAATATCGTTGTTGTTGTCGTTTTGTTGATGAGCCGCCTTTTGCTACTTGAAATGTATCATTGGAACGTTCTACCATCTACGCTCCTCTGACCACCGTAAACGTCTCTTAAAGCCACTTATCCCAGCCTGTATTTTTCTCTTATTTATTATTTAATCCTATGTTGCTATCTGATAAATGTAAACATTATATAAAGTGTGATTAAGTAACTGAACTGAACTCTCATTTTCCGTCATCAATCAAGGAAAAATGAGTTTTAATGAAATCAACCGTTCTGAAATCTCTGTAAATAGGTTGTCATGTTTGCCGCTGAGTTTGAAAGCATATAAGATATGATCTTGAAGTTAATCTTGAAGTGAATTACACGAACACTTTTGGACCCTTTCATATACCTGAAGCCTGGAAAAGGTCACAATCATTTTACAACTGAATTTATTATAGCTCTTTGTAGAAGTACCCGCTACGAAGTGAATCCAAATCAGCTTGAACTGACTGACTAAGCAAGTAGGAAAATTGGATGCATTCCACGACAGGCCCTCCCCCTGGAAGGGAGTGCTCCCTCAGAATAGCCTCTACTGGGAGGTTCCGCCCGAAAGGGGTACCTTTTTTGGCCTCGGTGTACATGAAGTACCGATTTTACTAGCTTAAGGAAGGATATTATATGAAAGGGTCGGGAAATCTGCTATTCTCTCTCTAAAAAGGCAGATCCATTTCATGACTGAGAGGAAAAGGAGAAAACGTTATGGTTTTGTGATTTATTCATATTTTCAAGAAAGAGCATTTACAGCAGTTGTAAGGGAAACAAAGTTCTAAACTAGGTATGTGAAAGGGGTACCATTTGTCAATAGAGGGTATGCTCTCATTTTCTGTCAAAAATGGTATGTAAAAGGGTAAGGGGTTGGATCTGGCGGCGGAGCCCTCCCGTTTTAAACTTTGTTGAGTACCATGCCGGGAACAGCCAACATTCTCTGATCCAATATATCGGAAAATTTGGCTTCCTTCTGTAAACAGCATGTACCCTAGGTGTCAACCCTGGAGTAAAAGAGAGTAGTGTGGACTTTTTAAAGAGTTCGTAAAGAAAGAACAGCAGGGCCGAATGTAAGTGTCATTTTAATGGAAAGCACTGAGAATTCACTGATCAAGGACTTTTAAATCTCCTTACTAGAAAACTCGAGCAAGAAATCAAGGAACTTGAAGAGAAAATCGATCAAAGATCTCGCAGTTTGCACAGGAAAAATATCGCACAAAGCTGCAATATCTGTTTGAAAGCTAAAGTGGCATCAATATCGGCACTGGTCTGTGAAAGCTGCAGTAAAAAGACGTGTCCAAGATGCGGGAAAAGAGATGAAGTACGATTTATATCCCAATACTTTTTTTGGTGATCTTGATATATAGTCTTAAACCTTAAGGCATTAGAGATCTTTAGCGGATTCATAGACTAGAGGCCTGACTAATAGTTTTTAAGGAGGATTTTTATTTTTGACAGGGCAAGTGGAGGTGTGATTTATGCTTGAAAAAACGAGCAAGCCTTATCTTAACTGGCGCATGGTACTGTGATGTTGAGTTGTGTGAAAGATTCCAGGTTCAAGTGATGCTTAATAAGATTGCTGAAGAATTTGTGAGGCGAACGGAGGTGGTGTGTATAAGAAGATTTTTAAAGACACTTCTTTTGATCTTCCGTAGTCTGTTGCAGGCGTTCAGATCGTGCGGACGGCGCGAAGAGGTGTGAGCAGGAAAATCGGTTCTCTTTAAGGTGGCTCGACTGGAATTTTTGGGGGTTGATACCTCCCAAGTTTGAGCATTAACTACGTCGGCATGAGTAAAGATATGGAAAAAAGGTTACCACAACTGTATTATATAAAAATGAAACTTTCTTATGATCTGGGTTTTATTGCAATCGGAGTCGCCATGGCAACGTAATGACGCCATTACGTTTTTCATTTATCGTTGTGTTTCTCTGTACCAGGAGTTTTTTGAAGAAATCGCTTAAGGGAGTATGTACCTGCCATAATTGCCTCCATTATGGCAAAGTTTGAAGAAATTCTATGAGAGCGTTTTCGAGATATTTCGAAATGCAGTTTTAAGAATCATCAAAGCAGTGAAATAGCATGCTAGCCGCACAATTCGCTAATATTTTAAGAAAATGATAAGCTTTGGGAACGCGGCTTCATGTCATAGTGGTTTGATTCCATTGAAAACTGCATACAAAAAAAAGAGGGTAATTGCTCTGGGCGATCGCGACTAAGAAGAATTCTATTAACTTGCATTCAGCTGCTTTTGATACAGTTTTTGGAGGTAATTTGGTCCATGCCTAAAAATTTCGCATTTTTTCAAAAACTGCTCGATAAATTTTTTTATAAATTCGACAATTCCGAGATCAATCGTCAAGAAATATTCCCTGCAAGTTTCAAGAACATTGAAAACAGGGTAGGCTTTTAAATAGGGACTCAAACATAACCAATTTTCCCCCCAGATTTTGTGTTTACAAGTGAGCGTCCTCAGTATTCACTGGCATTGTTTTCAAGTCTCATATGCACGTGCCCAACTAGCAAAAGATATAAATTTGCATCAAAAAAGAACTCTCGATTTCCGAAGAAATATCCGGTATATGCTAATAATTGGCTTGTCGTCACAGATAGCAGTGAGAGCCGAAACGGTGAACGTCACGGCTCATCTTGTAGGATGCAATACTTAATTATCTTACTCGGGTTATAACATCACAGAAACTCTCACAAAGAGTTGCTCTGATGTTATAATGTATCACTAACCTCTTTACCCGGTAATTAGCATATCCCGGAGATTTAACCGAGGGCCCTTTTTGATGCAAATTCTATCTTTTTGCTAAATGTGCACGTGTATATGAAACCTGAAAACAATGCCAGTGAATAATGAGGACGCTCGCTTGTAAACACAAAATCTGGAGGAAAATTGGCTATATTTGAGGCCCTATTTAAAAGCCTTCCCAGTTTTCAATGTTCTTAAAACTTGCAGGGAATATTTCTTGACGATTGATCTCGGAATTGTCGAAGTTATAAAAAAATTTATCGAGCAGTTTTTGGAAAAATGCGAAATTTTTAGGCATGGACCAAATTACCTCCAAAAACTGTATCAAAAGCATCTGAATGCAAGTTAATAAAATCCTTCTTACTCGCGATCGCCAAGAGCAATTCCCCTCTTTTTATGTATGCCGTTTTCAATGGAATCAATCCACTATAAGATGAAGCAACGTTCCCAAAGCTTATCATTTTCTTAAATATTAGCGAATTGTGCGGCTAGCATACTATTTCACTGTTTTTATGATTCTTAAAACTGCATTTCAAAATATTTCGAAAACCCTCTCATAGAATTTCTTCAAACTTTGCCATAATGGAGGCAATTATGGCAGGTACATACTCCCTTAAGCGATTTCTTTCAAAAAACTCCTGGTACAGAGAAACACAAAGATAAATGAAAAACGTAATGGCGTCATTACGTTGCCATGGCGACTCCGATTGCAATAAAACCCAGATCATAAGAAATTTTCATCTTTATGTAATACAGTTGTGGTAACCTTTTTTCTATATCTTTACTCATGCCGACGTAGTTAAGGCTCAAACTTGGGAGGTATCCCCCTAAAAAAATCCAGTCGAGCCACCTTAATTTCGCGCCGTACTCCGCTATCTAAACGCCTGGAACAGGCTAGATCTTCCGCTGTTATACATCGAGGAGGGTTTTATCCAGTGAGGCGGATAACTCCTCCAAGATCTAGATCTGCATATACAATCGTTCATATCATGCACGAAAGCCGAATCCAATGATTGGTTTAAAGTTCCCGTCTCATAACCTGATTTGCGTGATAGTTTCAGAATATGAAAAGTATTTATTCTAGCAGACATTCTTAATACAGCACTAGTTTTCACCCCTCGAGTGGTTGTTTTTTCCTAATCCTCACTATGTTTTTGAGGCAGGAGTTAGCCTATTTTGTCTTCAGATAACGTATAAAATCTTCCGCCGTTTTCCTCGACTCTTCCAATTCCAAGGCTGAGTCACCTGTCGATATCAATTCACTGTATTGATATCGCGGGGTTCCATGTAATTTCCAGGACATAATGCATGGCATTATCAGTTATCGCAGATTGGCTTATCTTAGGGCGGTTACCAAAGATCAGAACTGACTGGCTGGACCTGTTATCTCTTGAAAATGAAATTGGCTGTTTTCGATTGTTTTCGCTAAAGACTCATAAATCATGACTATATTTAGGAGTAAACTGTTCTGGCTGACCTTAGATAAGTAATAAATTATCAGAACTTTCCTGGGATAGCTTTATTGTTTTAGACAATATAAAGAGAAATCTGAAACCTCATACCCTTCGGTCCTAGAAGATCGAAGAGACTGAACTTTAAAGGTCGTTCTAAAAAAATCCTTCTCAACGTAGGCAACTTGCAGAAGGAGAGATGAGCCAGCTGTTAGAGTATCATCACCCCCTTACGAGCCACCGAGCCTGTGCAATGCTCCTTCTTTAACCCAAAGGAACCAACAGCCTCAAAACACTTTGAAGTACACTCAGAGTCAGACAAGGCTGCACGTAAAGAGGTACCAAGGTGGAGATGATGATTCCGATGCTGACGGAGATGATGACGACGTTTTTGAAGAAGATAATAGCGAACAACCAATGTACTCGGACGAATATCTCAGCTTTCCTCACCCAGAAGAACAGAGTCAAGGCGAGACGAGTGGTTCTTCGTTTATTCTTTCCTCATCCGTAGACGAAGAAACGTTTGGCGACGAGTCGCAGGATGCATCAGGATATGAACACAGTTGGTTAGTCAGTTAATAATGGTAATAGGACTGAGTGGAGTCCAATTCGGTCTGTAATCACACTCATGATTAATCACTCGTATGGTTACAGACCGAATCAGACGAATCAGTCAGGGCAGTATAAAACTCATCTCTATTCTAAGATAAGAGAGAGTTTAAGACTCAGCATTCATGTGCCACATTGTCTGACGATTTTACATTGATTTTTTAGTACTCCTACAGACTACCATCAGCTGGAAAATCAGACAACACAGCGAAAAGTAAGTCATTAATGATCAGTTTACTATACATTTTTCTTGTCTGCCCTAAAACTAACGAAATCTAAAAACAAAGAAGATAATAATAAGTTCTCCTAATTCGGAACGCTTTTTCTATAAAAGACTATTTGTGAAAGCTGCCAAATCGGTGGTCTTTCCAGGTCCTGATGGCTGACGGCTTTAGATTTAGAATTGTCGTCGTAGAGTAAGGCCAGGGCAACACAGCCAGGCAACAATTTGAATGTTGCCTGAAGATAGACACTAGAGAGCTGGGAAGGTCATTCCCTTTGTGGTTCTTCATATGCTTTTGTACATTATGCAAGCAAATTATTCTTTGAGCATTTTTGTTAGGCAAAAACGCTAAGCATTATTAGAGTAATTTAGTGGCATATTCTTGGAAAATTTTTAACTTTCTTCTCAGAGAAAGTAAAAATTGAAACACTTTTTTTGAAGAAATATATCCAAACTTCACCCTAATGCGGGGATCATTTTTTGCTGTATTAAAACTATTAACTTGCTTACATTGTTGTCATATTTTTGCTAGCCTGAATAAACTCTCTAAAAACGCTAAGAATCTATAAAGAAAAACTATTAATGATGAGCATCATCCAAGCATTTTAATGACTATTTGAGGGCGACGGAGCATTTTAGTGGGAAAAATGGACCATTAAAGTGGAGCATTTTAGTGAGGAAACAATAGTATAATTAACAAAAGCTTAGTTCTTCGAGTGGACAAGAGTAAGCTCCGAGGACTGAAGTACTGTAAGACGGGCTTACGTTTCATGCTTTTGTTTTAGTTTTCTTGTCGGGAAAAACTGCAAGGTCTAACATTTGCAAATGTGAAACACAAACAGTATCCTGCGTGTTAGTGTGGCCGGTATTTGAACCCATGCCTACAGCTAACCAGCACCCGCTTTTTGGTGAATAAGCAGTTATTCTGAATATGTTTGTTGAAGCATACTAAAACTTCAAGTTAAAAGTAATATTTTTCCCTGCAATGGGATTTTTTTCCTGTCCATGTTTAAAAGGGGGTATCTTATACGTTGAGAAAAAGATTTTGAAAACAAATATTAACTGATAATTAAAAAGCGACATTTCAAAATTTTTAAATTTCCTTTATAATTTATCATACTTCATAGAAGGTAAAAACATCAAAAATTTATAGGGGTGAATTATTACCCCGAAAAGGTTTTAATATCTGAATCAAACTCAGCCCTAGTCCGTGCTAAGCTAAACTGATCTTTATTGTTTTTCATGAAGATTGCAGTATCTACAATGCCAAACAATCAGGGCGTATGCCCAATAATTCAAATGGTTTCTCTTCGCAAAAGTACTCCCTTTTATGGAGGATCTGGATCAGGTATGCTTTAAACATACTCGCAGTATTGTGGATGGGTGTCTCAGAGGAAAAGGTATTGGTAGAGTAAACTAAAAAACAAACAAACAAATGAATTGGAGTGAGATTGAATGGGACACGCGTCAGTTGATTGAACGGATCTTAAGATTTATACCCTACTCAATGCAACCCCCTCCGCAGATTTTGCTACTTGCGAATGACGCAGTAAATAACCTGGCAAAGGAGAGAGAGTTTGGGAGCTAAAGTGATCGAGCGCACTCTTTCAGGAGCGCAGCCTTCTGCGCGGGAAGCTCCAGGTATGCGGACCTCAATCCTAGTTTCAACTTTTATTCTTTCCATGTAGCTTTAAGTAGCTTTAGGTACCTGTAAAACGGAGCACTGAAACAGATAGGGAGGGAGGGGTAAAATGAGCGCATCTTCGGCCTTCAGGTTTGTCCTGGTTTAAGTACTGTTACGTAAGGCCTATATCTCTACTCTAAAATCTTTGATTATTTCTGTTATTTTTGGTAACTACTACTTTTTGGATTCCTTCTTTTAAGAAGGAGTACTAAACGTATGAAGAAGAGATCATCTCCCAGTCCATATCTAAGAGCTCACACATATGTATGTTGCGCCTCTTCTGAAGAACAGAGCCATTTTGTGTAAAGCTCAGTGTACTGAGTTATTTAGCGCTCACCAGGTGTCAATGTCGCTGCGTTTATAACAGGTTCCGAGTTTGGTATTAAAGTGGTCGGAGGAAGAATGTGTACAGGTGGCTTCAATGGTGTATATGTCGCCAAGGTAACAGGAGATTCGACAGCAGAGAAGTGCATCAAAGAAGGCAAGCCAACAATAATAATCTCTCCAATTTGCAGAATTTGGGTGTCTGTGAAATCTGGAGCAGGGCCAGAACACCGTTGAACTTTCCCGGAACACCCCTAAAACACCCAAAACACCTCCCTCTACGTTTCTTGAATTTTCATACCTTTTCAGGTTTTAGTTTTCTAAGACCCCGTCAACATGGATCCAGACAAATTTTTGAACGGACTAAACTTGCAGGGATCCGCTTTTCTTTCACATGGGAGCCGTGCAAGTTTTTTGAAGGGCAAACAGTGCTGCAAACTGTAACAGAATTTATCCGTACCCGTGTAAACAGGGTCTAAGTCTTCGGTTCATGTACAGGTATACTATAAAGATGACGGAGTCTTCTTTGATGTTCCTCTATTTTAGAAAACAGCGGGAAATAGGCAAGGAGAATAAAATTTTCTACCCTTTATTAAAGCGCTTTTGCAGGTGAAAAAGGACATCCGATTTACCCTAGGGATACTAACTTTGTGGTATTGCTTAAAGGTGACCAGATTCTGGAATGGAATCACAGATCAATGGTGGATGTATCATTTGAACAAGTCAGGAGTATTATTGCTGATTCGCCAGAGGAAGTCAACCTCGTCGTTTGTCATAATACTACCAGGTAAAAACAAACTGAATGATTTCGAACCTGATGAGGAGATACGAATCTTTCCGAGTGCTCTTTGAGGCACTGTTATCGCCCCGGAATCCGGGAAATTTTGCTTTGGGCATCTGGTTAATAGTGGAAATTTCTGCTTGTGGAATCCAGAACCTGGGCTTTGGAATCGGGAATACAGCTCATGGAATCCGGAATACCACTTACGATTGGAATCCGCAATCCAGTACTTGGAATCCGCAATCCACGGTGTGGAATCCAGAATCCAAGACTGTCTTGGATTCCCTTACGTGGGCGGGCTGTAAGCAGGCGTGAATTTCTAAGAACACGAAACAAGTACGTTTTGAAGTTCCAAGAGCCTAGCAACTCCCGTTTCATAGGTTATACTTTTTCATGGGAGATAGTTGAGTTAAAATTTAAATCAATCCTAAAACGTTTATTCACTCGGAGATCTCTAAAAGAAAGCTATCAAACAGTACTTTCGAAGGAAAAAGTATGATCAGCTGTTATTGATCTTAAGAAAACGTAAGGATTGAACTTTAAAATGATTACCCAAGCTGTAATCATTTCCATCGTTGTAATTGAAAGCCCGTAAAGATATGTAGTTTTTGATCTATGTACGGTATTAAGATTAAGTTTTTAATAAACAAAGAAAACAATTAAAATTAACGTAATAGGTGTTTTTAAAGGGCTATAATGCAATTACAATATCGTAACGTAGCTCCTTTTTGTAAAAATCCATTTATGTAGCTGACTTATTACAACGATCGTTACTAATAAATTTTATGATTGAATCTACACTCAAGTTTTAAGCTGTCTCGCCAACACTCTAGAGAAACAATGGAGACGACCTTGCACCAGCAAGCGAAAACGCGCGGTGAGTAGATATGTGCTAGCAATCATTTAAATCTAGCCGTATCAGATTTCCTGGTTGTATACCAAAATAGAAGCCTTACAAAGCGAGGCCTGGTGAAGCACAAGAAGCGAGGCGAGTTTATAAATGAGTCTGAATTAATGTCGTTTTGGGTTTCCCATGTTTATGATGTGGTTCAGTTATATCCTTGGTTCAAATTTTAGTTTCCTTTGTTTAAGACTCAGTACGATACAGTACCATACCCAAAGACAATTCGGTATCCCGCGAACGATCGGAATCTGGAAACGAAAATAAAATTCAAACGGAGGAAGGGTTCCACACAACATATAAATGTCGGGTTGGTGTCTGCAGTTGAGAAGCAACAGAACTGCGACAAAACAAACTTGATCCAGTTGATTTTGCGGCCTTTTTAGTGGTCAAAAAACGCTTTGGAGGCGTATTTTTTTAGTAACCGAGAAAATAGAAGCGACCATTGACCATTGGCTTCAGAATAGGAGCGAAAATCGAGGGAACAAAGCATTTGTAATGCGTCTCACTCTCTTCCCTCTCTCGGCTAGCACGGCACTTTTTAAAAAGCTTTTAGAGAATGAAGAAAAAGCGTTTGGGGATGATAGAAACGTGTACAGGGCGCCACATGGAGTTATGGGAAGCGATCGCAAAGGACTGGGGACGAAGCGTTAGCGGATGGAACACTGTGTTTCGTGCTTAATATTCGATAGTCCATTTTCGAGGTCACTTTGAAAAGGAAGCTAGAGCAAAATCTTTTTTGTGAAAATGAGTTTTATTTGCAAGATGGATAAGTAAAAAAAAAAATTTCATATCAGTGGCCTCACTTTAAAACAAAGGCTTCGGGCAACTCGGAAATGGACCATTACTTTGAAACTTAGTCCAACATGTCGAAAATGGTGTCACCATTAGTGGATGATTGACTGGCTATGGATGGAGCGTGGAAACTGATTTGTAACTCCAATCTATCTATCCCAAGAGTATTCTCTGTAGTTTACTTTCTCTCAACAGACACCTCTTTAAGATGGACATCCCCTTTCCCCCCTAAAACGGACAACTAGCCTTACAGTTGGTCTCTGCTACCCCTTTAGTCACTTTCCTTGATTATCTGTGAATCTGAGTCTTCCTTATGGGGAGAAGCGTTTGGTGTTCTTAGTGTTGGTACATATGGTAACAGTAACCTGCTTCCCATTGATTTACTTAAATTCAATTGTTTGAATTACAGAAAGCTTTACAGGCTGGTCACGATGGTCACTTTCTCAGTTTATGACTAATGACTTCACCTCTGAAGAGGTAGGCAAGCTTTCGCGACAATTTGTATTCAAAGGTTAGCAAACGCGGGCACCCAGCGCCTGTTAAGATAGAAGTGTCAGTTCACGCATCTTGTCCGGCTGTGTATGGCCTAACATCTCTCTTGTTATAATGGACAGTGGTTGTCTGAGTAGCCCGGACTAGTTAAGCATCAATTTGAGCACGTTTGAATAACTTCAACGGTGCACATGGGCAACTTTCGGCCTTCGTTTGCACCCTTATGATACATCTAAGCAAAAAATATCTCTGTACGTGGATTTTAAGTTTCAAAAGAAACATTGGCCTAGTATTCGTTTTGACTCGAGCTTCCTGTGAAAACATGTTAGACAGTGAAAGCCTCAGCTATCTTGATCGAATATCATCCAACTCTTTTGGATTCAACAAGATCTAAGATCCGTTTAATTGAACTTCTATTGGAAAACAAGATCTTACATTTATTATTATTATTATTATTATTTTATTGCTGATGCTTACCCAGGGTGAAAATAAAATCCAAGCAGAAAGGAACAGAGGACAAATACTGGTAAATATAGAGATTTCATAACGATTAGCGGTAATTCCCTTCTCTTCTTTGGAAAGAAGTTACGTCATTAATTGTGTAATTACCTTCCTCTTATCGGAACGAGATATCATTAACCAGCTAGGCTAGTTTTTTTTTTTAATGAATACCCACAAACTTGTCCTTTCGGTTAGTTTAAACCATTTGAGACACTCTGCACAACACTTTTCTCAATCGCCGTAAACTAAGTTATGGACGATCCAAGGAAACATAACTGCATTGCATCACGTGATCTGGCAATTTTCTGACTTTCTACAAACTCTGTAAGTTTCATTCTCGTACTGTTGATACTATTAAAATAGCTTTGGTGGCTTAGGCGCCTTCTGTTCGAACCAAACACATCCAAAAAGGCCGGGTTAAATACAGTTAAATCTCAAGAATTAAGTGACCTCAAAATCTGTATTATTAATTGGCTTTTTACTCAACAAGTCAAAGAGTACGAAGACCATCAACAAGCCCAGCTTTAATACTTTGATCGGTTGTTTGCTTAAATATCTTGTAGCTGCAGCTATGGCATGATCCCAATGGAAACAATATCATAGTCCGGGTGATAGGTGCGAAGAGCTTATCATTACAAGACAAGCCAAACCAGCTACCAAATCCCTACGTGCTCATTTACCTGCTGCCTAACAGAGAGTGAGTATGTCATATTCTCTACCATACCTGGGGAAGCAGCGTGGCCGAGCGGTTAGAACCGGCTCTGGAATTGCAATCCGGAATCCTGATTTCAAATCCCGTCCAAACTGCTTGCTGGATGTGTTCTCGGTAGTCCGGCCCGAGTTCAACTCCAGTCGGTCACGCTTTTTAAATTGTCAACTCAGGTTAAATTCGTATTCTAGACCTTTCTCATATTTATTTCAAATGCAGTTGAACCTCTCTACAACGGTCACCTTGGGGAAAAAAGAAAGTTGCCATTGTAGAGAGGTGGCCGTTGTCGAGAGGTTGAAACAAGAGCGAATGATGTATGGACTGTCCGCCAAAAAAAATGGTCGTTGTGCGGAGGTGGCCGTTAGTGGAGGTTCGAATGTACGTATTTGTTTCTGTCCTAATTGTGGGTGACAACGAAAACTAAAGAGTTACCAGTAATTGTACTTCCCATTCGTTCTTTTTTTTACCTTTTTTTACCTTTTTGTGTTATCTCAAAGTAACCAACAGGACGAAATTGAGAACGAACACCACTTTAAAACTTTGAAGGCAGTATTTTTCATAGAACTCTCTCACTTCCCAGCTTCTTCTTGCTGACCATGCACTCATAAAGCAAGACGTAAGATCCGGTAATGGTGTGAAAAACGTGGATTTGATTTCATACTCGTATTCGTACTTAATCGCGTCCTCTTAGTCCAAACTGAAGGTTACTTAATAGTATAGTTCTTCTACAATAATTGTAAAGTTTGAAAAATTTTCATTATCAAGGCTTAAAATTTAAGCACCAAGTTCTCCGCTGTATCTCACAGTGTTCGTCAGCAAAGTTAACCTGAGAAGTCGGAGGCTACGTTGCATAACTTTTTTGCACTGTATTCAAAAGTCTCCATTGCTAGGAATGAGCCATTTTAGCCTTAAATAACCTTTTCTATGGCACAAGGTAATAATCAGAATAATATCTAAGAGTAATAGCCTTTGACTTTCTCAATCTCTTTTTAGGATATCAAGTCGATTTCAAACCAACACAGACCCACAAACGGTAACTCCAAAGTGGGATCTAAGTTTTATCTTTTCAAATATTCCAAATGATGAGGTGAGGCAAATCGTAGTTAGTTCTTAGGCCAATTTAGTAAAACTTCTACAAACGTAATTTACAAGAGTGGCTAAAATAGAGGGTAAAAGAGAAAATGCGCCAAATACATGTAGGTCCTATTCAATACATATTTGAAGTGACAAAACGGCGATGAAACTGTTTTTTTTTTTCAGTCTTGAGATCCATCTTAAACCATATTTAGGTACAAATATGATATAACACAATAACAGAACCATTTTTGTGAGGTCATGGGCAAAAATGTCATGATCAGAAAAAATAAAGGAAGGTAAAAGTTTAATAACTGTCGATTTATACAATGTTAAAAAATACCAAAACCTTTTGCGTTTAATTTCAAAAAAAAATATTAAAATGTTTATACTACATGAGAAATTTCTGCAATTTTTTGGCTTAGAGCAGTGGTATTTCAGCTTAATTTGAAATACCTACATGTGAAAATTACAAACCTTTTGTGGGTAGTAGTATAAACAAATAATAGTATGATTTGTACGTGATATTTGGCCTAAATACCACTCGTGACATTTCAAAATTGTCTCAAATTTCACTCGCCTAACGGCTCGTGAAATTACGTATAACAATTTTGAAATATCACTCGTGGTATTTATGCCAAATATCACTACAAATCATGTTATTACCTATACAAATTTCACCCCATTTTTACAGAGACTATCCTTTAAAGAATATGGCCTATTTTGGGTATTCACTCTCTTATATTTATTTTTTCTGGATTGGACATTTATAGATACTGAGATCTGAATGTATTTTTTAAGCTTTCTCTCAGGACATTGGAAGTAACTTTATGGAGTGAAGATCATGCAAGAAGTCACGCATTTCTCGGAGAGGTATCTATATTGGGCCTACAATTTAAACTACTAGGCTAACCAGTAATTGTGTAGGCCATTAAAGTTTTATTTATTTATTTATTTATTTATAGGCAACGTATTACAACAGGTTAAGGAAGGATAATTTTGTTTTAAAGACAGTGATTTGTATTTTGGTTTTTCTTTGTTTTTGTTCTGGAGCTAAGGGCGTCCTTTTAATTCAGAGATATCTTGTGAAATACACTTCTGTAGGAGCTAGGGTCACGTGATCTGTTGGCGCAAATACCAGTCTTGTACGCGTTGTATTTTGTGACGGTTCGTTCGATTATTAAAAGTTTAATTCTTATTACATAGTTAGCTGCTTACATAAGCAGGAGAAGTCAACAATTTCTTCATTTCATCTACTTCTAGTCTTGGCAAAAAAGCCTTCTTTTGCAACGTAGCAATTTAAACATTTCATATAGTCATAACGGTTCTGCTCCACATAAGTCTCGCTCTCTTACCTTCTTGCAGGTCCTTATCAGCCTTACACCAGGGCTTTTGCAAAGTGGAGCCCAGTGCATGTGGTATGACTTTGTGGATCACGATGATTCTTCCTTCTCTTTCCCAGTACCAATGCCTCGTAGACACTCCCTGAGCGAACCAGTCCTTGAACAAGAAGGTACATCATATAAGCCCCCCACCAAGTTATAGACCTCATCTCTCCGCCTGTAAGACGAGGAATACATCCGATTATAAGTTCGAATTCCCCCCCACCCCCCGATATCAGATCCCCTCTAGTTTTCCTTTTCTTGAATTATGACTTCATTACAGAATTGTGAAAAATACATATCTGCAGAATTAAAAAAGCTATATTCTTTTAAAACAGGCAAGACCAGAGTGGAAACCGCCGCCAACGTAAGGACATACAGCAGGTATGGTAGAAACGTGTCTGCACGCAGTGTAAGCTCAATAGATCTCTCACCTAGGCGGGATTCACATGTTTGCAGTGAGAACAGTCCACCTGACTTAACGCTTCATCACACAAAACAACGGCGAGCGGTGGTAAAAGAAGATAACCTCTGCCCAAGATCAGAATTCCGTGATGTAGGGATTGTGGAAAGGAAGAAGAAGGACAATAAGAAAAAACACCAAGGTGAAAGAAAAATAAAAGCCTTTAAATGCTTTTTGTGTGTGTGTTAAGGGAGAGATTCAAACAGAATTTATCCAAAAAAAAAACATACGTGCACAACAAACACTGACCTGATTTTGAAATTTGCACGCTTTAAAGGCTGGTATTCTGTAATCCGGCCAAAATACCCAGCGAAGAAAGTCATGGATGACAGCCATTATATGAAAACAAGTTTTCAACGATGGTAACGATCACCGTTGGGGATGGCGACCATGCAGATCATTTTTCAGTGATTGTAGCTTTCACGTGGAACCAGGCAGTAGTACATTTGTAGTAGTAGTGTAGGGACGAAATTAACCTTTTAGGAGGCAAACCCCTCATTAAATGAAAAAGATGAAGAGGTATCTTATAAAGACAAAGTTACGCCATTTTATATTCATTTTGTAAGTTTTACCTAGTTCACCGTCGTAACCGGTTTGACAGCTTAATTGTTCACGATCAAGTCATCAAAAGAGGCCTAGCTTTCTAGCGGAGCCCCATAGCTAAGAAAATTTGGTTACCTGTTCATCCGTGTGGACCGTACGGTTCATGAAAAATTGTCATAACTTTCACTCTATTAAGTGCCAATTCTCTTGTGTATGTTTTTTTGTTTGCTTTCATCCAAAACAAATGCCGGTTTGCCGGCAAATCAGAGAAGAATTTAAAAGCCTTCAAATTCCGAGCTTTCCTTTTAGGTGGTAAGAAGTGGAATTCTGCACCTTGTACACCGGCAATGAGTGCTCAGGTATCAACTGAAGATTTAAGGGAGAGAAAATCCTCATTTCCAACCATGCACAAAATGCTGACTACACCAGCCTTTACCTTATCGGAGTTCTTATCTAAGAATCAACTACCCGAAGCCAAGCCTGTTGAGGAAGAACTTGAACCAAAGCATGAAGAAAAAGAAGGAAAAGTGAAAGGGGCTTTAAGGGTTATAAAAAGGTAAAGTGTTTGTTGTTTTCTTCTGCATGCAATCTTGGGATTCAATTTACTTGCACATTAAAATATGCTTCAGTAATGTCGTTATCCGTAGAAACAGTGTATTTTATGCGTTGAGCGGTTCTTTTCAGCCATTCCTACAATCCTCGATAACTGATCTTGATTTTACCAATCGAATTTACTTCAAAATTGTAAACTGAGAATCGTTTAAGATTCCTGAACAACAACTCTTCCTGTCCGTATCCACAGATGTACATGCTGGTTCCTAAAAATATACAAATTGGACAGCTTATAACTTTGCTTCCCTCCAAATGTTATTATGTTACCGCAAGCAAAATAATACGCAATACGTTTTAGAAGGAAGATGATATGAGATGTGAACTGCGGAAATACTAATTTAAATGAAGATATTATTGTCGCAGTGATAATTGCAATTTAAGCAATTGCAAATTACCGTAAATCCTCTCTGATAAACTCGCCCGGGGGGCTTATTTATTTCAAACACGTTTTTGGTGGGGGGGCTTAATACAGACGGGGGGCTTATTTAATTTAGCGAAGATGGTGGTATCAGCTCTCCATAAAGAACTAGAATGCAAATTGGCAAGCTCACGTACAAGAAGTTGGAGGTCATGCAGCCGAGGGCCAAAAACAAATCCGAACTTCCAACACGTGAATAAACCATCTCGGATTAGTCCAAATGAAGTTTCTAACGATCGTGATTGAGTCACAAAGTCTATCATTTATTAGTGAAGAATATTAAGGAGGAGGGGAGGGGGGGGGGGGGGCTTAAAAGAGAGGAGGGCGTATCAACCTTCTTCTCCTAAAAAGGCATATTAGAGAGGGGGGCTTATTTGAGAGAGGGGGCTTAATAGAGGATTTACGGTAACCCGAAATTTTGGGACTTCAAGGAGATTCGAACCCATGCATGGCCTCTGCGTTAGCGGTACAGTGCTCTACCAACTGAGCTATGTAGACTCATACATCGAGAGCAGGCCAGTTTTTTTAGTTCATCTTAACCCTTAAAAGGACTGAAGCATATTAAAATGAAAGGTCTTCAGAGTTCACTTGGCAGTGCAGCGCTAACGCAGAGGCCGTGGTTTCGAATCCCGTCGAAGTCGCGAAATATTTTCGGGTTAATTTGCAATTGTTTAAATTGCAAGGGTCCACTGCGACGATCATATCTTCATTTATTTCAGTTGCTCACGGTTTTCAGAGTTTGACAGCAATGTAATGAGCCAGAACAGGATCCTAACGTTTTGGGACTTGAAGTTGATGCTTACAAAAAGAGATTTAGACTCTTTTTAGTTACAGTACTATTCCGTATTCACTGTTTAATAGGTGTCCAGGAAATCTGCGAATTCGCTTAGGTAAATTGGCTGAGAGAAACCATACTAGAGGAGTTGACGAGGAAACTGGAGCATGTGGACCATTGTCTCCCTTCTGTCTTGGTGGTAACGTAATTTTTTTCCTTTTTTCTGGCTGATTGCTCATGGCCACGAGCAAATTGGTTTTGTCAAGGTGAAGGCAGTACGTATAGAGTACTAAAGTGTGACGTCATAAAAATGAAATTTCTGAAATTATGGGATTTGTCAGGATATTCTGAAAGAACAATGTCCAAGAGGCCTGCTTGCCAAAAATGAGCATTTCGGGGCAAATTGTCTCTGAGATCGTAGCCCATGGCCAATTTGTTTGGGGTCGACCCAAAAAAAAATTAGAAGGGTTTGTATGGAATTTTCTGAGTATAACCGGTTAACATCATTTTAAATTATATCCTAAATTTAACTGAAGCCAGTGAAATGAATATAAAACTGGACAATAAAACTGGTGTCCTTGCTTTCCTCCTTTATTTCCTGTTATAGTTCCTATAGGATATAACTCTGCACCTACGACACCAAGTCGGTCGACATCCACGGAAAACTTGGCTCGGGAACGTTCCCGAACCACCTACAGCGACTATTTGCAAGTCCCTCCCAGTCCAGGAATCTTTACAAGACAAATTTCAAAACGACTCTCCGGGGAAGTACCTCAGTCTCCATTCGTAACAAGGTAAGTCATGTTTCACCATTATTACTGACAGTTAAACTTTCAAACTGGAATAGGTATCGAGCTCCAGAGCTTCTTAGCTCTATATACACCGGGGAGAGGGGATCTATCCTACCAACTTTAAAAATATATTTATCTTTGAAACTCTTCATGCTCTTTCTAGAACTGGGATATGTCTGCCAGTGGGTACATTCTTTTCTTAGCGCGTAAGCTTCTTTTATGCTATTATAGCCTGTGATCATGCTCTCCCTAAATCTTTTTTATGTCTTTCGTGGGAAGGAGTGCGTACTATTTTCCCTCCCTTCTAAAAAGACGATATTTTTCAATCGCCCAAAAGTGATTTTATTCTTGTCTGATCGCTATAAAATTTTCACTAATTATTGACTATACATTGAAATTTGTCAAAATGTAGGTTTTAGTAAAATCATTATTACTTTGACAACAATAAACAAAAAACTTTGAAATTGATAAACGCCTAATTTTGCGCGATTTAGACCAGCTACTGAAAATCCAACACTAGGAACTTAAAGTTTGGTGATTAGCTAACAATCTCCGTAAGAATTAAAAAATTCTGTATGTTTGAATTCGACTAAAACAAAAATATATATTTCAAACCTGAAATTTTCAATAGCCGTGATAGATTATTTAATAAAAACGTTGTAAATGACTCAAATTATTCTTAAGTAGCGGCAGAATGCTGCTTAATATCATACTTTGATGCTAGGACTTGTTGGTGTGTTTTCGTTCTTGCGATCTTGAAAACTAACCCGTTTTCTCACCACCTGTATAAGTGCAACCAGAAACTCATAAGGGGTTTTCAACCCCTTATGAGTTTCTGTTGCAACTCAATACAAAATCCGGACTTAATAAACGCTTTTTTGTATATCTCTGAAACGACGCAAACGATTTTTTTTTAAATCTGTTCACATAATCTTCATAATGTATATAATAATGTCTGAAACTTTCATTAAGATGATTCACTGCTACGCCTTGAAATTTCAAGACAAACCTATATCCTACTTACCGGTGAATAATCTGCTCAACAACATTAACTGTTTTGACGTTATGCTGATTTTTCCAAAATAATGCGCACTATACATACCTCCATGACTTGTACATTTTAGTTTGAATTTATCGCATCTCAGTTTGAATGTAAAATATGGAAAGTACTCACACTAAAATGTACTGGTCACGGTGTCTAAATTTTTTATTGCATGCCGCTAAGAAAAATAATGACGCAGCGAAATTTTTTGCGTCTTTGAAGCAAAATAATTCGGAAGTCTTCATTGGCCCACCATAAATCTTTGCTTGTTGGCACTTAGCGATAGCTATAACTAGTTATAAGAAATAAACACTCCATGACTATTAAGATATTGGGAATTAACGCGACTTAAATTACTTTCGACTAAAGGAAATTAACGCGAAAGAGAGGGAGTAAAAAAGGAAATTAACGCGACGTTCACAAAGGAACAAAACTTGTTGAAACAACAGATACAAAGTTAAACGTAAAATTCGTAAAGGAAACTTTGCAAGTGGTTCTTTCCATAAACGTACAAGGGGTTCATAAGCGAAGAAATCTGGTCACTTCGAGGGTTCTTCGCAGTTCCGAACCGATACTGGCGGGTCTCCACCCT
Source organism: Porites rus (assembly GCA_964035705.1). Lineage (NCBI taxonomy): Eukaryota > Metazoa > Cnidaria > Anthozoa > Scleractinia > Poritidae > Porites > Porites rus. Next base: position 8,196,235 of record OZ038002.1, read on the forward strand.
GATAAAAATACTTCCCTTTTTTCGGGTGTCAAGTATTTCAATAGTGTATCGAGAATTTGGGGCCAAAATATAATGGAAATAAAGGTCGCGGAAATTAACGCTTCACATAATTAATGACGCGTGTACTGAAATTATAACGCGACTTAAATTAACGCGAATTGAGGAAAATTCCCGTTAATTTCACGAAGCGTTAAAGGTACTTACTGTGATTGGGTAGTGCTTTACGCGAGATATTCACAAAACATCCTAGAAATTAACACATTTTACCTAGAGTAGAAACCTGAAGCTGGTCAATCATTCATATCACTAGTACTAATTTAAGCTTTCGCTGAACTTTTCAGACCAAATGAAGGCCACTTCTTCTTTAATCCTGGAGGGAAAAAAAGGGCTTCTTCGATTTCGCCTCGAAGGAGTCCCGAACCCTTGCAGACGCCAATACCGGAAGTTAGAGAGAAGCCTGAGTAAGCCATTCGCAATTCTGTTTTATTTTTTTGCAATTTCTCAACCACATTTATTAGCGTTTTTGTTGTTTTAATAGTCGTTGTAGCTAAAGTTACGGGAATAATTAATTTTTTTTTGTTGGAGAAGGGGTTCGAGATTAAAATTTAAAATTAAAAGATACCAGTCAGACGATTCTGACAAGTATTTCTTGCGATTTCATGATTCAATTTAGAATTTTGGGGGTGCAAAATTTCTACTAACAATAAATTTAAATTTACTGTCATCTAGAATATACAAGAGAGGTGTATACGATACTTTTCGTATTACTAATGTGACGAAATAGAAAAGGTTGTTGGTGCCTATGACCTTCTCAAGCCATGCATGAATTGAACAGGAATGTGTTACTGCCGCCAAGCCAAGTAACAGCTTCTTCATGTATCAGATTCTCAGACTAACTTAAAATGAGGCATTTTTGTGAAACTGAGATCAAGCATGATATGCCATTTCACACCAGGTTACAATTCAGTTATCCCGGAACGAAAACTTGTGATGAGGCTGAACAAGAATCTAGTTTGGAGGAAAGCTCGCAGCATGGTGTTACCGAAAAGGAGAACTTTGTTAAAGAGGAAGGTTTGCGTGTGTTTTTTTAGATCTTCTTGCTGTTTTCAAATTCTTTGAAGCGTGGTTTTTAACTGTTTGCACATACTTTACGTACTGTTTAAAAAACGAACAAGAGACCGAGTGTAAAAACTCACGAGAAGCCGAGAGTTTTCAAACCTGATAATAAACACGACTGCGAGTTTTTTGAACGGATTCAAAATCTCTGATATAGATCAACTCATTCTTGCACTAATATTTAGATTTGGGGTTATTTTGTTGCAAAAAGCTGGACGTGAAGTTTACCCGAGTCTTTATTAGAGATAAAGACACTCATTAAACATTAATTTCTTTTTTTATGAATGATTAATGAGTTTTTGAACTCTCCTTAGAACAATCTCATGCTGATGATGATGTTTCTCAATTTAATCCCGGACTCGAAGATGTCGGTATCGATGTTGATTTTGATATTGACGGGGAAAATCAAGAATCAGCGGTTGCTTCTAAGAAGTAAGTACTATGCACCGTCATTCTTCTAAATGACTGAACTATGTGTAAGGTTTGGTCCGGAGATAAATTAAACTCCAAGGGCGCTTTCCCTTTGTGAGAACTGACGGGCCAGGGCATTCCTGTCGGACTGATAATTTTCCTGTCAATCAAACTCTCCAGCCAGATCAGTCAAATCCTAAATAGTATGCGTTAGGGAAATGATTTTTCAGCAAAAACTCTTTGAAAAAGCCGATTTCATTTGCTAACTGACTGGTCCGGCCATGGAAAGCGCCCTAAAAGTTGCCTTCGAGTAATGGCCTGTTCATTTTTGCACCTCGGCTGCTCGCAATTATCTAGTTCACCGAGCTACCCTTCTACGAGGGTCTGAACGTCAAACGTCGAACGGCCTTTAATTTTAACCGTCAGCGGTCAAAGGTACTTTTTTACCATCAACCGTGAAAAATGCAGATTAACATCAACCGTCAAAAAGTTTCAAGGTATTTCAATTCAAATCTCAATATTTCAGCTGATCTCCACTGAATTCATTGGAACGCACGTAAGACACCCCTTTGAGGATGCACAATTTACTGGGTCCGGGTGTTGTGTCGAAATTCGATAGGGGATTTCTTGGGGGAAGGTGTTCTGGAAACCATTGTTGGTCTGGAAATTGTTCTTTGTCCTTTCAATCTTTTGCATAACGTCATTTGCTTGGTAAACTCACCGAACCGCAACATCGAGAAATTACCAAGAAATGTCCTAATTTTATCCAATCCCGTGGTAGGTCCAAATATAACAATTATTCACCGAAGTAGAGGTGGCTAGTGGGTCTGGCCACTAACCACCGACACTGCATCAGGTGGATGATTGTTTTAGTATAAACTAAAATAGTGAGATAATTGAACCAAAAATGATGATTTTTAACTCATTGTTTGCTGCCAACGATTACAATTTTGGCACGCATGTGATCGAATGGCCATCATGTCAGTTTCTTGCCGATAAGTAGGGACATTGCTATGAGAAAAGTTGTAAATTCTTTCTATGTTTGAAACCATTCTGTAAAAAAAAAACATTTCATTTGGTTATTTATGAACTTGTCAGCTAAATATTGTAACGCAAGACTTGATATGCATCAGTAAACAAGAAACGTTCTCACCGGCTTCATCGATAAAATTCACAGGTTGAACAGACAAAGCTCTCTAAACCTGTAAAACTGCCTAACCGGATTTCGTCGCCTTCTTCGTGTTTTTCGGGGACAGTTTCTTCGTCTAATTGGGAAATTTCTTCGTTTGTTAATTAGGCTTACGCCGGTGTAAAGTAATTTATTACTCACAGCTGACGTGAACAAAGTAAACAAAACATCCTAAACAATGAACCTAGACCTGACAATAGTCCATGAAACAAAGAAAACGAATAAATTATGTTACACAGGGAATGACCCGTTTGTTACCGCTGCAAACCGTTAAGCCATTTTGCTCATAACTTAGGCGCATTTGGCGTCTCTAGGAGTCTGGAGATGAATTAGTGAACAGCTATATATATCCACAGTTTGAGTAGCCAATCAGAGCGCGCTAAAAACAGTATTCACTGTTTTGGTACATACTGAAGAGACTTATTACCTGGCAAAAAACATATTGGGCTCCCCGTGTTTAATAGCTTCTTGTACTTCTGGAAGTTAAATATGGCTAATCTACTCACTTCGCCGGATGTGTTTGGTTTTTAGATCAAGCATCGCGAGTATCCAGAGTCAACCGAAGATGATGATTCCTCGTATTGCCATACACCGCTCAAGTTCTCCCATTGGTTTATCTCAGTTCAATCCTGAGCAGAACGAACCTGTTACTACTAAGCCGTCTGTTGAGACTCAAGAGGAGCAGAAAGGAGCAATTCGTGCTTTGAGAAAGTGAGTTAATCAAAAAATAGTGGGGCGCAGATAAGAGAAGTGGCCTCTGGGAAGGAGGAAGCGCGGTTTCACGACACGTAATCTCCTGCAGATAGGGTATGCTGTGCAGGCTAATCAAGCTTGTTGCGGATGTGCACGTCAGTTGAGGAGCCTTTGAATTAAGAGTGTTTATATGAGAAATATTTTGATCGTAGAGTCCCTGCCCCTTTAAACCCCTAAACTAGTAGTTTCCAATGGAAAGTGAAGTGCAGCGAGTAAGGCGTGGCATTTCTATTAATTTGAACTTATTACATTGCAGTTTATTTCTATTGTTGATATTTGACATTAACGGTTTTAAATAACTGTGCATGTAACGCAACACGACGCGAATGCGATCGATAAATACCGAAATTTGAACCAAAATAAGTGCTTGCATCAATCTACATTGTATAAACGTCCGTGAGAATAAATCACCGTATTACAAGAAATACGAATCGCGCAATAACCCTCGCGAAACTCGTTTTTTTTTTAGTAAAGTCCCTCAAGTTAAGCTCGGTAGGGCGGCGTTAGGAACTGGATGGGTCAACCATCGCGAATATCGTCGTGAAGGTCCTAATTTGTTCTCTCTTTTCTTCTTCTTCTTTTTTGTGCATTGTAATAAATTCTAACATTTTGCCTTTAGCTTCTAGCGAGTGTCTTGCACCCAAATTCCCTTCTCCTTTCCTTTCGAACGCACGCAGACCATAGTTACTGTTGCCAAATTGTTCATTTTAAACGGCTTCATGCTAACCCTACTATCACTGTTCTTGACATCGCGATGTGCAAATACCACGACGACTCTCCCATTTTAACTTCCATCCCTGCCCATGTAACATGTGTGCTGTTACTTGTAATAGTCTTAATTGTTGATTTTATTTTATCTGTTATATACCATCTTTGTTCCATTTAACGCTAAATTTCTCCTAGGTACTCTAAACAGCTACGGCCACGTTTGAGCTTAAAACCGCAGGACAAATTATGTCTTTATGGTGAAGACCCTGTGAAAGGTGCTATTGGGCCCGGCCAAATAAGACGAGGAAGCTGCCAAGGTACTGGCAAAATGCAGCAGTGACTTATCCCTGACTGTTTCGTTTTTACCCTCTCTATTTGGAACAGGGTATAAAATCTTATGCGAGCTTTTGCTAAACAGGGTCCAAGTTTTCGTAGGGAAATAACAAAAGCTCCAAAACAATACAAAGTAGATATTTACTTTTTCTTTTGACTCCTGAGCAAGATCAAGGTTATTTCATAACCTTAACGGCACCCCTGCACAAAAGCCAAAACCTCAGTATAGTACCCACCTCTGCCCTAGCCTCCCACGCAGACGTCCTTTGGGCTTCGTCACGCGTTGCTTCCCCACGAACCGCGAAAGCGCACTTCCCAGATCTGGAAGTGTGATGTGATCGGTCTATGTTTTTTACCGCTCGTTTCAGCGGACGTTTGTTGGCGAGGATGGCGTGACGAGCCAAAATAACGTCTGCGTGGAAGGCTACCACTGCCCCGGGACTCATTCAACTCCCAGAGCCAAAAGGTCAGACTCGTGTTTTGCCAGAAAAATACGGCGGGCCCTTCAAAACTTGCACGTTATAAAACTGTTAATTGTTATTGAAATAGAACGGACAAAAAGACGAGACACTTCTACCTAGTACCTATTTTCGCTTGCTTTAAAAGTCGAAGGATGTTATACGAGATTACAACGACGATCTTTAGGCCAGCAATGTTGGCACAATGTTGTTACAATCCGAAGCAATGTCACAACAATGTTGCGTCGTCGTTGCCAATTTGCCCGTGTTACTCAACTCCTCAGTTCTGTTCTAGGGAATGAACTTGGCTTCATAAGAATTGGATTGTCAGCATTACACGATACTTTTGAAGTGGAAATCATTCGAGCAGTTGCACTTTTGGTTCCAGGAGACCAATTGCCAGGTACAAATAATATAACATAGGGCAAAACCATATGTTTTTTCTCAGTTTAGCGGGCCACAGTTTGAAGGGCCATTTGGAGGCTGATCTTGAGCCTGCGTCGGCTTTTTGTCGAATTGCATTACGTGAATGTTTTCAAGGGACATTATCCCTTTTTTACTGGCTATTATGAACATACGTAAGAAACTGTGTCAATATTTGTCCCCAAAAAGAGTCCCTTCTTGCACTTCGATACAGCACCGACCCTCATTAGTGCAATTTGACAACCCACCCACTTTTCACGGCACGAAAAAGAAAAAAGTGAACGTAAAGGGTCTGCTTTTTAATCAGTCAGAACGTGCCACAGTTTAAAGGGCCATTTGGATGCTGAGCTTGAGCTTGCGTCGGTTTTTTGTCGAGTTGCATTACGTGAATGTTTTGGGGACGTTATCCCTTTTTCACTTAGCAATTAATGAATGAGTCTGAGTGGGAGAGTAGGATATGAAGAATTAAGCAGATCGAGGAGGGTGTTATCCACCGAGGCCGAAGGCCTCTCTATGATTAGCATTATCGAGCAGTTTAGTGATTTTTTGGGGGACTACCGAGCATTTTTTAGGGAAAAATGGAGAATTAAGGTGGAACATTCTGACTGGGGAAACAAAAGCATAATGTACAAAGGCCTAATAATTTCACATGTTAATTTAAAAATTGCCATGGCAACGTTTAGTACGTCCGCAGTGCCAAGATGGCGTCGAGGTTTTAAAATGTTATGAATTAAGATGTCAGGACATTAAAAGACTCTATACAAAACCTGAACACACGAAATAGCACGTCAAAAAGGATTCTATCAGGTTGTCGAAAAATTCTGAAAATTCTGAACTTTATCCAGACTTTAAGCTCTTAACTTTTCAGTGCGTAGAGTTCTCGATCTATACGATAAACATTTCATAAACCCTCGCTTTAAGGCTCACGAAATTATTAGGATTTGGACAAAACGCGCGTGAAATTATGCCTTAATTTCACTCGTCACATACTCAGAGGTGATCATGAGCGGAGGGGGGCGAGGGTGCAGAGTAGGCTTGTTCCTATCGTAATACGGGGGTAGAGGATTAGTGACGGTCTTCCCCCTATTTGCGTAATTTTTTTTCTTTTTCTTTTCTCCAATTGTACCTATTTTTTTATGCGTTCAATAGCGACACCTTACCATTATATCACATTTTGAAAAAATCTAATTTTTCCGGGTAGATACATACGTCAAGACCTATTTGATAAAAGATCAAGGCAGCAGGCTTCTGAAGCGAAAGACGTCAATCACTCGTCGGAGTGCCGCTCCAGTCTACAATTGCAAAATCAAATATCCTCTCCGTGAAATTCACAACCAGGAATTACTGGTAGGTTTCGGTGATTTAAATAAAAAATAACAACAATAACACAAACAAAATAAAAACGATCATCATCTTATGAAGATGTTATTCTTCGTGGCTTGTGTAATTAGTTTAAAAAAATAGGGGTCGTTCGGTCACTTTTATCGCTGCTCTGCGCCAGTTTGTATTAACGATGCATTTTGTAACAAAGGTTGCGGCATTTGTTAACAAATTACGCATTTAATAATGAAAGGAAGCTGAGCATTTTGCAATCAGGGTTGCAGCATTTGTGATCATCGCGTCGGTCTACGCAATTTTTAGCAACCAAAACTGCCGCAATTCGAATTACAAAATGCGTAAGTTGTTAAGTTGTTAAGTTGTTACCAAATGTGTCGTTATTACAAAATGTCGAAGAACAATCGGACCGACCCTACTGTTTACTGCTAGTCTTCATCATAGACAACCTCTAATGGTGTAGATTATAATAAGCTGTTCTGAACTATCAGTCATTGTATCATTTTCTTTCTTTCATTTATTTAAGGTAAGCGTATGGTGCAAACAAGGTATTTTTGGTCGAAAAGTGTTACTTGGAGAAGTCCACATTGCCTTGGGTTCATTGAACTTAAGTATTAAGCAAGTTGCGTGGTATAAACTCTTTATTGATTGTCATTTAAGTGACGGCGACTGATGTCTCATTTGGTCTTCAGATATGGGGAGGAAGATCAACGTAAACTCATCGATTGTGAATGTATTACGTTTTTTCATTTGCACGGATTTGGAATGTGAGGATACAAACAAAACTAGCTAAAACTTACTAGGTGATGTTCACAGAATACCAGATAGCTCTTACGCCGGCACGAAAAACCCTGATAGAGCGATTTTCGTATGACCTTGAAAAATGGTTGCTGTAAGTGTTCGTTATTTGTTTTTTCAGCCAATGGATAAAAAGATCAAACATGGAGTCTTCGTTTTCCCGCCAAAGAAAACCCTAATATTGAGAAGGCATTGTTCGATTGACCAATCGTGTTGCAGTATGACGTCAAAGCGAAGTATCGGTTGATTTCTAGAAAGTTCTTGGACGTGAAGTTTTTTCACCCGAGTGTTCGCTTAACCAACCAAAAGCCGCGCGCGCTTGTATCCATTCGATAAACCAATCAAATCGCTCTATTTCCGTTCGTTTGTCGTTTCTGTTTTGTTCGCGCGTTTTCATTTCAAGGTCATACGAAAATTGCTCTACCGGATAGGATTTCTGTTCACACATAAGAGCGGTGACTTCTGCATCAGAGCGGAGCTGAGCCGCTCCAATTTCGAAAGTGGAGCGTCACATATCGGATAAGTTCTGTTCTACTCTTTGGTGCAGTGTGAACAGGTATTCGGACCGTAGCGGAAGTGAATAAGTTGGAGTGAGGACCTGAGTCCAATGAAACGGAAGTAATTCGGGAGTGAAGACTGGGATTTAGCTCACCAGACCCTCTCGGCCAACCGCTCCGGAACGATGTTTGATGTGTGTGAACAACTTATTCCAGTCCCAGGTCATTGCTGTTCATACTGGCCAGATACCTTTCGGCGGTATAGTATAAACATAGCTTTAGACTGTTGTAAAGGTCATTAATGGCCCTCGTGAGACGTGAGTTTTGTTTGTTCACTTTTGAAAATCAATTATAACTTGTAAAAGAAAGTTTGCACGTGAAAATTTGTCTTTTTCTTTCTTTTAAAGAATTTATGCAATCTGTAACTGACATAGCCTATATAGTGCTATATCGTACTGAACTCAAACTTCGAGTATATTTAATTTGGTAGTGTATGTAAGGATATTTTACAAAAAGTTTTCTTTAACAAACAGGACTCTAGGTACGTCAGAGCGGCTTTTGCAAGTGGTCCAATCCCATGGGTGAAACATTTTTCACAGGATATCCTCCACCTGAACCAAACTCTCCTCCATCAACTAGATTGAAGCAAATTCTGGCACAAACCAGCGCATTGTGAGCTTAAACGCTATATGATTGGCTAAACAATATCGCGCTATTCTAGGATGAGATGTAAACACAACATATTCACCGCGCTTAATTTCATCTCCTCTTTGGGGATAGTTGTATAACAACCTTGTGTCAGTAGAATAACACAGAAGATTAGACACTAGTACATTAAGGAAAGGAAAAGCATGAGTACGTCAAATAAGATCAGAGTGGTCCCTTTTTCTTTATTTTCACTGTGAATATCTAACCAGAAGTATGCCCCTAAACATTACAAGCCATTATTAGAACTGATCGAAACGGCTGATAGTACTTGAAGTATTATAAAAATGCCTCCTCTGGTAAGCTTCTATCCATGGTTTCATCTATATATAAAAAAGATTCAAGAAAACCATTAGCATGCGACTTATTTAAAGCTGCTTACCTTTTTGAGAATTCAAAGGAAAAAGGCTTGAGGCTGAAATATTCTGAGAAGACTTAGAACGTGTACTTTTTCACAAATGCAACGCTGAATGTTTGACCAAGGCGTTCTGTATTATAGTAAATTATTGTTCAAATGATAAGAGGAAGAAAGTTTCAAATACGAAAACGTTAATCTTCTTCTTTAAAAGATTTCATTAAAACACAATCACGATGTATTTTAATTGTGTTCAGTCTCTCCTTTTTTTCAATTTTTGGTTTCGCGTGACCTCAAATATGACGACTCGAAGTATTTGCCGTTTCCGATCTTGAATAATTGCTTATTTCCCAAAGAACAAGAACTTCTTACGATTTTAACCTTAAATATATTAATTATTATCAAGACCTTCCAACAGTGGTGACACATCAAACAAGGGAACTTCAGAGAGTTTCACGCGTTTTACTTAAGGTTGATGAAATTTTTTATATTACGACTAAGTTCTTCAGGCAGAAATTACGTCTCTTTCGTGAAGAAAAATCGGAGAAAAACACAGCATTTTGTTAAAAAAGGTCAAAAGCACCGTTTTTCAAGTAACCTTCGTTTACCTTCTTTGCTTTGCTTTTTATTTAACATGAAACTTTTTTCAGGGACGCAAGTGATTACTGGCGTAAACATAGCTGCGCCCCTGAACTTGAGGTAGAAGTCGGGTTAATCATATAACAATTTTCTCTAAACACCCAGCAAAAACAAAAATGGTTGACATAGATACTTGAATACCTAATTAGAATTTAAAAATCTCGTTATTTTGAGCTTCTTACCAAGAACTTAGTGAAACTACTTTGCTCCATTTACAAGAAAGGAATGGTCTTTACTAATGCGACAGACAGTCGTAATAAGCAGCGTCGAACGTTGCGATTTGGTTAAAAATGTGTCCAGGTTGCGCTTTTGACTCAGTCGCAAGCAATCTAATGGAAACTAGACGCAAGCAGAAACAGAAGAACTAAACCACTAAAGTAAAGAGTCATTGCTTAATTTTTCCGCTTCTTCCGACTCCGACAAGCTAGGTTTCACTAGATCGAAAGCACCTTAGGAATACTTAAGCTGAATGCGAATCGTTCTGACTCTACCAACTTGGATTCTGTCGAGCTCCTCTTATTTTTTTTGTATTTATGAATTTCTCGATTTACGCATGATTTTCTTGCGACTCCGATCTCATTCAAAGCTTTATTCAATCTGTGGTGTACTATAATCAGTCAATAAATTTGTGTATCTGATGTTTTTGACTATATGTTACTGAGAATTTGAACAAAGGACAAAAATATGAAACGCAAATCTTCATTTAACTAAGCTTTCGTAATTTTACGCGTACCTTATACAGCGCACCCGTAAACCTTAATCTTCATGCAGACATGTGTTGAAGTCCAGGACAGTGGTTTGAAGCGGAGGAATCCAGCAGTAATTGGCTTTATCAACCACTGCGTCTCTAAAGTGAATCGGTCTGAATTGCCAGGGAAGATCTATCATTTCAAGCAATGAATCAGACGCACAGAAATATATATTTGTAACATTTACATTCAATCATGACTAATAGATTTCTGCCCTAGCGTTGACATTTAAATACATTTAATGGGCTAAGTAATCACGATTAACCTAGAAAGCATGACGTCTTGATGGGCTTTTGGATCTTATGGTCATCTAAAAGCAATTTTTCTTATTCAAAATATTCCTCCGTTAATCTACACACCCAATTCTTTGTAATTAGCTGACGCTAACCAAATTTGGAAGATGCTAGATTATAGATCGGAATACTAACTTATGACGTCACTCATGGTATATTGCAAATAATCTGCCATTGAAGTCACGCAATCAGACAGCGACTCAGCAACTTAAATGTTTTGGCATGAGCCGACAGAACACAAGAAAACGTCAACAGCGTTTAAAGCTATGCCACGAAGAAATAATATTCGATGGATATTAAACTGCTTTTTTTATAATATCTGCAAAGGAAAAACATGTCCAGGTTTATATTCTCAAAATGCCGAGAAGAAGGTTACAAGGAGGTAAGAATGTTAAATACTTAGAAATATTTTGAATGAATGAAAAATAATTCGGCTCGGCGAATAACCCAATCTGCAGAGTTTTTCATATCATACCGGAAAAGCCGAATTGAAGAATTATTAATTGTAAAACCAGAATACGTTTTAATTTCTGCATTTCGCGTTAAATTTCGTAAGGGAGAGAAATTTAAATAACAAGTTGTTAAATCAAGGCTATTAGGAAACTATGTTATTTGACATTACATTAATTCCTTTAGACTTGACATGCGCACCTGGGTAATGCTATAGTGTTATACGTTACTACATTCAGGGCCATTAGCGCGCTACAGTTACAATACCTCTTGATCACCCTCATGATAGGTTTTCCATGATCCCCCTTCCTCGCTCCACTCCAGTTTGTACAGGGTTACCCAACTGTCTACATTACCACCCTGTGTTCCGACACCTGTGTACACGTAAGATATGCATGTTTAAAAATTGGTTGAATATCGTACCTTAATGTGGGGTAAAAAGTCAACGGAGGCACACAAAGCTCGCGGGGGTCAAGAATGATTGGTGACTGTTTTGACACGTACTGTTGAGTTCTTTCCACTACAGATAACGACAACAACAACAACAGCAACAATAGGACCAAATATTAAAGAGATGGTTATGATGATGAAGTCTTGTCCTTCCGAGAAACTCATCAACCTTACTTTTGTTTCACGCTTTTACGTTCCGATTAGGAAAATATCTTCTGGTGCGGGTGTAAGAAAAATGGGACTTGAAACCATGTTTCTCAGATACCAGAAGGGCACTCTTACCACGTGGCCGCTGGCAAGAGGAAATTCGTGACTTCATCTCTTTAAAATTAAGATCCAAATTAGCGGGCCTATAAGAGGGCGACCAATTTGAATCACGACACGACCCTTCCGGTCAGAAGACGTCACTTTGGAAACAGCATTGTATAGTGGAAAACAGAAATCCAACCCTTACCTGTAATCTTACGTTCACCGCCCAAGTCTACAACTATCCACTGATATTCAGCGGCGTCACCGGCACACCAAGTATGGCCGTTGACTTCTCCAGTGCTGACAGATGCACTGAATTGCAGTTCCGAAGAACAAGCTACAAAAAATAAAAATTATATAACAAGCAGAACGATCTGGTGGTTTTATTCAGCTATTGTCACACATAAAAGTGGCAGTAAAAAGTGCACGTGACATGCAAAACGTTTAAGACTAAAATCTATAAGTTTACTGGCGAGGAGTTTTTATTGGAGTCAAAAATGTTACCGTATTTGCAGGCGGTTACAATAAAAACTTACTCGGAACCGTTTTCACCCATCGATAAATATTAGGGAAGCTTTCGCAGCGATGACTGCGACGGCAACGAGAACGTAAAAAACGAAAAAGGTTTAGGCCTCGTCTATATGAAAAAGAAGTCGTCCAGGGAAAGAGGGTCACCCTCCCAGCCGAGTAAACTTTAGCGAGCGCCGTTTATATGAGAAAAAAGTTCGCCCCTACCGACCCAACAGCTCTCGTGCATGATCTGATTCTCTAAAACAGAGCGCGCGCATGTTTTGATAGTCTCGCCTGTCCGAGTTTAACAGCTGGGAGAGCCAAAGTGTTCCTAAAGCGAAATGTCTGCCCTACCATCGAAAAAGGGTGACTCGGGTATGCGGATCACTTCTCTGGCAAGTATTTTGTTTGTCATGTAAACCGTTCGCCAAGTTTTGTAAGGAAATGTATGTGAAAAGTTAGCTAGCCCCAGGGTAGCTCGTTTAGGCGATCGAGTGACTCTTCTACACATAAACTTTCTTCAAACTGGCCTAAGGCATCACAGACAAAACTTATAATTTACCGGGCATGTCCTCTAAGCGGTAGACGGCATTGGTTTGCTCCCTTCCAACTCCTTGGTAACATTTGTCACTTTCGCCATACTTCGCAAACGTTTGCTTTGCATTGTCTCCACTCCAACATTCACCGTAAAACTGCACCGAAAAATATTCCAGCCTATTAATATGTAAAAAAGTAATTAAAACAAACTTGAATGATGTCAGAATATATCAGTGTATATGCTATTTTCAGGCCGCAAATATTAAGATTGCGGAATGCCCAAATATAAGCCCTCAAGGTAAACTTCTGCTCACCACTCTCTGTCTTTCTCCTCGATGATTTTGGTTATGTTTGGCTGTTGTTGTAAGTTGTTTATTTGTTGTTGAATTTCGAAATAGGAAATACATCGCACATTGGTTAGCTATATTAGCGTTTTATTTCAAGCATGCTGCAGAATAAGGCAGAATATTAAAAATATACCCAGTCTACTTATCATTCAAGAATTGGAATAGCAGGTTTTTTGGATGAATCCTCCTGATTGCTCTATACGTTCCTCTTCGGCAATTCAATCAGATTCCCAATTCAATTTATTAGCATTTCCATATGATTATAACATTGGTTACATTAAAATAAACGGGAAGATAATAACTCAGTAATAATATTAAGAAATAATCATTGTTAAAAAAATTATTATTCAGGAACTTTCCCAGTTATATAGTAGCTACGTTTACGATTCTACTTGCCCGTATTTTGGAGGCCAGAAAGATAAAGTGACCAATTTTATTGCAGAAAAAAGGATCTACATCATTAAAGAGAAAGAGTTCTCGTATCGTTTGAGCTCATAGCGTGAAAATGAGGATAATCATATCTGAATCAAAGGTAGATTGTTGTCCGTTAATGGGAAGATTGCACTAATATATGATTAGAAATGGTTTTTGTCTTCTATTAAGTTCTTTCAGGTCAATCGAAGGCTCCAATTAAAACTGTGGAGAAAGTGCTGCGAGTCTTTGTTTCAATAGTAGTCAAAAATAGTTAGAGACTTCTCAGTCGGTCAGCGCTCAGTAAAGATGGCAGACATGTTTTTTGTTCACTGCGGGTTCTGCTTCTTGCCTCTTGCTTTTTCTACCACTTGTTGCTTTATTCATAATGCAGATTCTAACAGTTTGTTTCTTGAATTTTTGGTGTATTGCGTCCGTTTATTTTGCAACAAACGAAACATCATCCAATAAGGACCTCCAACCTATTTACAAAAGAACTAACTTCACGTTTCACTAGCTTCAACCCCTCCCCCCCCACAATAATCTTTACTGATATTTAGATATTTGAGTTTTCAGGGGTTTTTTGTACTGTATATTTACTTTTGTACAAATTTTATACTGAATATTTAAGTGTATTATAAAAGTATTTGTTAAGCTTCTTTCCTGCATTTGCACATTTTCAATTATTAGAATTAATGATGATAATCCAGCTAGTTTAGCTTTATAGTTATTTGGGGTGTCCAGCTACTTTATGCATTGTTATTATTAATAATAATAATTATATTCACTCTTGTAAATTCTTTAGATGTCCGGGTATAGTGGAAATATAGTTGTTGTTGTTGTTGTTGCAATCCTTTCACTCAATGTGGCCTTGAAAGACATGGAATAACCATTGAGACGTAATAGTCTTTTGCAGTGACCACCCCCAGCTAGCGTAGAATGTATCGTCCCGGACATATACCATGGCATAAAAACTACAGACAAACCCGGTTGTTTCTACCTTACAACGACAACGATGTTAAGCGTAGTAAAGCCTTTAAATAATACATCTATGTTGTGTTGAAACTACCCAACAAGCCCGGGTTAGAAATAACTAAGTAAACTTTCTTTTTAGAAGTCACCTTTTCTTCTTGGCTTCCTCTGCACATGCCTGTACTGTTTTCGACAGATCATACCAGTCAATAGAAGGTCTGAAGTTGGCATATAAAATTGGCAAAGCGCGGGGATCCTTCGTATTATCCTTAGTATCGGCAAAGCATCCAAGTGACACAAAAGTGGCAGGCTGAACTAAAGTGATTTTAAATTAGACAAAATCAAATCAAAAGTTTCATGCATAATGAGAAATTCAGTTAGTCACTCCTCGAAACATCTGCCAGAAAGAGGTACCGTATCTGATTGCAGTTATTGACGCCCGAAGTGTCGGATTTAATTTTTAGAGCCCAAGAGGGGCGTTAAACAGATACTCCGGACTTGTTCAAAAGTGAGAGGCGTTTTTGTCATTTGTGTAAAAATCTCCACAAAACTATGAAAGGTTTGAACACAAATCATTTCATAAGTAGGTGACGTAGGCTGGTGCGGTAGTCAGAAGATGACTCTGAAGATGTCTACCGCACAAGTTGTCGAAACGTCAGTCACTGTCAACAGTGCTATTCAGGACTACGATCACCCTGACGATCATGCTTCACCTGCTTATGAAACTCCACAAAACGAATATGCATAGTATGTTATAAATTGCAGTCTACCCAGCCCATCCATTGATAGGTCCAGGACGTTTAGAGATCCAAATCGTTAAAAAGTTCCACTTCGATGTCAGAATCCTTGCTTTGAGCTTGACATTTAACAAAATGCGATGCGCAAACTCTTGTCCATCAGACAAGAAACTGAATAAATTGAACGATTACGGGGTATCTATTAGACAGGGGGTATCTACTTGAGAGGGGCGTCTAAAGCAAACTTGACAAGCAGGCTCCTGCGTTTATTTGAGCGAGGCCGTCTATAAAATCGTTTACGGTATGAAATCTCGTCTGCAACCTTTTTCAGCGCTCTACAGATTGAGCTACGACTCTGGCATGAACGGGAGAGTAGGTCGCTTAAAAGTTGTTGTCCCAAAGCAAGTGGCAAGTGGAAAAAAAAAAAAAACACTAGCGCAGACTTACATCCTGTTGTCGGAGCCACTGTTGTGGTCAAAGGCTCAGTTGTTGGAGGAGCCTCACTGGTGTGTATAACATGACCGCCACCACCACTTATACCTGGCAAGAGAAAATTAATAGACAGTAGTACAAATTAAGTAAAGTTTTCAAACAACTTAACAGGTGACACCTCTTCTTTGATCATGATGCTTATTTGCCGTCCGGTTGTTTATGGACGCAAGGAAGGAAGCATGAAAAACAATCTTAATCTTGGATTTTACCCCAGGTGATCACAATTCGCCTTGTATTTGTTTCCTGCTTCAAAGATGGCCTCATTATTATTAAGACACTATAGTTAGGATTGCTGATACGAAGAGAAAAATGCTTCGTCAGGAAAGAGGTAACGTAAATTTGTCTATCTGAAACAATAATCCATTTACCCTAACGGCTCAGCTCAAAATCGAAAAGCGAATGCATAGTGCATGGTTATTAATTTAATTTGATAAATCGTTGATGCCATTTTCAGATGTGAATTGAGAAGCCTTGAGAAATGATTTGCAAAACTTTATTGATTCGCAACATCTTATTTTCGAATTTATTTTACGATTCAGGTCAACTTTAGGTACCGATGGTAGCCATGACCATATCGATCGGTTTTTCAATGAAATTTTTTTGTTTTGTTTTAAGTACACTTTTTGCTTTAAACTACAAATAAATTGAGTTTAATTTAACTCATATTGCTAGGATAATTTCTTACTTCTTTTTAAAACAAAATGATTCACTTACAATCCTCTCTTTTCTCAATCTCGGGGTTACTACACTGGATTGATATACCATCGCAGTTTTCTGACTGCTCGACTACTTTAAAGCCACTCGACTCATTTTTGACTCTTATTTCTTGATAACAGTTAGTTTCAGGGTTGTAGTTGGTCCGTGTCCAGTTTCCCCAGGAGCAGATGACCTCGTTACAGTTGCCTGTGCATTACAAATTATCATCATCAATTATTTATATAATTGAAAAGTTTGCATTGTTAGTAATTGCATGCGGCTCCTCCTAAAATGTTCTCCACTTGGTATAGGATTTAATGAAGCCGAAACCGATTGTGCAATTGCACGCATTTTAGGCATCCTACTGATGAACAGTTGCCACACGTAGATATATATTTTAGCAACTACTATAATTCGCAGTCTGTCCACTTTGAATTGTAATTTGATACAACACGCTTTTATTCCGATAACTAATCATTGGAACGCGAAATATTAACTCTTGCGGCATTTGCCGGGAACTTTTTTTTTATAACACCCTTAACTTTGTTAATTTGGCTCAGATCATTTTATAAATATCAAAAACTCAACAGCGCTGTAACATTAGCTTTTATTCAGTAAATTTGCGCATGGTCGAGATTAATGTACCTCAATTAAGAACCAAACTTAAAACACGACTGGGCCTGGGACGGTACTCTAGGAAATTGTTTGAGGGGAAGGAGGTGAGGAATGTTTCCTGGAACCCTTATTCTCTATTTCAGATAAAGACAGACCTATGTATCTAACCGTTAAAATTGAATGAAAACGGTCACTGTTGTGTTGCCTGCTAAGGGTCTGGGCACGGTTAGGGACCGCATGGGATGTGAACCAAACAGGCACCACTATCTCCTACACTTACATTTAGTTCGAGTCTCCTCTCTTATAACAGGGCAAGAGTCCAGTCCGTCACATGTTTCTCGTTCAAAGTATTCAATAGATTTGTTGTAGTCACGTGTTCGAATCTGCACTGCGCATCCTCCGTTTGGAATTTTTCCAGTCCAGTCGCTCCAGTCGTTTAACAAACAGTCTTCTCTAAAGGAACAGTTACCTAAAAGTTAAAAATTCCTGTGACATCAATAATCATTACTTGATGGATACACTTATTCGTTTCGAGTTAAGTGGTCCGAATGAATTTTTCATCCAGCGCTTCGTCTTAGATACATCGCCGTTTGCGAGAAAACTTGGAAACAAACTTGGTAAATATTGAAACTATTAAATTCCATTACACTGTAGGCAAAATCTGCTTCAGCAAAATTCTACTTTTTTGATAGCACAGAAATCTTAGAGCGCTAGGGCCGTATCTCCTTTACGCGAACTTAAAGGGGCTGTGTCACAACTGTCTAGTTCAGTTTTTTAATATTGCCAAAAACGCGTCAGCCTTATTCTCAGTAGAACTTAGCATCAGCAAAGAAATTAATCGCAAATGAAAAAATCACTGCTTCATGTCTAATAATTTTTTCCCCAGCATTATATCAAACGTTACATGCAAAAAGAATGAACTCTGAAAAATTGTTAGGCTAACAAGTTTTTAAAAACCTAGTAACTGCAATGCGTTTCAATCTTCTTTAAATTTGTCAATCCGTTCCTCCTTTTATATTGACTGCGTTATTTTATACTTTCATTTACTGTTTTGAGCTGGTATTTTTATGTTTCACTTAATATGGTGGCGGTTTCCATTGTTCGGATTTTGAAGAACTTCATAACACAGCTCCTTTAATCACTTCTCTTTAAGAAAATAAACAGCCCAAGGCGATGTATTTCAGCAAATGCTTCTCTTAATTCTTGTAACGTGTTTCAAGACGCTGGAAAATCGATACGAATACATTCATCACACGTTCCAGCGATTAAAACTGTAATAACATGCAGTGTACTCAGTGCTTCTATAATAATACTGATTTCAGCATTAGCTTCGTGAATATTAAGTTAAGCTTACACCACTGCCTTGTTTCCTGAGGAATGGGAGGACAGTTTGTTTGCAAGCCGTCGCAGTTTGCAGCTTGAATCTTTTCGTGTTGTTTCTCCGTAACGTTTTTTGTTCTTATTTGCTGTGCACAGCTATCAGCAGGTAGCGCTCCTTGCCATGGGTTCCAGTCACTAATGTCACACGTGACATACGGGCATTTGCCTGCGCACAGAAAAGAAAACAAAAACAGTCACATAACTTGAAGTTAGCCTTCAGTGTTTTAGCTCAAAATGATATCCTTTCCGTATTCCTTAATTATGTTCAAAGTAATTTGTCGTTTTTATTCATTAATTAAGATTTGTTCTCAAATAAACAGTATTGCATGACCCCAGAAAGTGTACTGCGAATAAAGACATTCCGTTTTTTCACAAAAACAAAAGTCTCGCCCAGATTTTCCTTGGCCATTTTTAGGCGCACAGGTTATCTATAAAATCCTCTACAACGGCCCGAAGGCTAAAGAATAATAGGCTTCTCATAGAAATTCTCTAAATTTTAAAACAAACTGGCAGAATTAAGAGACAACTTAAAAACAGCTTAAACATACACATCATTCTTGATTCCTCTTGACTGGCAGGACATGACGTTGTGAGTTCGTCACAATTTTCGGCAAAAGTGGACTTTTCCTCAGCAACATAATGTCTGATTCTTTTCTCCTTCCCACACTGCCCTACGGCCAGGACGGCACTGCTCCAATCGGACCATTCGGCCAGTGTACACGCTACATGTTTGCACTTGCCTTGTATCGAAAAATTGCATTTTCTTAGTTACAGAAGCAACAATGAAATAACAAAAGTAACGTGGGTTTAAGAATTATGAGCAAAAATTAAGCTGCGCTAACGGTAGGGATGGGCTCCGTTTTAAATTGGTGGACATTCACTGTTAAATCTGCGAGGTAGGAGATCCATAGGGGAAAGCCTCAATTTCCTTGAAGGTGGATAATGCTATCCTCAGCATAAATCTCTCTCTATTCAGTGGGTGACTCAATTAGTTTTCATAATACTTATCCGCTGGATAGTGATTTATCTTGTGGAGAACGCTATCTAATGTTTTAAAAACTGGGGCCCGAGCGAAAGTTTTCAAGCGAATCAATAGAGGGGAAGCAATTACTTATTAAATTGTCGAACTGGATACGCTGACAAAGTTTTTCCCTGTCTTCGTTCAAGAAGTTTGTTCACATATCTTGTATACTTGATTTCAGCTGGTGCAGAACTGCTGTATAGATGCCCTTTTTGTGCCAACGTTTAAGTACACGGGTTCTTAATTACTAGGTTCTTTTTAAGCAATAGAAAACGTTTCCCGTGTTTACATAGCCTGATATAAACACGAGAGGGGTTGGGAGAATTCGAGATAGTCATGCAAACCCCAGACGAAGTCGAGGGTTTGCATAGCTGTCGAGAATTCTCCCAACCCCTCGAGCGTTTGTATCAGGATATGCAAACACAAGAAAAAAAAGTTTTCTTTTGCTTTCATAAAATAACTTTCCCAAGAAAAAAGCAAAACTCTCTTGTTTAGAGGAATGATTAAAAGAGAAATTCTTACCAGTCGCGAAGTCTTGGACACTAACCTTGTAGGCGTAATCAGTCTCTGTTTTGCAAAAAAGATGCTTCCCAAAATACGGGTTTTTCTCGCTTAAAATGTCAGCTCATGCGAAAAAAAATTGACACAGCATGTTTCTAAAGATTTTTCAAGTTTCAACCGACGACGAAATTGGTAAATAAGTAAACTTGTCAAGTTTTTCAACTCGAAATTTTTTTCAAATTCGTGCTTGCGTGAATTGCGTGCGAAAAGCAAAACATCTTGACCTCACAACCATGTTTACATACTCTCATACAGACACGCCTCTCGACCAATCAGAGCGCGCGTACTATCTTAGTTATTTTATAAAAGTACTTACAATAGTTCCTGCTTTCCTTTGGTTCTGTTATACAAGATGTTAGCAAGCCACTGCAGTCCTTCTGCACAGAGTGTTTAAGGGGATAAACGTAGCTTCTGGTTCGTGTCTGCACTTGGCAGCCTTCTTCGGTCAGTGGTTTATCCCATTCGCTCCATGCCCTTACGTCACAGGAGTCTCTATAAACGCATTTGCCTTTTATGCAAAAAAAAAAAAAAAAATTAAAAATTAAAAACCAGACTTAATACCCATAGGCCATTTCCGAGTTGTCCCAAGCCTCTCGGATAAGTGCGAAGCTATTGATATGAAAATGATTTTTTATTCTCATACAAATGAACTCATTGTCACAAGGAAGATTTTGCACTTAGCCTCGTTTCGAAAGTGAGGGTTTTTAGAACTCGAAAATTGGCCCAATATATATAATAAATGTGTATTAGTATTAATATTGTCATTAGCATCGACTCAGTCTGATTCTAAATTTTTCAATTAACACGTTTCTTGTTGAAAAATAAAAAATGAATGATATAATTGAGATAGTCTAAGACAGTCGCTTTCTCCATCGAAGGTCTTGATAAAGCATCATTCATATATTGTCTTATCCAACTCAACCTGTCCAACTCAGCCTGTCCAAACCGTGACAAAACAGCTATTAATAATTTAAGAATTCTCGTATACCCTTTTTAAAATATACCTCCTAAATGAACAAATAATTACAGATTATTGTCAATTTATTGTAGAACTTTGCTCAGATCAACTGAAGTGTTTACCACGTTCTTCAAGCTCATTTCTACATTACTATTTAGAAGCCGTTTAACAAAAAAAGTAATGGATATCGACAAGAGAGAACTCTCCTGATATCGAAGAGTTTCTGTAAAAAAAAAGACGTTGGGCCTGGCTTAGTCGGAAGCTCTTGGCGGTAGAAAGGGGGGCCTGGTCGGGGGCGGTCAATTCCAGGGGGGGGGGGTTGGGGGGGGGTCTCAACAAATAAGTCCAAAATGAAGGTACTGCTTATGCCCTGCATACAGCTGGACTTCGCGAGGCTCAGATGACCACGTAAAACAGTGGTTCCGTACGTCTTTAGTAGGAGATGCCGTAGAAATAGTGTCCACAATTAGTTTTTTTTCCTGCTAAATACACTAAAATTAAGTGGGTTTTGTTTAATAATTAGAGGAAAAGAGTGGTTGATTATCCGCTTACATTGCGTTCTCTTTTCAACGATGTCATCAGGACATGTCTGCGGCAGGGAGGGGCACTGTTCCACATGCGACTGATAAGCCCAAGTCAGCGAATATGTTTTCCTTCGGGTCTGCTGCTGACCACATTTACCATGTTCCAGTTCTTGAGGTTCCCACTGGGACCAATCATCAAGCGAACATGTGGCATATTTACAGCTACCTACATGTATAGCAAGACAGAAGGCTTGAGTCACATTCATCAACTCGATCAATTTCTAAATCGACTGCTGTGCGTCTGTGTCAAGTTTCTCCCGCATCAAGTGATTTTTTACGTTAGAAGCTGAGAAGATAAGTTACCACTTCCGTATTAACCTCCTACTTTGTTAGATCACGGTCAAAAGTTAGTTCGGCTCTACTTGTTTTTTAAATAAAGTAATCTTAATTAGCTGTCAACTAACAGAAGCGCATTCCTGAAACTGGTTTTTAATCAGGACACCCTTCTTTAAATGATGGTATAATTGGAATGTGAAAACGTCCGCTCCAAAATGGAGCAAAGGAGAAGGGGCCGTCTTCACATAGAGCCCTTCATATTGGTCTCTACAATAATGTCCACATTGTAATCAGCGGCGTTCGACAGGAGATGTCCCTCGCAATAGGGCGCGGATGACGGTCAGGTAAGCATCTCATAAATGAAACGACTAAATCCAGAAACCCTGCTTAATGTACATGTTGCAGTTAATTTTTTATCTCAGGTATTTTTTTTTTCTTTTGTTTTTGGGTATGGCAATGTATGCTAATGAAGTTGAAACAGAGGGAAAATAAAAATACCTCAGATAAAAAAGCAACTACAACATACACGTGATTTAACGTCCAAAAGTTTATATGAATTACTGTCATTACTGCCCAATTAATGTTTCCTTACACATTGCGCGGCTTTCTTCAACAGGTGCAAGACAATTCTGCGGAAGGCTGGGGCACTGCTTTTCGTGCTGTTCGTAAACAGTTTCCTTCGTGTATACCCGTCTTCGCTTTTGTGTGCCGCAACGCCCCTGTTCGACTTTGCCTTCCCAATTGCTCCAGTCTCCCAATGAACACTCTGCTTTGGAACAACTACCTGAAAAAGACCAAGTCCACTCCAATTGGTTTAGTACTAATAAGGAACAAATATTTTTCATTTTTGTTAATGTCATTATTACTCAGGATTGAAGCAGTGTAAAAATGAAGCAGTGTAAAAATAGACAGCTGTGCGCCATTGGAGAGATTTAGAATCAAAAAGTTTACGGCAAACATTACATTCAAGTTGGCAGTTTCTCTACAAGTGAAATGGTTGCATGGATGAAACTGTCCTATTGTTCTATCACGTAAGAAATACTTACACATCTTCCGACTCTCCTTTTCAGGTTCAGGACAAGATGTCTGCACTCCCGAACAAGAGCCTGTTTTCTGAATTGTAGTCCATGTCAGAATCTGTGGTCTTATTCTGGTCTGTGTACCACAGGTACCCTCCTTTATGACCCCTGACCATTGTTTCCAGGTTCCCTGCTGACAGTTGGCTATTTTACAAACACCTGATGAAATATAAAGTAATATTTTTTCAAAGTTTTTGAAAATGATAACGCTTTTTGTATTCCAACTGTTCCAGGGCATACCCCCATGTAAGGGATCCAAGACAAACTTAGATTCTGGATTCCACGCCGTGGATTCCGGATTGACGGTACTTCCGGATTCCGGTCTGTGGAACTTAGATCCCGGATTCTAATATTTAGTGTGATTCCGGATTGGCCTTGAGTTGTATTCCGGATTCCAAAGCCCAGTATTTTGGATTCCACAAGGAAAATTTCCCAGATTTCGTATTCCACAAGAAAAACGTTCGGGGATTCCAGAATCCAGAGTTCCCTTTTAATGGAGTGACAGGGTTACGGTTTTTACAAGGACCAGATCCAATAAGACGCGAAAGCAAAATTGCTTTAGATTATATGCGACGTTTTTGCTCATAATCCCTCCGCGCACAATTTTGCGAGAGCTCTTCTAGTTTTATTGTTCTTATTTTTCTAGTTTTATCCTGACAAGTGACGCCAACGACTTCGTAAACGCTAAAAGTCATGCATGAGAGATACCTGTGCTCGTAGGGTAGTCTCTTGATGAAGTCCAAAGTGTACTTTATTGCAGCAACGAAGGGAAAAATACTTACACTACTTTTTTTCATTTCACTCTCCTTAATTAATTTCAAAGGACTTGTGTACCTTATTATAGCAACGAAGGGACACGTAAACTTACACTGCATTCTGCTTTGAACCGGCGGAGCCGCGCAGTTAGTGTTGAGTCCCCCGCAGCCGTGACGCCTCATCACAGTTTGAAGTGGGTGGTTGTACGGTTTGCTTCTGGTCTGTTTATAACATCCAGGATTATTAACCTTAATATTTCCTTCCCAACTACCCCAGCTTCCGAAGCTACAGTCATCTCTGTAGGTACAAGGAACTGTAAAATAAAAAAGTAACCCATCTACTCACATACGCGGATTATAAATTACCCCTAGCTTGTACACCTGTAATGCCAATCATTTTTATCGGAGGCGGGTAGGGGATTATTAAAAGAGAGTAGAAACAGAGCGAAAGAGAGGGCATGTTACAAGTTTTTGAACGGGTATTACTATTTTAAGTTGCATCACGCAAAATTCTCAATGAAAAGACTTCGAAATGGCTCCAAAAGGTAAGTAGAAACATCAAAATTAAAATAAAAGGTCGTAAGTCACTTATATTTCGCGAACGGCAGTTTTAGATGAAGCGATTCTCTTCAAAACTGAAATTTACTCTCTACGTCTCATACAAAGCGAATCTGGACAGCCTGTATTTCATACATACACACTGAGAACCCAATCTCACCTAGAGGCCAGGCAGTATACATAGAAAAGTCGTTTTTTTTTCTGTTTGTTTTGTTTTCTTTTTTTTTTCTTCACGAGAGTGTAAAGTCGAGGGGGGGGGGGGGGGTGGTATAAAGGAAATGTGGTCTGTAATATTAGGATGCACAAACCTTTGCAGTTTCGGCCAAATTTCGAACAGGTATAAGTGTAGTAGTACTCGTACTGAAAGTAAAATGAAAATTTTAGCCTTGTTAACAAAAAAAACTTCAATGATTGATTGACCTTTTGATTGATAATTGATCTGTTCAAATCAATAAGCGAGGTCGCAAATGTCAAATTGACAGCATCGCGACCTGCTTTGAAAGAGATCTTGTTAGCTGTACGCTTACGTATAAATGTTTCCAGTGAGGAATCTCTACGCAACCAACCCTCTCACCCAAGAGGACACCTTACTAATAGTCACCATGTCATGTAAAATCACAACGAAAAAGACTTATGCTTATCGAGAAAAACAGTTGGAACTGCCACCAGCCGGTCCTCCTTATGAATTTTTCTGGATCCACCGCTGGCGATGAACTGGCCTTTGTCATTGCTTCCTTCCCCTTTCTTTATCATTTCAAATAAGACGGAAAAAAGCACTACTGTAATCTGATCAATGTAAAAACGGTTCGCGTAGACACTTATGTGGCGCAGTCTACTTTTCTTAGGTTTTCTGTGACTCGGGAAGATATTAAAGCTCGCAGAGGATGACCTATCCTTTTTAAGTGGCACGTGCCTTTTGGGAAATTTGCAAACAAACGAAAAAGGCTAGGTTAAGCTGGTGTAACTGATATACCAACAACAACAAGCGCAGCCCAACCGTGTCTCGTGCGCATGTAGCATGTATCAGGTTGGGTTACAAGTTAAGGATCCGTCTGGCCACTTATTACTGCATGTGTTGCTCCATGGAGTGACGTCTTCGAACAAGATGGGATTAAGATACGTTTAGATTAGATCGGGATTCCACCGCGGTCAAACAAGAGAAATTTGCAAAATTAAAAAAGCTAAGCAAAGTACCTCAAAGTTGAAAGTTTGAATATCTTTCCAACACGTTCGCTGTTAATTGACTAAACGATTTGATAGTTTACTAAGAAAGTTATAAGTGTTTGAAAACTGGAACGGGAGTTACGTCCGGTGCCATTTTGTCAATAGAATTTTGCCCTGGTCGCGCGACTGGGCTGAGTCAATAGCCCATGGCGCCGAATTGGCTATTGACTCAGGGGCCATGAGGGCGAGAGGAATAATTGTTTTAATAAAATCAAACTAGTTGGTCAAAAATATCGAAACAAAACAACTTTAGTTAGCAAAACGCGATTCAACTGCCATTGTTTTGGTTTTCAAAGCTGGCGCTTTTCTCTACCAGTGGGCTCTAACATATAATTAACCTAGTAGTAGCTCAACCAATCAGAACGCAGCATTGACAATAGACCACTAGTTGGATTTTACTAAACTACAATAGTTACTAGCGAACTAAGGTCGCTTCCATTTGTCAGAACTGGCCGGCTAGACCAGTCATTTCGAAAATGAAAAGGGCTTTTACCGAGAAATTTGGCTGAAAAATCATCCCCTTTGTGCATTAAACTATTATGAATTTGAGTGATGTCAGGCTAGATAGTTTTGATTAAAAGTGAAATGCTTTCATTACGATGGGAATTGTCAAGCCATTCATGATAAGTTCTGACGAACGGAAAGCGCCCTTAGTTTCCGTCTTTAAATAAGACACCGATTGGACCAGGCCTAGGATCAAAACTAGTTTCCAGTCTCCGACATGTATCTCTCTTCCCCAGGCTTTTCCGTTAGGAAAAGAGGGGAGGGAGAAAACCCTGGGGACGAGGTTTACCTTTGTGTCTAACGACGCTCAACACCGCTCTAGCTGTATTAATAATCCAGTTTCGAGATTCGTCGTGGCCGCTGAATAGAAGCACAACAGACTCATTTATACAGGGTTAGCCTCGACCTAAGGTAAATATATTCATAAATTCCAGTCTGAAGAAGACCTGTGTACAACTGTGTCTATTGTTTTAAAGTCAATTCAGGCACCTTCTCGCCGGTATTTGTAAACATTTTACTTCAGGTCGAGGCTAACCCTGTATAAATTAGTCTTCAGTGCTTCTATTCAGCGGCCGCGACGAATTCAAAACTGGACCATCGCATGATATCAAGAAATGAAATGAATTTGAGGCTACTCACTTTTTTTTGTTTGGATGGTATTTCGTCAACTTCATTGACCTCTTCAAACGAGCATCCCTCAACATAACATTCGTGATAAATGTTTATACCAAAAAGTTTGTGAAGTGCCGATCTGCGAACCTTGCCGCCGAATGAATTAGCATCTTCCGGGCTCAAGCGAACGTCCTTGTGACCACCTACAATAAAATTCAAAGAAATTAAGTAAGTGTGCTCCAACACCCGGGCTGGCCGTTGCGGGTTGAGACACCGTTTTCGAAAAAAAATTCTTTCTTCTCTTTTTAATTTCTTTCTTTCTTTCTTTGTTCCTTTTTTCCAATTCCTGAGAGAAGTTGACGGTAAGATAGGTTACCATGGTTTACAAACTCACTAACACACCAGGACAGTGCCACTAAAGCAATAAATTGAAGATTTAATTAAGCCTTAAAAACGTTTCAAATTTGCTAGCGCGTCCAAAGGTTAAACTATGATCAACAAACTGTCAATTTTCTGCATTCAATGAATATAATTAGATGTTTTTTTTATTTTTTTATTTCAGAACAATTACAAAGACATTATCATCACGGCTTTTTAATTTGTTTCGCACTAAAAGAAATCGTCAGGAAGTTAATTTTGAACGCCTCAGAAAAGACAAACATATTTTAAATATAATATCCTCTAAAATAAATAAACCCATCAATGAAAGAAAAGTTGCACATTCAGTTTGCTTCCAGAAACTCGTTATTAATGGTCACTTAAAGTTGAAATCGAAGTTCCAGTTTGTTAAAATTAATATTGTACCGAACGTATCACTGCTTTACAGTTGAGAAACTTTGCCTTGGTGGCGATCTTATCCGAAAAAGCAAGCCCTAGCTATACAGAACTCCGAGCTTTGGCGAAATGGGTTGACATCCTCTTGGTTGACTGATGGAAACACTGAATTTCGCTTTTGCAGTAGTCGGAAGCAATTAATTTGGATAAGTTTAGTTGGTGTTATTTATTTTCACACTCGTTTAATGTCCTCTGCCGCACTTATAACCAAGACAAACATGTCATTTTTCTTTTTTTTATGTAAACGAAAATGAAAAATAAGACCTTATTACAATCAGTCTAACCAGGTTTAACATTGCGTTCCACTCCGTGGTCTTAATTCTCGAACGCCCTAGGTTTCTGATTGGTACATAACCTCGCTTAGTGGTCACTAAACCAGTTTAAACCTATCAGTGAGTTTAGGAAATTAAAGAGAAGTTTTGGTATTTAAACATACTGAGTCATGTCACTGTTTGGCAGCCCACCAAAACTCTGGCTTTCAAAGTTTTATAACGGGGAAGCCGTCATTCAATGCATGTCAACAATTTTTGGTTTTTCCCAGTTAACAGCCAGTTTCCTTTCCTTGGTTCTCTGATTCAAAGGCAATAAAGATTTGACCTACCCTGAAGTGTGGTTTACCATGAATTAATGCAGTGAACGAGTAGGCTGCTGATCAGAGCGTACTGTAAAATTTGCACAAATAAGCCTCGTGGCCTAAATTTTTCAAATCACTTTTTTAGAGGTGATAAAATTAATATTCTGAGGGAGCTTAAATATTTAAGGAGGGGCTCAGTTTCAAAACTGGCTACTAGGAGGCTCATAATTGGGCGGAAATTTTGCTGCGTCAACAAGACTTTATTGAACGTGGAAATGATAATGTCGGGGCATTAAAAAGAAATTTAATGACGACGTTCATTCCTCAGAACATGCTAACTTCAAATGCAACGACAATGAACTATATAAAAAATATATAAAAAATGTAATACCTTACACGTGAAAACTCAGTGATAAAAGCTGGATGTAAATCTAGCAAGTAGGGACTCGCGTCAGGGTTTTTGAACAGTATCGATACCTATTAGTCTTTCTCTCGTGCGTTTCTGATACTTTTTTCTTGGTATTTTACGGCAGTAAACAAATACAGTTCCTCGAAAAATAATACTAGAAGCTTTTCATTCAGTATAACAAGAAGTATTTCTGCGTTTTGAATTTCAATGGAGGATTTATACTCGAGCCCTTTTTTATTCTTTTTCAGGATTTTACGGTAAATTTCTCCAATCACAGCGTATTAAAATGGCTGGAAGCCTTTAGCGATTGTTCAGTTTATTAGTTTTGATATCAGCTGACGATACCTTTCTCTAAGTAAAAATAAGTGCTGCGCTAAAATGCACGCTAGTATTTCCATACGGCAAGTGAAGTAGCCTGTATCCTACGCTAACCTTCAACATGGTAAAGCATGGAATTGCAGTAAAGAGCAGATTAATTTGACACTAAAGAATTTGTTACTGAGACTGACCGCGTATCTCTTTTAAATGATAATTAAGGTGACCCCTTAATAAAGGCCAGTAAGGTAGATTTTAAGTACAGGTGACTTTTGGTGTGTCTATGCTTAAATTTGAAACATCACTAGGGACCTTAAGCAAGGACGACGACGACGGCAGTGAAAACGTCGGTAAAAAAATGAATTTGCGTTCTTTCAAACTTAATCGCGTCTATTTGGACCCGCTCAATATGTCAAATGCAGGCAACTTTTCCTGAAGTTGAATTCTTAAGGATTTTATTCAGGTTCAAAAAGAGGAGGGAAAATTCGTCGTCGTTTGTACACGTCCTCTGTAAAACGTCAAATTAGGCGGTTTCAAGTCGTAGTCGTGCAGTGGACTTCAAAGAAATGTACTCAAAAGCGTGATGCACGTTCAGAGCTGTTGTTTTGATCATTAAATCTATTGTTTTTTTGAAGTCGTCTTTGTGGTCGTCGTCGTAGTTGCTTAAGCTCCCTACTATTGCAACTGCCCATGCGGTTGACTTGCCTTTTATGCAAAGTTGCACAGTTAGTAGCTAGTAAATTGGTTAAATGAGAAACTTGAATAACCGTATTGATACGATACGGTACTCTTTCTGGGAAAACGTCCTAAGTATGCCACTTTGTGAGTTCAGTGATTTACTATCCGTAACTGAAAACAGGCCAGTAAGATATGAGCGGCACTCGGTTGAATCCGTGCAAATGAACGATAAAGCTTTTCAATAAGTCATTAAATTCTGGAGAACCTTTCCGCCTTGTGGATGAAGTGAAATGTTCTCTGTAGGAGGTTCCTGTACCTTTTTCTTTGTTCTTTGCTCTTTTTCATCAAGTTTCACTGCTTTTATGAACGATTAATTAAGCATACGCTTAAATTAAGAATTGTTTCAAATTGTTTGAAATCCTCTTTACACTGTACAATATCAAAACATGTAATATTTTGGCCTTGGAACTGCATAAAAAAGTACCTTGACTCACTTTTAAGCTTAAATGTTTACCTAAAGTATCAAGTAATTCGTGAATGAATACTTGTTTTATTAGTGCAAAATAAAACCCTACCATTCTAGAATATGGCAACCACTTGCAGGCTTATTAACGGACCAACGAAATGATGGACTGTTGTGTATAATTGGTTGATCACAAAGTAGTGGAGATCAATTCTTCTAAGATTAAGGGTATGGTTTTATAACTAAATGCAGAAGTAAGAGTGAAATTTAAACTGACTTCTGGTTTGGACATGGCAAATGAACAAGTCATCCGAAATTGAAATCTGAAAAAAATTCTTGGTCTCAAAAGCCGGCGAATTCCTTGAAGGGTCCTTACCTCCAAAAACTCCAAGACAGAGGAGCATAAAGGGCAAAACTGATGATTTCTTCATTGCGCTCTTTGGGATCCGGAGGACACGCACCTCTTAGTAACTGTGATCTCGTCAGTCAAACCCGATGCGTTTCTTTTCTTCGTATAAATTCTCTCTTTTGTTTGTTTAGGTGTTTAAATCGGCTATTGTCACATGGCGTTCTTGTAAGGACTTTTCGCTTTTTATTTAAATACATTTCGGCTTTGTTTCTTGGACTTGTGTTATAAATGACGGCTCTTGTACAAAGAACGCGCCAGGACATTCAATAAAGTTCACAGCTAGTCAGCTTGGTACTCCCTTAGAATGCTGATTATGAATGCTACTTTTTTTAGCTTCACTTGCGATGTTAAAAGAACTACACTATGACAAAACTAAGAGGGAAGATATTTCATGTCTTACGCACCGTTAACTTTTTTTATTAGGCAATATTTAGTTTCTTAAATTAGAGTAAGGTGCGCGCAGAAATGATTAAAATCCAATGATTGTTCTTTGTACAGAGCGTAGTTTACTGTTAGAACTAATTTGCGGTACCCTTTCTCTGAAAGGATTAAATTATAATCTTTAAGTGTTTCCGGAAGGACTAATTGATTTCCATGGGACAAAACCTCTAATGATTTATGCAACACGAATGAAATGGTGATACATATAGAATGAGATCCTTCTCAGACTAAAGAAATATAGAACTTATTATGAAAGAATAGGTAGTTTAGTGATTAACAGCTTTTTTATAGGGATGCACACCACACTGAAAACAACAAAAGTTGTACATAAGAAAGAGTGTAAATATTGATAAATAAAAAACTTTTCATTAAACTTGGCTTCTCGCATTGCCAGTCACTGACCATAATGATTTATGTTTACTTACCCGAAATCTGATTTTGGTTACATTTAACTGATCTCCACTAAGCTCAGTTACCGGTCTAAGAAGTAAATTAAATATTTGATGTTACTGCTAGACGTTACACGATACTTTGTCTGAAAAGGGAGTTGTAACAGCTTTCCAAACGAATCCTAAGAATTATTTTTATGTTAATTACAACTATTTTTGACATTGCTTTTTTAATTTCAGTTCTCTTGGTGCCGTTGCATCATTGGTTGCGTCGCATTATTAAGGCCTTCTAGTCATTTATTTGCTCTTGGGAGCTAATCTCTCAGAGATTTTCCTATTTTGTTAGATATGATGGAAGACTAATTATAAATTGATTTCAGCAGAGGCCGTTTTTCTATTTACACTCTAGTTTTCCATCACTGATTTTTAACTGCTGGTTAATGTGTTTTATCGAAAGGCAACAGTCTCCTTTTATTTTTCTGGTATATTTTTAAAATTATACTCGCCCCCTCCTCTCTCTGTCTTTTAGCCGCAAATTTTGTCTTACTTATAGACTTATTTACTCTCAAGCTGATAAAGTAATTCGCTCCCAAGCCATTTCTAAGTGAGCCCTTTCTCAGCAAATGTTCAGGTCCCTTTCTTACAAGCCAGCACCATCCATAAGCTCAATAATTCTGTGGTCATAAACAGAGGATAACAGACGTTGCTTTAGTTTGGACGTTATTTCAGGTAGCAATGGGCGTTCCTATAGCAGCCCTGGCTACAGTCGTGCAAATCTGGCGCTAATATCCCTAGTCATTGGCGTATCCGTGTATCTTAGTTCGCTCTTCCCGATATTCAATCATCGACACCATATAGCTGGATATTGTTTCTCG
Source organism: Porites rus (assembly GCA_964035705.1). Taxonomy (NCBI): domain Eukaryota; kingdom Metazoa; phylum Cnidaria; class Anthozoa; order Scleractinia; family Poritidae; genus Porites; species Porites rus. The sequence goes on from OZ038002.1 coordinate 8,228,362, forward strand.
CATATAAATAGCTTACTTAGTTCGCTTCCTGCCAGTTGGGATTTTTCTGTTTGATCAGGAGCCGATTTCTTGGTTTGGGTTTAATATTACATTTTTTTAAGCTATAACTAGCTGGATTTTTTAAGACAAACCTAACAAAAGCTGCAGTCATTTGACTGATTTGACTGAAGAAAGAGGAAAAAGTAATGCCCCCTCCCTCCAGCCCCACCCAAAAGCGAGCCGTTAAAACAGAAACTGAATTTTGGCTGCATGCAGAGAAAGGAGAGAGAGAGAGAGACTATCTTGAATCCTCGACTGGTAATAAGAGGATAAAGCCTGAAAGCTGTTTTTGTGTGCCAGGCACTTTTATTTTCACAGATCACTGTGAAGAACAAACGAAAAAAAGAAACATAAACCAGAAAATTCCAATATTTCGAACAGGAGTACATTACTTGCAAAAAAAATTCGAACGTAACGATTCAAAACGTTTAATTTCGGAACCTTTTGCTCACATTTCCGGCAAATAAAGGAAAAAAGTTGCGGATCGAATAGTGATTCCTGCAACGTTGGTGTCCGCAAGGTTAACGTGGTCAGCGGCTTCTTCTTTAAGGGAATTTACACCATCTTTTACATGAAGTAAAAAGAATTGATCATCCCTCGTTTAGAAGTTCGAAGCGAAAATTTCTGCTGTTTCTGAACATCTTCTCATCTATTTAAACCACATCATGGTACAGCTTGAAAGAAGACGAGGTTTGCTATTTAGTGTTATCATTCTGGGAGCGATTGTCAGTGGAAGTGTGTATTATTACGTACGTGACTACTGGAATATCGAAGCCAAGGTAAAATAGCGTTTAATATTTTCAGCATACATTGTAAATGTACATGTACCAGTTTATCTTGTACCACGACAATTCTTGCCATCGCAAGTGATTATTTGTCACAAAAGTTGATAATCTATGACTTAGCATAACACTCAGCCATTGTAAATTTGTAGTTTCATGACTTAACGGATGACAATAATGTCAGGTTCAATAATACCCATATTGATGTGTGTAATACTACATACAGTGCAACTTTTAACTAATTCTAAAAGAAATGTTTTACTTACAAAGTTGTTCATGCTTAGCCTGCGTATATCGAGTTATGGATGCCCGCCCAGGAAGTTTGGTTGGAGAGCACGAAAGATGCGTAAGAGTTGCTCGAGGAGCAGCCGAGAGCAACTCTAGCTTCTTGCGTGCTCTCCAAACTTCCCAAGTGCGTCCATAACTCGATATACGCACAGCTAAAAGCATAAGCAAATTCTTTTATAATGTAGCTGACAAAAATGCTTGCTTCTCGATTAACTGCAAAATTCTCGTAAGACACGACACAGGAAAACAAATGCTTCTATTGGCTGGTTGCAAACACTCCGCAGTCATCTAGTTTGAAAGAAAATTTGCTTATATATTCATTAACAGTCAATGGAAACTAAGCAGAAACAAAGGTAAAAGAGTCTTAAAGTCCACCTAAAGTTAAAATACTCACATGTTCGTTAGAAGACATGGAATATGGTTTGAATTCGTTGAAAAGATGTTTTTTTTGCTCGGCGAAATCCAGAAAACTTGTTTTTTAGCAAAGACGACTCTCATCCTACTTTTTATTCTTTTACAAACAATGGCTGGTCATTACGGCTTCTTGAGAATACCTGGCAGCAGATTGTTTTTGTGAGTTATACAAATGTAAATTCATGTCTTCTTGTGTAATTTGTCTTGTTATTGCAAGAGAAATTTTCCTGCATCAGTCGGATTGTTCAGCGATATCAACAGTGCTTAATTTTTCACTATTAAGCTTAATTTATAATTAACTTACAAGTTTTGTAAAGGATAAAGAAACGTCAAAAATGGAGGACACTTTATACAAATTGGATATTTCCTGACACAGACCAATTTGCGGTCTTTTTTCCAGCTGAATGTCAGTCAGCTGTGTCAAACACAGCTGAACATGTCATCAGGAAAGAAATTCGTATTAACACATGGGCGTGCGTAAATAAAGGTTTTGTTCATAGCGGCTTAATAGGACTTATATAAATAGTTTCCTTTTTGCCTTGCTGCTGTTCAATGTGGGTAGAAAAAAGTGGTGCATGAGTGGCAGGCAGGATGTTCTTACCACATTGAATGGGCTACGTCATTTTATATCTGTACCCCCTGGTTAAGGACTTAAGATTAAATAGAATTGCATTTAACCCTGAACACTTTCAAAAAGTATTAGTCTATCCCCTGAAGAATATGTCTCCACCCCCTGAAAAATATGTGTCTACCCCCTTGAGAGAATATGGGTCTACCTCTGAAAAGTATGGGTCCTAACCCCTGAAGAATAATATTATGGGTTTACACCCTAAAGAATATGGGTCTACCTCTGAAGAATATAGGTCTACCCCTGAGGAATTTCATAAAAATTAAAGCTTCGCCCTCAAAGAACGAATCCAAGCACCATCATGTTACATGTAGATAAAACAAAGATAATAATTTGCCCATGATGACACCTTCTCATGTTTATGTCAGGCTACGCAAACACAGAAAATTTTTTGTATTAAATCTAAGGAAAATTGCCAGTGAATGGCCAACAAAAGCATCCCAGGTGCATTTCTTTCTGGCAAAATTATTGTGTTCAGATCGGTAAATTAGTCTTGTGTATAATCTATATACATTTTTACAACTGTCAGGTATCTGGGTAATCTGTTTGTCATGTGTTGCTATCTAATAACAGAAAGACTGCCCTGCATGCCAAGTTAATTTTTTTGGAAATTTAATTGCCTGTGGGAATCAGAGTTCTGTCTTATTTCACATTTTTGCTATTTTCTGCTTCTTGTTCGTCTATAGCAGACGTCAAGCAAAATAAATTAGTGATACTGCAAAACCTGCATGTAAACACAGTCATGCAAAGCAGTTTGAGGTAAAAGTGTTTTTTAATTAAGGGCTGGAGACTGATACAGTGTGTATTAAATGTTTCACTGACAGCAAAATGCCACATGACAGCATACAATATACAATGATAAAATGGGAAATTCAATTATGCACTGAGCCTAACAATAAATGTTTGTAGAATTTTGTCCCACTTGCTTGTCACAATAAAAAGTACTTATTTCTTAATGTAACCATTATGATTTATTTTAAAATTTTAGGAAGCCCGTGTTGCTGAACTTGAGAAATTGATAAAAGACAAACAGGCCAGAGTGAAAGCGTTACAAGAAAGCATTGATGGCAAGAAATAAACTGAACGTAATTGGGGAAACTGCTGCTTTTTAAGAAGAAGATACTGAGGATGACTTGACTTGACTTACACAATTTCTGTTGAACAAAGACTTCAAGAGCAAGTTAAATGTTTGTATATGTAAAAGTATTGAATATAATGGTGTTAGAGGCTTGATAAATTCGTTAATTACAGTTCTTGTTCTTCTCTTTGTACAATGTAAGCTTTATTTAGGAGTATTGCCAAAGGTTTATGTTCTAGGTAAAATCCATTCTCTTGCCTAAATCCATTGTTCAAAATAGTTTGATTCACAATTTTCCTTCTTGTCCTATCTCTAATAGTTAGGGCTATGAAACAATGAAAAATGATTAACAGTTATTCCTCGAGCCTGAATGGGCTCTGAGTCAATAGCCCATGAGGCCGAAGGCTGAATGGGCTATTAACTCAGAGGCCATGGGGGCTCGAGGAAAAATTGTTTTAGTAAAATCCAACTAGTTTGTCAAAAATATCGAGACAAAACAACTTTAGCCAGTTGAAGCTAGACTTTAATCCTTTTTTACTGCCAAAAAGCTGGTGCTTTTCACTACTAGCAGGCTATAACATATAGCCCAGTAGTAGCTCAACCAATCAGAACGCAGCATTGATAATAGACCACTAGTTGGATTTTATTGACAGGAGACAAAGGAAATTCTGATTTAAGCTAAGAAGGGATTTTATCTACAACATTTATCACGTAATGTTTGGAAGACCTTTAAGAAAAATGCCTTAAATTTTCTTTATTTGTGAAAATTAATAAACTCATATCAGTTTTAGTAACCTTTTTTTGCTGAAGTAGTTCTTGCTGCATTGTTAATCATTGTATACTATTGTATGCCTCACCCCCTCCCCCACCCCCACCCCATGCATCATCTCACCACCTCAATACAGCTTTAGGTCAGTTATAAGATTGGCTACCCCTACTATTACATGTATGTTACCAGTGGAGGTTAAGTGATTGTCTTTAACCACAGTCTAATTTAATCTTTGTTTAAATTAATGGACCCACAGTGAGCTGTTGCTGATATTTCAAGTTGCCAGGTATATACAAATAATAGGCAGGAAATTAAAGAGCTAAGAAGTTCTACAACTTTTCTTTGTTTTCCCTCAAAGCCTAGCCATCAACGACAGCGGCCCTGTCTAAATGTCCATGGCATACCATGGGATTTTAAGGTTCAATCTTCTTTTTTTTGTCAGAATTTTTCCCTTTCCTTTATTTTGAATACTGTAAACTGCTGGGCTGGATGTACGCCCTGGGCTTAAACATCTGCATAAGTGGTTTTAGTCAGGAGGGCTTATAAACGGAGTGGCTTATATCCATGGGGACTTATAACTGCAACAGAAAAAGCATCTCTAAACGACAAGCTATAGCATTGAGTACTTGATAAGAACTTGACAGCTTTTAAGCAAAAAGGTGGTCAGGATTCTAATAATGAGGAGAAAAGCGTTTATTTACTTGAATTCCTTTTCTCTGCACTCCAAAAGAAAATAGGTTGACCTGATTATAGGGTGTTAATTCCTACTTTTTTTAACAACTTGTATCAGTGATGAGCAGAGCCGAAAAGGCATTTTTATTGAATGCAATTTTATTTTGAAGCTTAGCGTTACTTTTGAAGCTTATCCGTCTGAGACGGATAATCCATCTTCAAAATCCGTCAAAATTGACGGAAAAACAGATGGATAAAGTCAGGCAAATTGTCCATCCAAAATTAAGACCGTTCCATTTCCAAATTAAGACATATTATATGTCTGACGAGAATTATCCAACGGATAATCCGTCTCTAATGTCAAAACATGTTAAAACACCCTTAAATATAACTCGACTCTGAGGCTTTCAGTCGTCAACCGCATTTGGTATATAACTTCATTGTGCAAAAAGCCATTTACAGATTACTTTCTGGGGCACCCGCATAAATATTGGGAAGTCTGGCTTGCCTCCTCGGGACCCCTAGGCTGTCACGTGGTTGGACCTCATCCTTCGCGTCCATGCTTCTACAGTTGATATTGTCCACGTTGTTGAAGGTTTTGGTCTCAAAGGAGAGAGGCCTGGAGAAGACTCTTGGCGTCATCGTTAGTTGATCCATCTGATCTCTGACGCTCATCATCGACTGTAAAGAAAATTATTATACATTTTTCAACCTTAGAATAATAATTATAATTTTCCTAACTGTGAAACTGTATTTTAGCAATGAAATGTTCCTCTGAAATTGAATGATATATTCTATTCAAGAATAATACTCTGCGGTCGGTAGTCTTCTTCGAGGACGTTCTTAGGGCTTGATCACGTGTTCGTACCTCGCAAACGACGTTCGTTTTGAAGGAACACGAGACGAAGCCCTAAAAACATCTGCTTGTTGGAAAGTTATAAGTGTTTGGTGATCTTGACATACTGAACTGATGGGTTGTCTCTCCGTTCTCTTCTGTCTGTCGGGCTAATCTGAAGTGGATTTCCGTTTTTTTTTTTTTTTCAAAAGTTTCCCCACGGTTATTTGAACATATGCATTCTCTTCACTCTAGCTTAACATTTTCCACTCTTTTCTTCACTCGCTCACACTAAGATGCTTCGAATTTTCGATCTTTGCTTACTTCTGGTTTATTAAGTTGTTGCTTAAGATTGCTACATCGTCTTTCGATCAGCAGAAATACTATAGATACAACTGTTCCCCCTGCCAGAACAATGAAGACCCCAGCCATGTGATCCAAAGAAATCCTCATCGTTGTAGCTGACGCTGGCTTTTCTTTTTCGCAGTCACTGCGATGATCCCACCATTTTTGACGGAGCTTATCCAAGAAACCCTCTTCCCTTAGCTGCAAAATGAACACAGAATCAACTACACCTTAGACTTCAGGGAGGATTGAGCCTGGCTGGGTGGAAGGGTGGGTTGAGAGAGTAAGGCTAAGCGGAATACCTAGCATATAGTTTGTAAGTGTAAAGTGGGAATCACCAGAGAAGAAACTGTGTCAGGCCGCGGTATTGGCGTTTTTAGCTATTCTTACTGCATTCATAAATAGACTGTAACGCAGGAAATGTATAAGAAACTCCTTTGCATACTTAACTTATTTATTTGTTTGTTTATTTACTCATTTATTAATTTTTCTAGTTACCTTGAGTATTGCAACTGAAATTTGATCCGTCAGGTCAGAATTTCTTTGCAGTGCAATGCCGTAACTTTTAGCTTCCAGCAGATTTTTCAGCATCGTCGTGTTACAAGGTTCCTTCATGTTGTAGTAGTCTAGATATGGTTCGTCGGTCAAGTAAGCAAACCCTCCCTCTTGCACCTTGGCCACTCCGTCTTTTGTCGATTTGACAAAGGTGTTACCCTTTTTCATTGTGTTATACATTTTCTGGTATGTTTCTACTTCTGATTTTTTGAAGAAATCGGAAAGTGACCCGTCGTTTAAGACACCATATTTTATCTTGTTCTGATTGGCCAGGTCTTCTAGGGATTGTATGGTGCTTTTTATGTTCTTGGCTGTGAAAGAAATCTTCGTTGATTAATTGCTTTGAAGAAGAATCACCTCTAACAGTTCACTGTTAGCCTTCAGGGTAATATATGAGGGCATTAAACGAGTGTGTAGGTACATTGTAACATGGATGTTTGGGTGACATCAATGTTGTCTTTGGACATGATCAAAAAATGTTTTGCTGTTCAATTAATCCTGAAAAAGCAGCCGTCTCTGCTCGCTCCTCGCCCCCAGGGACGTTTCCTTATAAAGCGACGAGGAGCAAGAAGAGACGGCTGTATACGCAGGCTGCTGTTTAGTAATTATCGTTCACACAACACAAGCTACGAAAAGAATTGGGGATGGTAAGGGATGAACAGACTGAACTAATTTACCCACGTTTGAAAGGCCAAAATATTCTACGTAACTGTATTACAATCAGTTAAGAAACATGGACGAGGAGTTGAAGCCGGACAAGAGGTCACTAGGGCAACCTGGAACCTTCAAAAGCAAACCTGATTTGACAGCTAAACCGTACTGCTCCTCCCATATATGAATAATAATCCAGTCATTCATTACCTGTGAAATACGCAGCCAAGTTTGCAGTGTAAGTGGAAATCAAAATTAGGGTAAAGAACCAAAAAGCTCCAGCTAACATTCTACCAGAGGCACATCTAGGCGTGTTGTCAGCACCTTGCTGCAGAATAGACCCCAGGGAAAACCATAAACTGTTGAACAAGTTCAGCTCGTCACCATCGCCCTCACCAGTGCTGACCGCCCTAGCCCGGTAACCACTAGGACTGAAGTAATCCAAGCAGTAGATTAGCAGAGTGATACCTATAACCTGGAGACAAGAAGAACGTGAAGGAGTTAACATGCTCAGTTTTGTAACTCACTCCAAAAGCAGGCAAACATGTAAAATAAAAAAAAAATAAAGTGATAAGGGTTTAAGCTGATGGATATTTTTAAAAAGGGCTGAATTTTAACACCGATACTAAGGATTAGATTGTGATTAACGCAAATTAAAAGAGAATGATGAGATAATGAGCTAACTTAGCTCGTGTTTAAAAGACGAGACCTTATTACCTTATTTTATTATCCTGAGCTGAGTCGTTTCGATTTGCATATATATTAAAACTAACATCATTGAAGTGGGTTTTTTTGGAGAAAACTGTTGGTACCACAAAATGCATGAGAGACCGCTACACTCTACACTCTCTGAAATGTTTCCGGATGAAAAAGATACTCTACTCAAGATGCTATACAGGAAATTTCTTACCCTGTTCCTAAAAGCCATACCTTGTTTAGGCCAATTAAGGAAGTGCGCCCTCCCCCGCCTTCCCTCGCCCCCGAGCTCCAGCATAATCTTTAAAGCATGTGTCTAGTGTAGAAGGTTTAGTATTTTGAGCAACCCATCTAGTAACCTGATAAAAAGAGAAAAACAGCTTACAACAGCGATTGTTGAAAGCCAGACATCCATTTCAAATGGTAGAAGAAATCCGAAGAGATTCAGATCTTCTTTTGTCGGTTTTGGCATTAAGAGACTAATTTTGAAGTCCATGAAAGGTTTGCTAAAATCTACTTTCAGCTCTCTCGCAGAAGTGATAGTGATGGCTCCGATGGCTACATGAGCTTTCTAAAGAAAGAGAAAAACATCAGTATATTAGAAACAAATGATTTAAAATTTTTTAAGGGGGGGGGCTTATTCTTATATGGCAATCCAAAGAAAAATTTGTGACTCAGAAAATGCTCGCAAAAAGCGCTTTGATACAGTGAGCTGCGTAGCTGTTTTAAAGATATCGCATTAAAGCTGATAATACTGGGAACACCTGCCCCTGGATTTCCGATCGAAAAAGTCTGGTCATTCTCTCTTTGTTTAATATGTACTGTTTTAGTTTTTGCTGCTAGTTACGAAGTTCTAAAAGCTGGCTAAAATTGCGGCCAAAAGTATCAAAACGGGAGCGTAATCCAGGGCATTGTTTTTACAGCCACAGTGGTTATCACGATATGATGGTCTTGAGGTTCGTTGATTGTAAGAAAGAAAGCTAAAAAAGCAGAATTAAAAGAGAATCCTGAATGCTTACCGTCGTGATACAGTCATGAGGAGAAAAAAGTAACAGGGCTGGGAATTAGCAAAGTTTAACTCAAAAGCGTTTATCTAGTCATGGTTTAATACCTAGCCAAGGCCTACTCTGGGACCTTAACTCGCCTTAACTCGCCCTAACTCGCAACTTGAGATTATGTTCAAATTTCCTTATCTCGCCTTAACTCGCCTAAACTCGCATTATCTCGCACAAACTCGCCCAATCTCGCCACTGCCAAGTGGATACCAATTTTAATATCTCATACTACTCTCAGTGTAATTTCGCAATTACACCATAAAGGGAAGACACCAAAGAACACAAATTTCAAAAGTTTAACAGATAGTGATTTTTAAGGAAAACAGGATTTTTACCTTTAAAAAAATATGTAATTGACCAATCCCATCCTTCTGGAATTTCCAATAGCCTCTGTGGTAAGGGTATTTCACCACTAAAGATTCGATGAGGTTTTTTCTTACTTAACATTGTCATGCCTTGGAGTCACAACTGGACTGTCAATGGAACTACCAGGAACAGCCTGAACATGCACTAACTCGTCGCCTAATGAAAAGGCTTCAATGCTAAGCATGGCAGAAATTCCAGAGGCATGGGGTCACGGGGTCTAACAAATCCCACATTCACTAATTGTGTTTTGGTCCACAAAGTAAGTGACATTAACTAAAAGCACTAACAGTGAATCCACGAAAAAGTTTTCATAAAATAGTTTAAGTTTTAGTCTTACACTTCTACGCAAGACAAAGAAACACTCTAAATTCAAGATTTCTTTGAATCCCTCAATTGAAGAAAAAAATATTCTCCTATGATTTGTTTCTAATTTTTAGCTTAAAATAAGAAATCTCGAATTTAGAGTGAAAAACAAAAACATAATACCAGAATATCAAATTTTTAGTTTTAAGCTGGCCAATGATTTACAAAAAAGTTTACCTGTAATGGAAAGTTTAATTACTTTGCAAATATAATGCATGCAAGCTGTTTATGACATATGAAGAGTAGTAGCATACGTATCATCTTATAATCTGATGAAGCTTAATGAGGATTCCAGCTGACAATCATCAATGAAAGGCTAGGATGTAGCCAGAATCGAGAATCCTTTAAATAGTCCACATACTGATTGCAGTCCACATTTCTTATAAATAATTCTTATAAATATTTACCTCGTAATAGAAGATGCGCCTGTACATTGGTTCAACGTGACATCCTGTATGGCCTACATTGTATTCAGACTGGCAACCATAACCCAGGCATGATTCAGAAGACTTGTTACATTTAGCCCTTTACTGAATAAAGGATTGCTAAAGGTACAATATTTTGCATTGATAGCCAACTTCGTTCGCCATCTTTGAAATTACCCAGAAGATACTGGTAACTCGTGTCTTCCCAGGGCCCTCTCGCTCAGCCTATTGTCCTCGATATGCTTTCTGGGTAATTTTCAAGATGGACGGGAAAACTTCTGAAGAAAAGGAGGAGAACTCGTGCAAAACTTTTGATGTTAAATCGAGAAGTTTCAAAATGTATCACATGCAGGTAAGCTAAGCTAAAGCCTTTTACTCTTGCAACGTTAACTCTATAAAAGCCTTGTTGATCCCAGTCCACTGGCAAGTTTTAGGTTGGAAGCTTCAATGTGGCGTACGTGACATAAAAACACGCACAAAACGCCTGAGCCGGTGATCATTTTGTAAAAATGCGAAGCAGGAAAGTCAGGAAAGATTCATCAGTGACAACTCTTAAGAGTTTGGAAGACAAAGCCGATAGTAGAGAGTGTTTTCTTGTTAATCAAGTTAAATAAGGTATAGTCCTCTGCACAGCTATGAACACTTTCTGACATTTTGTAAAAAATAAGTAAGCCTAAACAGAAAATATGCTCATTTATTTTTTGCTGTTTTGCTAGGCTAAGAATGATCAAGAGTTTACTATCAAGTTAACTTGATCCTCCTTTCTTTTGTAGAAATCAAGGTGTCTCTCACAGGATTGTCCAAGTTTAAGGAGGGAGTTTCTAAAATATGGGAACTGCTGTCTTTGCGAAAAGGCATCAGCCTTCATTTGCAAGAAATTAGAATAGATTATCCGAGGAAACGAAAAGGCAATCATTTCTGGCAGTGAAAACAAACAATTGAGCTGGACTCCAAGGGAAACCATCAGTGACGTGGAGAGAATGGATCAAATGGAAGACTTAAAGATAAGTCGTAATTTTCAAGGAGAAAGAAATTTCATTTCATTTCAGTAAAATTGATTGTGGCATAAAAATTTCCTCAGCTGAGTTGTAATTCGTCAGCTTCTCCGGATTTTTATACTAGTTCTTTGAAGAACATTGACACAGACTGCAAAAACTTTTTTTTTTTTTTTTCAATTCTGGAGTTAGTGATAACAATTGATGACATGTCATGTGATACCTATTATGCTCACCTGCCTATTAAAACATAGTGTTATTGATTTAAAAAAATAAATAAAATTAAATTAAATATCCTACCTGTGCTTATACTACAGCTACATTTTTTTTTATCAATTCATGATTGTTTTGTTTTCATTTTTTTTCCTCACTACTGGTAATTTATTACTCTGCCAAATAATTATATAGCTTTAATAAATAATATATGATGATGATGACAATGACTATTATTATGATACAGCCACCAAATGGTCTAGTTTGGAGTCTAAATGCTATATAATTGATAAAGAACAGGACTCCATATCACTAGCATATCCATACTTAAGCTTGTCCAATTAGGAAAATATTTCAGTTAATAAATTTAAACAAGATTTGGCTTCATTCAACTTTGGAGCTCATCTGAAATTTTTGGTTTAATTTTTTCATAATTGGACAACATGGAGCCTACTATATATAATTATATAAGACATACAAAGATTCCAAGGCATCTTTATATGTATGTTACTAAAGCATTTTATAAGTTTTAAGCCTTATAACCTCAACATAAGATGGATCATTTTCCCTTAACTCGCCTTAACTCGCCTTAACTCGCACAAACTCACAACTAATGGGCGAGCTCAATTTTTCCTTATCTCGCCTTAACTCGCCTAAACTCGCATTAGCTCGCACAATCTCGCGGCGAGTTAAGGTCCCAGAGTAGGCCTTAGCCAAGGGTGGCTTGGCAATTAGTCGGTTAATTTATCATTGGTTAAAGGAGGTGATGCGTTCAATAGCAGTTATGCGTGAATAGGTCAGATGAGTAAATTTCACCACCAAACCCCGTCGGTTTTTAACAAAATCCTCATTTTGAAAACGAGGCTTGATGGTGCAATCTACTCGTCTGACGCAAACATGTATAAGAGCTATTCCTATAGGGGTCTAACATCTTCTCAACGTTCTCAAGGCTAGGGTGGGGCACTTCAACGTTCAACGAAACTTATTTCTACTCCTAGCAGCTTGCTTGGGCGAAAAATAAACCCATTCAAATGCTAAGAGCAGCGCTATAACCCCTACGCGAGAGCATGCTTTAGGTTAACCAAGATCTCTACATGATTATTACTCTGTGCTCACCTTGTCTTGTAGATGCTTAATAAGACTATTCATCGTTCCTTCCTTGGAAATATCAAGTTCGTAGTTGAAGCCCATTCTATCCTTTATTTTTTCGAGTAGGTCGATACTGAAACCTTCATATCCATGTCCACCATTGGTTTTCCCATCACCAGAATGGCTGCTTTTATTCTCACAAAATGGTGAATCCTAAATACAGAAAGAAAGCCGAGTTGTTGTATTAGTAATCGATTCTTCAAACAGACTCTTGTGTAGTCCTGTATTTCAATTAAACATTCAAAGCTAAAGATAACTAAAATCCTCCGAAAAAGTCTGCTTCTGTTCCAAATTGACCAGAGTACTCGTCTTGAAGCTGAGTGAAATACGATATATACACGGGCGTATGAGAAACAACCTCTGCTCTGATAATCGCACCATTTTTTATGGTTCATGCACGAGGCCTCAACTCGCGTCAATTCTTGATAGCCAGACGGGGTTTTCAACTGTTTGAAACACAAATTTCTGCAGCCGGGATATTAACCATAGAGAATTTTACGGGCTTATTATGACTTAGTGAAGCAAACAAATAATAACACAGCGATATTCAAAACCGGTTCAGAGCCGACTATAAACCAGTAATTTTTAATTCATTCGTTGGCCCACATTTCTGGAATAGAGCGGTGGTTCTCGGCAGAAGTTAATTTTCGCACGACTGACACAGCATACATTAGCCTGATTTAGCAACAGGACGGGAACGTCAGTTGACGACGGGAAAGGGCGCGGAAATGACTAAACACGACTTCCGGTGCCCAATTTGCCGCTCTGTCATTGGTCAAGCCAGTTGTTTGATCTGCCCGCACCGTCGTCAACTGACGTCCCCGTTCTGTTGCTAAATTAGCCTAATGCGAAAACTGAAGAGTTCAGTCTCTTCGCAGGGTAACAGCTCATCCTCGAGTGAGTGGTTTGGATCTCAAACATGGGCCTTACTTATGACCGTTACGGATCAAAATAGCTAGTTTAAGTCATGAACTATCAGTCTTCGGTAAATGTGATTAAGCAAAATTACCACTATGGTCACAACTTTTAACGTCCTTCCCTCTAAGGCTTTTCCTTTTTTCTTCGTTCTTTGCTTCCTTAAGCATTGCAACTCCTGCCAGAAATCTCCTGTCCAATCAATAGCGTCCATGTTGTTCAACTGGACGGGTTTATTTGTTGTTTTTCCTCCGTTCTTATTCCAAAGACCAACCTATTTTAATAACCAAAAAATTTATTTATAAAATGACAAGGATATGTAGCGAGCGTACTCTGATTGGCTGTGAGCTGTCTTTGCATGGGAGTAGGTTAACACAGTTGTTTTGCTGTGCTTGCTCGAGGCTCTTGTTATTTGCAGCTGAAAAGCTCAATCAAGGTTCCAGTTACATATGTGAAAAATGGCGTTATCAAACGTTTAGCCAACCTCGTTCGGGCGGGTAGGAGAGAACCCTGGGAACGAGGTTGACGTTTGGCTGACTCTTAATTGGAGCTCTCTGCAATAACTCATTGCAATGGTTTTACTTACGTTTACAAGAACAGACTCCGTCTCCTCATTGTCGTTTTCTTGAACTTGGACGTTAACTATGTCCAGCCTCTCTACCACCCTGCTTCTAGTATTATTATCAAATCTCACCTCTCCTGTTATTCCAGCAAACTTTACCTTGAATGCAAATTAAGAAAAAGGGAAATGACAAGACATATGAGAAATTGCTGCAACAGGAGTTGGGTAAACATTTTATTTGATCGTGTGTAAAGTCACAATTTTTCTACGACAAAAAACTACTTAGTGAGACATCATTTTTAGTTACTTTATTATTAAGGTTCTTGAGCATTTCTATTCCACTTGTACTTCGCTTTCCTGATGTAAAGCAATTTCCTAACTTGGGAATTTTTCCAGCTGCGTCCTTTTTAAAGGCGTCCACTACCGCGAATAAAGTATCGTTGACCAAAGCATAGATAACCTAAACAAATGAAATAGAAGCGAGTGGAGTATTAGAATTAGGATAAGTACATTTTCTTCTTCCGGCTAATAACTGCACTTTAGCTTGCAAACGCAGACTTATTTCTGGTCTTCGCTTCTCTCTACCCGAAAAGTAAACTAGTCAAATTCCTAAATACGCCAGCTCGCGAGGTCGCGACGAATCACTCGAGCTTTCTTTTTATCCTCTATTCCGATTGGTCACCAACAACACAAAAGGCGGTTTACGTCACACAATTCGTTTGACGGCTCGGGTTCGCAGACATTACTTTTCGGGTGGAGAGAAGCGACGACCGTACTGTACGTCTGCGTTCCGGCAAACTAAATGCATTTCCGGTTTTCTAAATATTAGCAACATAAGCTGCGGAAAGCAAGTAGTTATCGAAGTACCTCGGGTGTTTTCTTGAGGAGGCCTTTTTTTGTTTTTCTCTCAGCATCCTCCTTTAATTTTTGTGCCTTCTCAGGATCTGTTAAGTTCACCCGGAGACCTACAAGTCCCTTAAAACATGTTTTAGATATATTTCCATTAAAGTCCTATGGAAGGAAACAATAACGAAAACGAATAATGAGAATCACTGTGACAATAGATCTAATGATTTTGATATATATTAAAATTCATACTTCACTCCGATGCCTCAAGGAATAAAACAAATTTATTCACCACTAAAATTTGAGGTGATTTCTCTTTTCCCCCAAGCTTCGGCACCAAATAACTAAGTTTACAAATAACTGATAAGCACTCGCAAATCCCCTTTTTACCTGCTTCGATACACCTTTACCGGTTACAGGAAAAGTTGCAAGTGTGTTTTCTAAATCAAGACATTTCTTCAAACAGTATGTATAAACATCCTCAGGAAATGTTTTAAAAAGAAATAAATTTCAAAATGTTCTCGGCTGAGCTTCTAAGACTAAATTAAATAAGCTACATCATGTTTTCTAATACTTGTACTAAACCTTATTCACAGTAATCTCCCTGTCCGCACGCGGCAAGGGGATTGAGGCATTGTGTCACGTGGTTTCTCAGGGGGGCGAACAACGAAATAGATCGTCTTCACTTACGTGATCAGTGGCTATGTTGATTTCTCAGAATAAAAGACAGTCTTTTATATGCAGAGAAAATAGTTCCACAGGATTATATTGGTACACCAAAATGGCCGCCGTTTCATTGTTTTGTACACCAATATGGCCGTTGTGACGTCATGTGAAAACGACTATAAAGTACTTTAAGCTTTCAAGACGATAATTCATCATTTTCACAAAGACTATAATGCACTTTGTTTACCTTCCTCCCACCCCCACCCCCCCCCCCAAAAAAAACAAATCCATGACTATTGTTTTCAATTTCTCCTGGGTATTACAGTCATCCCAAGGGAAATCGAATACAATGCTTATGCAAACGTTTGGGGATAAACAAGGTGCATTATAGACTTTGTGCCAAAAATGAATGGCAAATGAAGGGGAAAAGTGATCATTGAGACTTTCTCGGATGCAACAACGACCTTAGACATCCTCACAGCAAGCGACAATTAAGTAAAACTCGACGGAATTTATCCAATCCCCCCTCCCCCCGAAAGAAAAAAATGCGCACCATATTCAAAGCAAACCATCTGGATTTTTCATTCATAGCACCAAGTTGTAAAGCCTTTAAAAGATAAAAAATATATATTTAATTAGTCAAATTCATTATTCTGACAACTAAATTGGATAGTCAACTTAAATACGAAAAAATTCAGCGTCGGTTTTAATTTCAAGTTCGTCAGAGTAGGCTGCATCCTTGACGAATTCAATTTGTTGTTGCCTTGTTGACTACACATATATATTAGTTTTAAAGGGAGGTAAATAGTCGTTTATATAAAAGAAAACGTGATGCGTCGAACAATGTATCAAACATTATGCACTAACTCTGAAGGAATAGTTACTTTAGTATTTACCAAATCAGTATTTTTTTTTTAAATAAAGGAGGTCATTTTAAAGAGCTTTGTTTATGTTTTAATTGACAATGTTTTAGGGAATGTGTCGAGTGCAATTTCAAGAATTTGTTAAAAATTCACTGTGAATGAATTTTTCTACGCAATCAGTAACCACCGGCAAGCCAAATTTCGTAGCTTTCTTTGTATTTGTTTTTACAGCTCTAGCCTGTGACAGGCTCTCAGATAGTAGGATCGTCCACAAAACTGGACGCCATATTAATTCCCGTCCTAAAACGGTAAATAACCAAGGACATTTAGTAATTCAGTAGATTCATCTTTCGTATCATCTAAAGAATTAGGCAGATCGAAGAAGGTTCGACAGCACCCTCCGAGATCGGCATTATTAAAAAGGCGGGCAATTTTAGCCCAGCCTTCCACTCGAAGGAATTTCTACTCTAAAGAATGCCATTTAAAGCTACGTGCAAACGGACGCAATAACTCCCAACAATGTTGGGAGTTGTTGGGCCAACAATCTTGCGTCCGCTTGCACGGGGCTAAAAGTTTGCCCGCTTTCAAATTTTGCGCAACAATATGCAACAGGGTGTGCAAACGGACTCAACATGTACCATCCAACAATGTTGGGAGTTGTTGGCCAAGAATGTTGCGTACGCGGTTTGCGCATAGCCTGGCACACAGTTTAAAGAAAGAGTAAATAAGACTAGCTACATCACACACTTATTGATTCTGTCTAAGTATTCAGTAAAAAACTAAAATTTAGGAGCTAGACCTGTACCTTCTCCAGGATATCATCCAGGTTTTCCGGTCTGCAAATGACCAGCACGATATTTGCACCAGTCTTTGGAAGAACTTCAAGTGCACGTTGAAATTCTTCTTCGTTGTTTATGTTTACTTCAGGGATTGCGTCAACTTCAAATCTTTCGAGTTCACGAGCTATTGAGTACACTTTCGTTGCAACTCTGGAGTACTCGTCTAAAAGAAATGGTGAAGTTTATTAGAGTTTCCACCAAAAGAAATTCTCAGTGCTAAATTAAAACACGGCGAGAGACTTTTCAGAAAATCAGCACTTGTAGCGTGTTCAAAGAAATAAAGGAACCAATATCCAGACATCCATATCTTGACTTAACACGTAGAAAACAAATCAGGTATAGCGTAACTGACATAATAGACGCCAGGGGCGTTTATTTAACTTTAGGAGACCAAGAAGGGCGTTTAATAGAGGCTTTTAAAAGAGATGCAGTTATTTTCATAACTGCAACAAGCTCAAAAAAACATATAATGCTTTCGGAGAAAATAAAAGAGAATTTATAAACAGCGGAATACCCAGTTCATTCATTGACACAAAGTGTACGTCCAGGCCGTTTAGAATCCTCTTTAAGGTAATTGTGTTGTCATCGTTAGTCTGTCCTTACTTTGAACTTGACATCGAAAAACGCAATACGTAAACCCTTGTTAATCAAGCAAGAAACTGAAGAAACTTTATGATTTTGCTCCCTTTTGCTAATTCTTAGTATTTAAGAGTGATTGTCATGGGCAGCGTCTATTAGGTAAGGGGCATATATTAGAGATAGGCGTCCAATACAAACTCAACATCGTAGAAGAGGCGTTTTTTGACAAAAGGCGTTCGTTTGATAGGCGGCGTCGATTAGATTATCTACCGTACTTCTCGGTTATTCTGGTTAACAGTTGTTATTATACCGTAGTAACTTCATTTCAAATTCTCTGTTTTGTTCTCAATTTTCAATTTCCCTTTCCGCGTGCTCGTTCCCCGCTACCCGTTTCCCGATCCCCATTTTGAATTATCGCCTACCTTCAAACACAATTGCCACTGGTTCCCTGGGACTGTCTTCACCAACGGTAAACACTATGACGTCAATTATGGCACGTGCGTACATATCATAAGACGGCAATGCAGAGTAAACAAATCGATTTGATAAGTCTCGCAAAATGGGCTTGAAGCTGAATAACGGTATTCCCAGCACCTCAGCAAACGAAAACGAGTGGTGGTCACCAAAGGACAAATCAAATATTGTTATTGCGCACGACATGTCTTTCAAGTTATCTGGTAAAAAAGATAAAAAAGAGGGAAATAAATGATTGAAAATGGTTTAACTACAGGTGGTTTATTCAGGCCTAGTTAGTAGAAGAGACTGGTTAAACGTTAAAGTTAAATATAACAATGCTGTGATCAGAACAAACGGATCAACACCAAACTTTCACACCCGGACACGTGGCTGATCTTGTATCGGCAACATGCTCTTCTTTACCGGCTTTAAAAGTACTTACTGTATGATAACAACTCCTTCGATGATGTCGTTCTGATGGATGTTAAGTTAATGTATTTATCCCCGGTAAGTGTCCTGTTGACGTCAGTTACACTTTTTCTCAGCATATTGGCAAGGAGGTCATGGTTGGGATGATGAATTACACCTATAAAAATATTTTATTAAACAAATATTAAGTTATAATCTAAAAGTTCATTGTATAGCTGTCGGCTCACCGGCCTTCCACGCCGACGTTCGTAGGGGAGTCGTATTTCTTCCTTCCCCACGACAGGGAGAGAGGGAGAAAATGTGATTCCCCTAAAATCGCTTGGGTGAGAGGCTATCGTTTCACCAGTTGTATGCCAAAATTAACAGCAATAGAACCAACTAGAAACAATCTTGATCTCCCAATTGCAACTAAATATCTTTATACTTTTGTCGCTGTTTGCAAAACTGGATTTGACTTGCAAATATTTTAGTATTTACAGCTATCTGACTGTTAAAGGTCTTGGTAGTGTTGTTCAAAAATTAAGACTGAGTGAATACACGATGTTAATGAAGACTCAAAATATTGGTTAAAGCGAAGTCATCACAATTGGCCGCCTAAGGTGAATTTTTTACCTTCGTTAACTTCAAAATGCTATCCCGATTACTCCCTGTTTTATAAAGCAATTGTTATATAAATAACAAATAAACGCTTTTGTAGATGGTAAATCAAAGACGCGCTTGAAAATTATTGTTTCCTGGACCTAATCGTTTCATCTGTGTACTTTTACGTGTTATGAAGGGAATTTACGTATGGTCAATTTTGAGAGCATGCAGCTCGGATTGCTTTTCGTTTTCAGATATTAAATGTGTACCATTTTTAACAGAAATATTTTGAAATGTACTTGAGTAAATATAATTTGGCAAAGACTCCTTCGCTAATGAAATAATTCAAATATTTCATTACTTACCTATTAACTGGATGCTAGCAGCTTCTCGTTTGTGAACTATGTTAGCCAACATAAGGGTCACTGAAAGACTCAGCACAATGCCACGCATTTTGTTGTTTTCTTCAACCTGGGACGATGATGAGTAAAGGAACTAAAATAAGTTACCTGACCTTTTGAAGGCTCTTAGATTTTGAAAAAATGAAGAACAATTTATCGGATGTCTCCTCAATTCGCTACATTCTTAAAGTGAATAATTTACTAAGCAAAAATGACAGCGCTTTATAAATTTTTTAGAAAGTGAAAAATTAACGCATCATCTTAAGAGCATTTACATTACAGGGAACTGCTGAAAATTTAGAATAATAAGCTTATGACTTTTCTCTTTGGACAAATTATAATCTCCGAAGTAATCTGAAATTATTGAAATATTTATTATCCATTTATCTTACTTCAAATATATAAAAATATTTGGTAATAAACAAGCAGTTCTTTATTATAACTACATTACCCCTTAGGTGTATGTGTATCTCTTTATGTGCCTTTTTTTACATATCCGAGTACTGAGAAAGAGTTCACTGCTTTTCCGAACTAAATATTTCTACATATTTCTATTTTCTTCTGTTTTTCTTATTTATCTTAGTAGATAGGAAAGTGATTAATTATTCATTTCAACCAGGATGATGACATTAAACTGAACAACATGTCCAATTAACTATTAATTGAGTCTTCAAAAATATATATTTTTTTTAGTTCTTGTACTAAATGCGTATCAACTTAACACCGTGACCTGTTAATGTATAACACTTTAACATAATATTAGTTTTAAACAAATGGGACCTCAAGTTTTAAAATAGAAAACTAGTAACAGACAAAACCTCTTTTCTTTAAAAATCAGAAAATTATGTTATTATTGTATTATTTATTGAACTGAATATTTTATAAAGTGGGACGATTCCACAAAATTGTTTAGATTAAGAAGAGCCATTTTCTAATTATTTCAAACTTAAGGAGACAGTAAAACTAGCTTTCAAAGGAAAAACAGCTTTGAGTTTGATGAGTTCTGTTACATGTACACTGTTGATGAAAAGACTATATTAGAGATCCGCATATTTTTGAAAACAGATATTTTCTTCTCCGTATTCATAAAAAATAAGCTTCCACACGTAGCGTATTCGAATCGTTTTCGCCTGTCCACACGAACACGCTAAAACGATGGAAACCGTGTACGCCTCTTCCACACGTCACGTATCTGTTTTTGTTTGAAAAGGGAGATTTTTCGGCTCCGGTTTGGCCTACCGTCCACACGCATTCGGTGAAAACGGTCACCGAAACGCATCTTTTCAAAAACGCTCTCTAGAGAGGAGATTTTTGAAAACGCTGGAACTCGTCTACGTGTGGACGGATGAAAACGGAGATTTTCGAATACAATGATGTCATAAATTATATACTAATTACATTACGCATGCCCTGTGAGGGATGCTAGCGTTTTCGTGTGAACGGGGAAAGGGGGAGGGGGGGGGAGGAGCCGTTTCGAATACGTAAATTTTGGACGCGTAAATTTTCAAAAACCAAGGACAAAATTGTCCGTTTTCAAAAATATCGGGATACGTGTTGACAGGGCCTGAAGCGACGATCGCATTGTCATTTCGAGTAAAAAATATATACCCAAAATGTGATGCAAAACAATTCAGAGTTTTTTTTTTTTGCTTATTGAACCTTTTCCTTTCCTCAGTTTTTCGTCCCCGTCGTCGTCGTCGTGGTTGCTCGAACTCGCTGGATGTGCAATTCTTGATCTGGAATTTTCATTGAAAAAGCGGCCATTTTATGGAAAACGCGCGTCGAAAACGATGTCCTCACGTACCCATAGAGAGACCCTAATTGGTAGCCAGTGGAGGCTAAGTAAGGAGGGAGTGATGTGAGCAGTGTCCAAAATTACAGAGGAGCCTTTACAGCAGGTTGTTAGGCAGGCCATACAATGGGCCGTCTATTTAGGCTGGTTTTCATTAGCAAAGGAGTCGTAGTTGGAGTCATAATCAGAAGCGTAGAGCTTATGATCTAGTGAAAACAGCCTTCCGATTCCGCTTACGTTCCGCTTTTGATCTAGTGAAAACCAGATTGCCGGCGTCGGAAGCTGAAGCAGAAGAACTAAACCAATCACAAAGCGTGGGAACGTGCGTTTTGATTGGTTCATCTTTCCGCTTCTGCTTCCGACTCCGACAATCTGGTTTTCACTACCTTAATAAGCGGAACTCAAACGACGGAGTAGGATGCGGAGTCGGAAGAAAAGGAAATATTCTGATTCTTATTACTCCGATTTCGTCGTGTTTATGACTCCCCTTAAGACTCCGATTTTTTATTTGCACTAAGTCATAAGCTCTCTTACGACTCCGCTTACGACTCCGACTCCGACTCCGACAATTGAAAACCAGCCTTTACAGCAGTGCAAACGACTTATTACAAACGCATCAACCAAAATCTGAGTACTGAACGATTAAAGCTGAGAAACTTCCAATATTTCTTCTTACATTATAAAAGGGGGCTTTCAGATGGTATTACTATATGTGCATCCATCTTTAAGTGTCGATTAAAACCAGGTACCAAGGTTCTTTACTTTGCTAGCCGGTGCAGTTGTACTGTCTCCTACTCGCAGAGTCAATATTAATTTTAGCTAGTTGTTTTCTCGTCCCAGTGATGGTAAATGCTGTTTTATCGTCGTTTACTTTAAGCTTGTCCGACAGCACCCTTTCTTTGATGTCTGCAAGAGATTCCAAGCTGATCAGATTTTCTTGTTATAATAAGGTCCAAGGTGTGTTCGCCAATGTGACTTGGAACAGCATTATATTGCACGGGCCCAGTGCTCTCGAGTAGCTCCCTTAGTCTGAGCGTATCAGAATTATCTGCCACATTAATCAATATGAAGTCTTGGGTAATCAAGAGATTGCTAGCATTGAAGACTGTAAACTCGAGGAATTTGAAACTCCTCCGGGAAAACACTCATAGCCGCAAGGTGGACTTCGTAGCATGGTAGTCTGTAGATGTATATCAAATGTACTCGCTGGGATTCCATTCAGAGTACACAAATGATTGGAATCTAACTGTATCATCCTCGAATTATCTCTTAAAAAGACTTATGTACTACAAAATGGTTTTCTTCTGTTTCAAACTCGTTTTTCTAGTCCTTGCTTTCCTGGGAAAAGGAAATAATATTTGAATCAAGGTGTTGAATTAATGCACAATTATAACATTCAGTTTCAGTTTCTTCTCGGCGATGTAATGCTGTAGCTGGTATCTTGGCTTTAATAATTAAAAACAGTGAATTAACTTTCATCTCCTCTTTTTTTGGAGAGATCTGTATTTCATTCAGAGTCCAGGACCCACGATTGTTAGAAGGTCGATTAGGTCTAACCCGGGGTTGAATTTTAACCTGAGTTTAGATAGATTTTCTTTTGTTTCCAAAGCATTTTCTTCGATAATTTTCTCTTTTCTATTTAGAGCACCCTCTCAAAAATTGTAGGCAAAGGGAATTCAACTGAATTTGCCCTCTAACACTGGGTTATCTTTACTCAGCTTTGAACAACCCGGTCCCGAGTATGTAAAAGGTTTCTTCAGAAGCAGGCTGAATGGCAATATTTTGTTGTTGTTGTTGTTGTCGTTTTTGTCTTTGTTACCTTTATTTTGATTTTTTGATTTGTTTGTTTATTATCTTTTCATTTGAACTTGTTCTTTGGCTAGTCTAGGTCCCAAATTTAACCAATCTAGTTATGATTGCAAAAATTATCTGTCAACTGTCACATGGTACCCGGTTGGTAATTTCCCAGTGAGCCACTGGCATTAACCTAATCACGACTTCCTTTACGTGAGAGCTCCTAGAATTTATTTACCCTTTCGCTACCTTTTGTTTAAGTTCTTTATTTTAACTCTACCTCTCTGTTCCATTGCAATATATTGAAGACGGGGGTGATGTGGGAATTGTCAAATTTTTCTTCTGGCTGGTCAAGAGAGAGGATGTCAAAAAATTCTGTATGATTTGGGGGAAATATGACAATAATATATGCTGATTTTAAAATTTTCCTGCCCTCAGTCTTAAGCTGAGTGCAAAAGGATGCAACAACTCCCAGTTACAAAGTTGAGACCTGCAGTGCATCGTGGGAAGGATATATACAACCCATAAGACTTTGTAAACTTGAATTCGGTAGCCATCTTGGCGCGTGTGTGGCCCCAACAATCTTGGAAGAGCTGTGCAAACGAGCAACATTGTTGCGCTACGCTTCGGCGATTACAGAACAAAAGAAATCATGGAATTCGAACTAAGTAGTTAGCTCAAAAATTTGACCCGTTTTAAACTTTGGGCAACAAATAGCAACAACACGCAACAACATGTAACAGGATGTGCAAACGGACGCAAAATGTATCATCCAACAATGTGGGAAGTGTTGGCCAAGAATGTTGTGTCCGTTTGCATGGGGCTTTAGATCAAATAATCCTTTTAGATCAAACTCAGAGGCGTGGCGTTTCTGAAGTGTTTTTTTACAAAATCAGTTTCAAGCGGGTAACTCAAAGCGCTCAGCCAAATAATCATGCTCTCTTCATCACATAGATTAAGAAAAAATCCTCTCTGTTTGAGCTAATCAGCATTCAATAATTTTTCCCCGTATGTGATAATGTTTGTTTATGGTCGACAACGGCAAGTGATATTGAACCTGAGGCTAGGCTGTAACTACCCATTTCTCACCGGAAAAAAACACGCAAAGAACACTTCTAAATTTTTCTGAGCTGTTTTTTTACAAATCAGTTTCAAGCGGGTAACTCAAAGCGCTCAGTCAAATAATCATGTGCTCTTTATTACACACATTAAGAAAAAATCCTCTCTGTCTGAGCTAATCAGCATTCAATAATTTTTCCCCGTATGTGATAATGTTTGTTTATGGTCGACAAAAGCAAGTGATATTGAACCTGAGGCTAGGCTGTAACTACCCATTTCTCACCGGAAAATAACACGCAAAGAACACTTCTAAATTTTTCTGAGCTGTTTTTTTACAAATCAGTTTCAAGCGGGTAACTCAAAGCGCTCAGTCAAATAATCATGCGCTCTTTATTACACACATTAAGAAAAAATCCTCTCTGTCTGAGCTAATCAGCATTCAATAATTTTTCCCCGTATGTGATAATGTTTGTTTATGGTCGACAAAAGCAAGTGATATTGAATCTGAGGCTAGGCTGTAACTACCCATTTCTCACCGGAAAATAACACGCAAAGAACACTTTTAAATTGACAATATTTACTGATTGTGACTTGAGTAATACAAATTACAGCTAACGTTTTATACCCCTAGTAATAGTACAAATGCAAACAATTTTCGGTAAAGTTTCTCTAAAAACAATTAATTTTACTTTCTACAAGGATAAATAATCCTCTCTTGCTTTCTGAGATTAAGACTTTTAGCAAGGCGGGTTCCTTTAAAAGAAGAAGTAGCCGAGAGGTATATTTTATTAAGAACCAGGAGGAAAACAAAGAAACGACAAAGGAACCTGCCGCCGCAAATCAATATCGGTATAAATCGTTAACAATAAGTAATGAGCTCGAATAAAAAAGACAGTGTGATGTATGTCCAACTGCAGACAGTACTGTTTCGGCCTTCTCCCTAATATGTCTATATTTTCGAAGTTTCAACCACGATCACTGTAGTTATAAAGACATTTTTATTATACATGGTAGACTTAGATCGCCTGTCTGAAAAGCCGTCGATATATATATATTCATTAAAAAGATAGTTTAGCGGGAATTTCTGAAAAATTTTTCCTCTTGAGGAGGGAACGGCATTTACAACAGACTGGTAGTCCTGTAAAAACTTCTTCAATTATCTGAGCGCTGAAGCTGCGTCAAAAATGGCTAAAAAAGCTGTCAGACTTCAGAATTGTTAATGAACCTAGCAATTTTTTTTCCTCAGTTTTTTCTTCTATGTAAATATTGATAAGAAATTATCATAGGGAATTGGAACCGACTTCAGAATTGGGTGACAAAAAAATTTGAGATTATCAGTTTTGCTTTGTGTTGACTACTTAATGAGAAAATAAAAATTAAACTGACCACAGGCAAGAGAGAATGATCTAAGCTTAGCTCATTTTCTCTTGCCGCAGAACAAAAAGCTGAGAACAAAAACGTTCTCGTCTGCTACTGTCAAATCTAACACGATGGAAACCGAAGTCAAATTATCCATCGCCATACCCAAAACAATAATAAATTACTAAAGAGAATAATGCGTAATTAGCACCACTGACACTCATAAGAATTTTGCGAGGGTGGCCGTGTATATTTGAGCCGAAAAAAACTGAACTCAAACAACAATTGCGCTACACCAGTTTCATGTTAACAACAGATTTCATGGAACTTAATTTTTAAAAAATACTCTACCTAAAAAAAGGTAAGCAAATTACTGGGTCTTGTTTAGTACTATGACAAGCACGTTTCCTGTTCAGTAGAACTTAGCTAACCACGACTAGTTCCCTAAATATTATTCTCGATAGAGGTGTTACTGTCATTAGTAACCCATTTCTATTACTGTGTGAACGTCACGAGTGGTATTTGAAAAAGAAATATTAATCATAAACGAATACCAATCTTAATATGCCGCTCATAGGCCCTAGGCTTATGAAAGTGGTCTCTTGTTGGCCTACACCGACCCGGAAACCAACATGCATAGCCAAGCTACATACAAAAACGGTTTCCTTTATAACACTCAAGGCAGGTTCTCGGAAGAGTCTCATTGAGACATTTAACAGTTGTATTTTACTGGAACCTAATGTAACAATTTGTGTTCAAGTTGGTAAAGACATAGCCTTCGACGCAGGCGTTTTTAAGGGAGCCCGCATTTCGGGAAGGACGAAATACGAGCTCCACTAAAAACAGCTGCGTGGCCCAAAGCTAGTAAAGTCAGAGCTTAATATAAGATATTTAACAATAACAGCACCAAAATGAGTGGGGTGGTGCTTCTAACTGCAAAACGTTTCCTGTAAACAGGAAGATGGATTTGGTTATACAAGTAAATTCAGAAATGAAAATATGGAGATCTCTAGAGTACTAGCAAAACTCCATAATATTTCTTCAAATTTGATCCATCTCCAAGAGCAAATCTAAAGAGTCGTATAATTAAACGTTTGTTTTTCGCGTTAAGTCCAAACATTCGATCGGAAGTTAAGTTACTGCGGCAGAGGCCTCAATGAATGATTGTGATGACGCAAAAAAATAAAATTGATGCAGCTTTAAACCCTTTACTCTCAATCAAGAGGGACATGACTAACGGAAGATTACAAATTTCACTTGAAATGGCATCGTGTGCTTGAACAGGTGCCAGTGTTTTTTCTTTTCTTAATATTTTATATCGTTTATATTGGAGGATGGATGGCAGAATTTTTGTTAGAAACTCGATCAATTCACCAGTGGAATTTACAAGTTATCTGCACATTTAATTACTTAGGTTTGCCAATTTTGGCAGGGTCTCTGAAACGGCGCCTGATGCCAATTACTGCGGGCCCGTAATATCACCCCCCCGCCCCCCCCCCCCCCCACCTGAGAGACCCCCAAACCCCCCAACTCTTTACCAACAGTGGGTGAGTTTTTTTAACAGCGTCCCAAAG
The DNA here is from genome assembly GCA_964035705.1 of Porites rus. Lineage (NCBI taxonomy): Eukaryota > Metazoa > Cnidaria > Anthozoa > Scleractinia > Poritidae > Porites > Porites rus. The sequence goes on from OZ038002.1 coordinate 8,255,396, forward strand.
AATTTATATGTGGGAGGGTTGTGAGAGGGGGCCTACGGTTTATTGTCCTTATCCGAGAGAGAACTGGAAAGTCCAACCGTTTGCAGACGTCCTTTCAAAAGCAGCACTTTCTGTTCTGTTAGTGTAGGTTCAGCCGGGGTTTGAACCAGCGGCCTGACCGGGGCTTATCCATCTGAGCTCACCGGGCAACGCTCTAGACTTACGGTGTTTTTAACATAATAGACAGTATTCGTATTCTCCTACAGTCCTGGGACGAGTAGGCCTTGATCATGAATGCGAGGCTCATGCGGGGAACCTCTCGCTAAGAGGACAAACAAATATGAGAAAACTGCGGCTGAGTTTGCCGAATTTAAGGAAAATTTTTAACATTGTAAAGTTCTGAAGGGCTTACACACTTAAGAGAGATCATTATTTCAAACAACAAAGGAAGACCTGCTCATTATTACCAAGAAAGACGGATCCTAATCATAATTATATTGATGAGAAGAGCGCTAATGGTGAGCGAGTTTATAATTTAATATAAATAGAGATGTTCTCAAAATCCCTGAAGCCATTTTAATTGTAATTTTCAGTGTCCTTTAAACTTTTTGAAGAATACCTTTTATTGAAATGGACGTAATTATCGAAAGCCTGCGATAAAGTTAACAGTGATGTTGTCACACCAGCTTTGCAGTTGAAATCTTCTAACAGAGCGGATGCAAAATCTTGTGTATTTGAAGCAAACCAAACGACTCATTCAGTGGATAATTCAATACTTATCAGGACGGGTCTTAGCGTTCTGCACACAGTCCATGTGCATTTTAAGGAAGTTACACCAGTTTGAACAAAGATGACTAGGTAAAGTTTATTTTTAAATTTATGTTACATTATCTTCGATAACAACTGTGTGAGAGTACAAAAACGTGCACGCAGTTGAACACAGAGTTTGGTACAGACGATAATACTGAGCAGTTTAAACGCACACAAGGGAAAAAGAATAATAAGAAGAATAAAATTGTATAACAAGGATTTGAGTATTGACATTTTGACACAATATACCATTTTCTTGATTACTTCTTTTTTCTTCCGTTGGCTTCGTGGCTTTTTAAATTTTCCTGTTAGTACGACCAGCTCTTCTCACAGTTTTGTTTTTTGGAACATATATCCCTTTAGCTTACCGTAAGGTTTCAGCTTTTCAATCTTGCAGTTTCTTTGCTGATTTCTATCGTTTTGCAGCGATTCAGCCGGGACTAACCAATGTATGTTTGTGTTTTTGCCAAAAAGTTCCCCGCTTTAGCCTCGCAATCATGCTGTGAAGTCTCTCGTCCCAGGGCCGTCGGGGAATACGAATATCGTCTATTGAATAATTGACGAAAAAGGAGAAACAAGAACGTGTAAGAAGGGGAACTCAGGCTAAATCACTAGATATAAATATATTGCAGAGAGCCACGTTTCAATGTTCTTCTCGATCTTGATATGGCTACCGTAGACTGCGGGAAATTACCACGTTCTTAAATTGAGAGGAAACGAGGAGAGAATATTTACTCACTTCCTGCAAGGCCAAGGCCAAACGTCGAATTTTTCATGAGACGAACCAAAGTACTCGAATTAACTTCATGGAAAAGTTCAACGTCTGCCTTGGTTAAGTTCGTCTGAACAAGTTTAGATCGACCATCAAGTTTTATCCGTCTGTTTTAGGTGATAACGTCTCATTGGTTCCACGCCGCTTCATTAACATAATTTAGGTAATTTAATTTACGTCGAGGAAAGTTACAATTTGCATCGTCTCATGGCAATTGTTCGACTTTTGGTCTTAGATCCAGAGCCATCTGACCATTTTAAATACAGAATGAACAAAGCAATTTACCTAGAATTAATATCATTGTGGAAATCAAACTTTGCTTTCGACAAGGTAGTTGAAACGTACACTTTTTCGGTTCTATAGAGTCATAGTCAAGTAATGACATTTTACAGGAGGGCAACTTAAACTAAGACTGTAAATATCGTTATGTAAGTTTTAACTATCTTATTGTAAAAACCAAAATTTGGTTTCTACAATGATATGAGTTCTCGGTCATGCTTTCTTCATTTTGTGTTCTCCAGACGTGTAGCATTCGTTTGCGAAAAACAAGCTCTTTGTATGAAAAGATATCTGGGAATGTTGCGATCATGTATCAACGAGTCTCTTATGTGCTCCCACAGCTAAAGAAAGAATTTGTCTCCCCATCAGTGCTGTCTTGAGCACATATGTAGATACACGAGCGGGGACGTGCCAACAAATCTGCGCAGAATTCATACAAGTTTCACTTCTCAGATCCATTAATCAAGAATCATACGGTTTTGTTCTCCAAAGTAATGGCCATAAGGCAAGTCATCCACATCACGTTACTTTATCTGCTGAGCCATATATTCATCGGGGTGGTTTCTGAACGTTGTATCAAAGGTGGTTCCGGAGAATCCATTTATGGCTGGAAGTTACAAGGGCACATTTACAAGACTATGAAGGCAAACTTCGGATATGAGTGCTTACTTATCTGTCGTCGGGACAACAGATGTCAGAGTTTCAACTGGGTTATCTCCCTTAACATGTGTGAGTTCAGTGATAGAACCAAACAAGCCAGATCTGAGGACTTTGTTCCGGACCCAGATAGATTTTATCATAGAAGAGACATGAATCGAGGTAAAATGAGTTTGGTTGCCTTTTATTGGGGATATGGTAGATATTTGGGATATGGTAGATATCTGATACGAACCTTTTAATATCTTTTACTTTCAAAAACCAAAACCCTGAAATCCTTTCACAACAGCAAATCGATAAGACTAGCCTTTAGTTTTGAAACCACAGATAAAGTTCATTTTTACATACATTGCTAACTAACGTTACATATTTTCCTTTCAGCACCTCTTGGATCCTCTCCTGAGCTCCCAGCGGAAACGTGTAGTGAGATCAAAGCGAGCGAAGAAGAAGCAGCGAGCCAGAAGTACTGGCTGAGTATCATCACACCTGGTTTCCCTGTGCTTGCATATTGTGATATGGAGACCGAAGGCAAGTTTTAAACTAACACGCTAGTTCCTGTTCGGTAAAACTACTAGTCCAGCGATGAAAAAACCTGCGATAATTATGATCCACCCTTGCTTGCGCTTGCCGCATGTAAAAAGACAGAAAGAATGTATAACTTGATTTAGTTAAAGTGCCTTATTCTTTTTCAAGATAGCCTATAACGTCAGCTTACTAAAAGTTACGTACTTGAAGTTGTTTCTTTTTATTCTTATTGCAAAATATGGGCCAGAAAGGATTATTTTGCTATTTTTGAGTTTTAAACAATGATCTGAAGAGTTGAGTTTACAGTTAGCATTCGAGCTTGCTATTTTTAAATGGCTAAAACCCTTTCTATCTCTAATTCCCCAACCCCAAGACGAGAGACAAGTGTTTCCTTCCAGGCTCCTTTAACGATGTATCTCCTGTGTATGATTAATGTTTTAAAGGCGTTCCTTTTTGCATTCATAGATATCGACGAGTGCAGCGCTATTCCCTCCGTTTGTGATGTGAATGCAAACTGCCAGAACAAGGTCGGCTCTTATCTCTGTACATGCAAACCTGGTTTTGTTGGAGACGGAAAAACGTGCAGCAGAGGTATTAATCTCCTCTAAACTTCTATAATCCTTGCAATATCAACACGCCTAACACGAGGTTTCGAATACATCGTGTACTTGAGCCGTTGTTTGGTTCAATACTTAATGGAGCCGAAAATTTCATTTTGCAGTGCAAATAGTGGCATAATGCAGTGACATGAAAAGAATCGATAACGATGTAACTGATGGAACCTACAATTTAACTTCACTTGCCTGGAAAATCTCAGTAGGTGCAAACTGTTTTTTCATTTGTTAATGTGAAGCAATAGACCTTTTTAGTTTGTGTTTTGTTTACCCATTTCAGAACACGTGATGGTACCAAAGAAAACTGTTTCTTTCAAATGCCGTCCTGTCCACGTGCATAAATTAATATATTGAGTATGAAAACACAAAAGGCAAATTCCCTTTAGAACATCACGTGATCTGACCTTACAAGCTGAAAAGGTTTATTGTTGCTTATTACAGAGCCTTTTCATATGACCTTGCGCCGTCCGCCATGTTAGTGTACCGGAACAATGCGTCCAAGCCAAAATCACGCTTTGTTTAGGGCATACATGCACAATAAGCAAGCGTTCACGTTTTCTTCGGCTCTCCTAAAATGAGGAAACCATAGCTTACGTAACAGTAAGCGCGTTTCTATCGGAGTCACGTATTTCTAGTTTAAATAAATAAGGGAAACGACTTTTCGATCGAATTTTCCTCAAGTTCTAGGTAGAAGTCGAGAGATCGATAGATCGGAAGGGTTCTATTATATCATGATTGTATCTTTGGGGCGTCTTTTCGACATCGCCGCCATTCCTCTGGGTCTTAGTCCTTTCGCGGTCTAAGCAATGTTTTCGATTTGTGTAAGCCAATCAGATTACAGGAAATCATATATCCGGTTCTCTTTGTGGCCCCCACTAATAAAACGGCGGCCATGTGGATGACCCATACCATTTCTATGGGAGTTGAACTATTTTCGTATGCAAGCGCTTTCTTTTGTCGCAATAAATTTACATCGCTACTGGCCACTTGGGTGAAAACTTTCTATAGAAAACACTGTACAACTAATCATGTTAACTCATACTATGTCATTGATTTATCTATTAAGGTTTACTGTGATATGACATCTTCTGGCTATGGATGGACCCTCATCGCTCGGTTCTCGAACAAAGACACCAAACGTTGGATGAGTGACACCGGGTTTTGGTGGTACGACAGAAATATTAGTTTTGGGATAACGACTGATTCATCGCACAATGCTGACATGATCTCTCCAGCATTCTGGCTGGTCAGAGGTAACGAGCTGAAAATCACGCGCAGTGATGACCATCAACATGTCGCTCTATTGCAAACCACTGGAAACTGTTTGGGGGGACAGACATTCAGATCGAAAATAACCACTTATGGTAACTTCAGGGATGGTGCCATTTGGGCAAGTAACCGATGTCTGGGTCGGTGTACTGTTCAATATGGCGGTCAGTACGCAACAACTGGAGGCTTCAAACACGCAACATGTACAGGAAACATCCAAGGTTCTAATGCAATCGGCTTCTGGTGTGACTGGGACACAGGTGATGGAGCGGTGATGATGATTGGTGGAGGAGGCAAAACCTGTTCACGTGCTGACCACGGAATTGGAATAACAGAAGCTAACGCGGCATCTTTTGATAAAGCTGGAACCCAAGAACACGATTTTGGGGATGAGGCTAACTCGGCACAAGATGAAACATACTCCCTAAACCTGTGGATACGATAATTTAATATCCTTTTTGGAGCACACAGCTCTAGCATGGTCATTAAGCTGACTAAATGAGAGTTATCTTGCCCAGTCTAGCAAGTTGTTCTTTGTGCCATTGTTTGTTCATAAATGCAACCCAAAATAAGTCCACTTTCTTTCTTATTGACAAAAATACTCCTTCGCATTTGAATCTGAGTTTTTTTACCATGCAATAGTTAAGAGTCCTGAAATTTTAAATATCAGACAGTTGTCCACAACGTAGCCTACGTACGCACACGTGCTTTGGGTTGAGAGAGGCGACAACCGGAAACACGTCTTGCCTTTTACTGTATGGTATCTTCTAATCGAAGTTTTGTTATGCTCAAATAACTATTTATAGTATTATGTTAACATACAGTCCATAGCTAACCTAGTAATTGAATGATCATTTTTACAAGAATCAATCAATTATTACGTTTTATGTGACTTAATAGAGACCTTTAGATTCTAAGACGAGTACGACAACGAGTACGAGATTTTCTCAGTGCTAAGTAGTGTACGCGCGTGAACCAGCGTCATTTTGGCGGGAAAACGTGGTAGCCGTCGTCACTCTACTACGATTTTTAGCGAAAATGTCGAAGTGGCGGAAACAAGTTATCAAATGTTAGAAGTTTTATCATTTTGCGATCGGGAGAGGGTGTAGCCTCCTGCACTAAAGGTAACCGTGCTAACTTAACTATTGATAAATGGTAAAATGAAGCTTTCCGGGGAGTCTATATTTTGAGAATACGCGAAAAAACTTCAAGTCAAATCTCGTACTCGTAGTCGTCCTCGTCCTTGAATCTAAAGGTCTCTATTGAACCGATGATGAAATGTAACCCAAGGTGATTCTTTGTTGTTATTGTTATCATTACTTTGAATTCTTAATACTTTCTGTATTCCAGTAGTGTAAATTGTTCATTATGGCTATCATAGCATATTATTAAAAGCTTGTTGTTGCTGTTATTGTTGTTGTTAACTTTCTCGTTGCGGTGCTTGGATAGAGGTTTGAATCAGATCAGTAACGTTTTTACTTGATAAAGAAGTGATGGAAACATTTCTTCAGTTCTTATCATTTCAAATCGTTGAAAAAGCCAATATAATTTGAAAAGGTGTGTCAAGAACTGACCAAGACAGCTGGATACCACTACTGTAACTGACAGCTTCAAATTTCATTCCATTGCTGACCTCTTTTCATAGCCTGTTATAAGCACGAAAGGGTGTTGGGAGAATTCGAGACAGTTATGCAAACCCGAGGCGACGTCGAGTTTGCATGACTATCGAGAATTCTCCAGCCCCTGGAGTGTTTATATCAGGCTATGCATGCACAGTAAAAAAGTTTTCTATTGCTTTTTTTAAAATCGGTCCGTTTAAGCGAAACAAAAATTGATACAGCATGTTTCTAAAGAATTCTCAAGTTTCAGTCGAAGAGGAAATGAGGCAAGTAAAGTAAACTTGTCGAGTTCGCAACTTGAAACTGGTTTCAAATTCGTACTTGCGTGACTAGCGCGTGCACAGCAAAACATCTTGACCTCCTAGCCTGCGAGGCAGGCGCAAAAAGGGGAGGGAGAGGGGGGATGGAGAAAGGGAAAAGGGAAGGGGGCGCCTGCTCTAAGAGCCTATGTTTTTGCATAACGCCTACCAATTTTCTAGTAATCCGATTACGCTTACTGTCAATCAAGTGTCGCTACACTAGCCATTGCAGAAAAACATTACACTCACGGACTAAAGAAATTCGCTTAGTTATTCAGATCCAGAAGGCACTTTGGAGAAAATTGGAACCCTTATTCAGCCGTAATAAAAAAAGCTTTACGCTTCAAAAGAGGTCAAAGAAATTAAGCTTGCATCAGAGGGCAAATCCTGCCGACCAGAAAACAATAACTACAGTCAATCGATATGTATGTCATGACCTCTCAGTGTGAAACATGCGGCTAAAATAACATTTTCTCGGTACAAATGCAGAACCTTCCAGAGCATAATCTACCCAGCAGTTAAAACAACTTTATTGGAATAAGCAGCATTTTGGCATGAGGTAAAACCACCCTCTTTTATTGCTAAGTTACATCGGCGAATGTCATCGTTCGATAAACTGGCTAAATCTTTCGTTGGGTAGCCCATCAATTCCATCTCCTGCAACTGGTCTTCGATGATACTTTTCAGTGGCGAAATGACGATAATCGCCGCATTACCATTTAGCTCGTAGTTCTTCGCGCGTACAAACATTTGGTAAATTAAACTCTTGCCGTATCCGGTCCGCAAAACAGCCAGAACATCTCTGTCGGCTAAAAGAGACCTTACTGCTGATTCTTGCTCTGGTTTTAAAACAGTTTCTCTACCACTAGATAAATTCACATCTCTCAAAGCACTCTCTATGACATCCACGTCTACCGCTGCCATCTCGACTGTTTGTTGATTTGTGAAACGCGCATTTCAATCTGTTACTCATTACGGCTCAGCCAATCAGGAATTTGCGGACGCCAGCGTCCGCAGATATGAACAAAAGGGGGTTCTTAGAGCAGGCGTCCCCTCCCCCTCTCCCCAATCCCCCTCCCCTTTTTCCCTTCCTCCCTATCCCCTACCCCCAATACCCCCTACCCCTTTCGACGCCTGCTACGCAGGCTATGACGTCGCAACTGTGCGTACATACTCATGCTAACACGCCTCTTGGCTAAAGAGAGCGCGCGTACTACCTTAGTTATTTTATAAAATCTGGTTGAGCTTGATCGAATCCTGACATAATTAGGGACGTACAACGGCACATATGAATTAAAATGGCTGAACTACGGAAAAACTTGAACGCCTGGAACAGGCTAGGTCAACCCTGAGTACCACAGGATACGAAAAGAAACAAAGGTCTCCCAAAATAAGGAGTTGCTTTCTCCTAACGTCTAACGTAATTACGCAATTAATCCCGTACTTATATATTGCTTGTTTTTTGTTAATATTTTTTATTTGACTGATGGACAGACGAAAAATGTCTTCGAAACTTAAACGTTGCTTTATTATTAATATTATTATTATTTGGATGCAAAACATGGGCTTTTGTTGGTGATATTGCTTAACCAGGCGATTTTGATAACTATTCAATTCAGCTGTTAAGTTATATTGCATTTTGATGGGCACTTTACACTTAATGAAATGTGATATATTGTGACTAGCAATACAGTGTTCCTAGACCTAATTACTTACTTACTGTTACGTGCAAGAATTTCTCCGCTAAAAAGGCAGCTGCACACTCACAGTCTTATGTGGAACAGTTCGAAGCAGTTATCTTGAATTAAACTCTGTATTAAAAATCAAATTTGATAGAACTTAGAAACCACAAGATTCTCTCTTGCACAAACCTATTAAACCCATTAAAGAGTGACGATCTTCCGCTAAAATGAATTAGCCGCAACCGTCTCAACTGCCGTAGTGTATTTCAAACAAATTCTAATACATGAAAGCCAGCGAAGATGGCGTGCTTTTTTTTTCAAAGAGGTCAAAGTTTACCCGTTTTGCTCACAATATCACACATATTACCTTACCATTAAAACATTTGTGGCCGAATACTGCAAAACAAAAGGCACAATAATTGAGCTTACATATCTCATAAACCTCTCTCAGCTTGCGAGGTAAATATAGCGACTTATAACATTCCTAAACTTTCACTCAGCTAAACAGGGACTGCCATTGGTTGATTCTTGGTCACGTGGCCTTGACTAAAATCAAATGTATCCCGTCCGATCGTGATACATTAAGCAATGTATCCCGCTCGGGATACATTACAGCACGTGATCAAAGCATGGTGGAAAGTGGCCTCACAGAAGGCGGGGAAAACACTGCCAGTTTTCTTTTTCGTGAATTTCGTGAAAGAACACAACAACACAAACGCGAAGCCTCAAGTTAAAAAGCAAAGTACGATTTTTAAAGTTATTCCAGAAGATAAATAGCAGCTAGTGGAGAAAAAAGATGCAGATAGTACAAGGAAAGTAATTCGTAAAACATTCATTCAGTGGTTTTGAGAATTAAATTTGTGTTGTTATAGGTATCGAATCGACTGTTTTGGTTCTGTCAGACCGGTTATTTTTCTTGCTGCGGTTGAAGTGAAAGTCTAGAAATATAACAAAACACTTAATGTCAGGTCGCTCGGAAAACCAGTTAGTTTTGTTTTCCCTCGAGTTTTTCCACGAACAATGAGAGCGTGCTCATCTCCATTAGGTAATCACCTGCGTAGTTATACTGATCTGTGATACTGTATACAAAAAACAAAGAAATAAAACCATGTTTATCACATAAAAACTATCATATCATTTCATGTCATATGACATCTCTGAAAGTATCTGAAACCAATTTGTGATATTCCTTAACAACATCGAACATGAAACCATGTTTATCACATGTCATAGGAGTTTGAAGTGTGAATGACCAGAGCGGCTGTTGACATATGTTGACATGAACATGATGAACTCTCTCTGTCTTGCTGAGGCATTCATTCAACCCACTTTGCCTATATTAATTATCCCAGCGGTGAAGTAAAGGTTCAGATTAACTCTCATTACTCTCCTGAACCTTTTGTTTTTAACACTTCGTGGTGGCTATATACACAACAAGGTCACAATATCTAGCACTGATATTACTTCCAGCATTTTCATTCTATAGCTATCATGATCAGTGAGATATCGAAAGAGGCAGTCTCCAGGCAATTACTGCTACTGCCATTATCAGGCCCGCTCCCGTGCAATTCCACAATTGGTTTGGACGCCAATAATCCAACAGTGTATACCAATTGCAGAACTGTTTAGGGCAAGCCACCCATAATATGAGCACAGTTGCCGACATGATGTATGTATTGCTAAGCCGAGAACAACGTCAAAGAAATGTAATCCGTTACATGAGAAATTTAACTCAAAAGGTTTAAAGAGATAATAAATCATGTACAGTATCTTCGAACGTCAAACTCATTAACTAAAGCTAGTTAATGTCATTACTGTCAAACTGATTAACCGTAAACACAAAAAAATTTAGGACTGTTTATTTTGTTATGACCAATCACAGCAAAAACACGGACATGCGAGCAAACCACAAAATATTCACAAGTTAATCACAATTGTTGCTTGCGTTTTAGTTTACGCACGCCTGGGTGGCTCTTCTTTTAAAACACATTATTATTCATTCAAAACATTTCCCCAATTGTGATTGGCTAAAAGAACACGCATAATTCACCTTAACCAGTTACTGATTACCAAATTTGGAAGAATTTTGTGTTTCACGAGGAAATGACGTCAAAAATGCAGCCTTCTACAGGTTAACCGAGAAGACCTGGGAACGAGGTTGAGTTGTTTTCGTTGTGAAAACTAAAATGACGGACAGTTCACTCGTTTCAAGAGTAAGAACTACAGCTGCAGCTAGGCGAAATAATGGATAAACACATAGCAAAAACAGCAAGAAGACAACTCAGAGGGCGACATCTGCTATTTGAAGAATATTTGCGGAGCTGGACAAACCTAAACGTACACTATTGAAGATAAACTTAACATCGACGCAAGTAAGCATGTTTTAGCTATGTTTTAAAACTAGGAATTATTTTAAATGAATAATAAAGTAATTAATTAATTTGGCTTTCCTAGGGTATGAAGAATTAAGTAGATCTGGGAGGGTGTTATCCACCTCGGCCTTCGACCTCTGTGAATAACATCCTCCTCGATCTGCTTAATTCTCCATATCCCACTCAGCCTCATTCATTAATTGCTATTAAACATTCCAGAAACATACCTTAAGTGTTCACGGTTTTGTGAGCTGTACAATAAAACGTGAACAGTTATTTTCGTAAGTTATATGTTGCTGTATGCAATTGAACGTATTTTTTTGTATTGCAGTAGTGGTGTCCCAGCAGAATTATACCCCTTTTGGGGGTAGCAAAACTCGTGGGCAGCAAAAATTAATAAATGGCTCATGAATAAGATGCTCGGGAACCTGTCATTTCCCAAACAAAAGACACCGTAAGTGGGCGGGGAACAAAAGACAAAAACAAAGCATTTTTAGGCAAGTACTAGTTTAAAAAGAATGTTCTTCTTATACTTTTCAACTGGTAGGTTAACGTTGTAATGTATGATTAATAATACTCTTAGCCCTCGTCTTTGGTATGAAAATAATCGACGTCGTATTTCCTGCCCCTTCCATTTTTCTAACATTAACGTTAACTCATTCTTGGTGCCCAAATTGTGCATAGTCATGAGTGTACAACCAAACAAATCCTACATAAATTCGAAAAAAAAAACTTCTTTATTTCAACCTCTGTTACATTACAGCAATAAAAAAAATCTATCACCTTCTTCTCAACCCTTGGAATACTTGTAAGGTTGCCCTTTGCGCTTCGGGGCTTACGATGGGGTTTCTACTGTGGGAGGAGGGGTCAGGAAAGCAGGACTTAAGGGTAGCGGTGAGGCGGAGCTTCCTTTTTCAGATTTTTATAAGATGGCGGCCTATTTTAAATCAGGTGTTACGTTGAAGGGGTTAGGGGGAGTAGAGAATGCTGCCGTTGCTGTCGCACATTCTTGTGCGCTTGATGTTAAGTCTGGAACAGCGCTGTTCATCTATTCCGGTCGTGTTCTTGTATTTAATTGTTCTTTGAAAGAGGTACCTGTTTTGCAACTGAAAGTATCGCTTAGCTTTTTCATCATCCCGAAGATCTTCAATGTTTCGAGAAAGCACGTCATCCATGTTGCCGTGTATCTCTTGAATAGCTGGAAGAAGCGGGACAAGCGAAAGATTTTGCGCTTTATATATTTGACGAGCTCTTGAGGAATATTTTCTTGAAAACAAGCTTGGTTAAAGCCTTCTCCACTGGACAGGACGTTTGTTCGTAGTCGACAGTTATCTTGTGTGGTGGTTTTCAGATCGATCAGTAGGTAACCAAAGGGTCTTTTCGCAGCCTCTTCATACTGGTTTAAAAATAAATCAGTCTGCCCGGGATACATTTGCTTGGCCAGAGTCAAGATTTGCTATTTGTCTCGAGGGTTTTTGAATAGCACCAAAAAATGACTGTTTTGGCTCATGCTGCGGATACATTTCCCCTGAAGAAATAGATTCTGCACGATAAAACGCGCTTAGATTGCGATGGTGAGAACCACCAGTAAAAAGGCTCGTAATCCGCCTGTCGTTACTGGCGTCAATCATGTGATCATTAACCTGTTCCAAAGCCGCAGGAATACCCTTGAAAAATTCAATGTGTGGTATGGCGACTAGCATATCCGTGTGTGCAGGTTGCCACAGTGAATAACACTAAACGAGATCTCTGAGAGAAGGTATAAATGGCTTCTGGTGCTTGTTTTAATAGCCGGGTGGAACCCAGGCTGTTATTACAGATGACTTATTACATCTACAGCCTTGAAAAATGTAAAAAGGGATGCGACATTGTTTAAATTATTCTTGAACAAGGTTATGTTTTTGTCCACCAAAAATTAATCTTGATGGATTCCGTCTTAAAGCAGCTTTTCACTGTCAGTTTTACAAGAAAAAAATTTTTCAAACTAGACTATCGTGGGGTGCTTGTGACCAGCAAATAGAAGCGTTTATTTTCCTGTGCCGCGCGTTACTTGAATTGAATTAGCGATCAACAAACAAGCGTTTTTCTTAGCTATGTGGTGCACTAAGGAAATTTGGAGAGCACTCAAGAAGCTAGAGCTGCTCAAGACGTAACTCTTACGCTTTTTCGTTCTCTCCCAACTTTTTTCCGCGTGCATCTATAACTCGAGATACGCTGAAAAGCCGGGAAACACACGAAAAAGAAAGCCCAGTGGTCTCACCCGAAGCTAGAGGGCAAACAACTGCTAAGCCCTCCCTAGTTAGGAATTATTTTCTTCATTAGAGGGCTTCAGTTTGAACAGGTCCTCATGCGATCTCAGAAACGATCTAGATCGGTCTGAGATCGATCTCATTTTAAACGATCTCGGTATGAACGAGCCCTAGGATAAGCTGGGCTGTGCCCGGTTCTTTAAGAATTAAAAATGCGCGAACTAAAATTAAAACCGTCACACTACTTAAGATTGTCAGGAAGGTTATTAAAAAGGACAGCTGCAATGTCCTGGAGGGGTGCTTTTTACAGAGGAACTTGTAATCTTATAGAGCCCGAAGAGCGCAAACTTCTACATATAGATACTCGCTGTCAGTTTAAATATGAAGGCCACAGTTTAGAGTGAAGTGACTAAAAAGTCAACTTAAGAAAATTAAAGCCCGTTTTCTCTTCAGCTGAGAGCCAGTTCAGGTTTAAAATGTCTCTTATATCATTTACGTAATATCATTAGCGTATTGATAACACGAAATGGAGTCACGGAGGTTATCCCGCAGATCGGCAGTATATATGTTAAACAACAACGGGCCTAAAATTAACTCCTGGGGGAACCCCGAAATGTAAATGTTCCAGTAACGATTTCTTATCATCAATTTGGACGTACTGAAAGCCATCACATAGGTAGTTTTTCATCCAATATAGAAATGATTTTGAGAATTCCAATTTAAACATCTGGATGACAACAGAGTTCTATACAGTGTCAAATGCTTTCGAGTAATCGGCCAATACAATTAAAAAGTAAGTTCGCCTTTTTTCATGGCTCTCTCCTGATAATGTTATCTCTGATGCGTAGTAGCACGGTAGTGGTTGATTGTCCTTTGCGGAATTCAGCGATAGTTTGCTTTAAAGATTGATCAAATTCGATGTAATGAACTATTTGACGCTCAACAAGTTTCTCAAAAACTTTGGACTGACACTGCCCACTTTCCATATCCTGGGAAACATCGATTTCGAAATTGAACTGTTAATTATATTACTGAGAGGACTCCCTATTACACTTGCTTTATGAATCTCGCCAGAATTGGGTCTGGCCCAGTAGAACAATCTAAGCGTCATTTTCAAGTGCAAGCAAGTCTTTTATCACACTGAGCAGATCTTCAGAAAGAATTGTTAAGTTATTTGTACGTACCCAGAGTTCTTTCTGCGGTTCCCACAAAGAATCTGTTTAAAACATAAGGTTCATATCTAATTGTGTCTTGACTTGGTTTCAGAATACGATGAATAACTTGAATTCCAGACTTCCTCGGGTTTTTTCGAGGATAAAGCCTTTGAAATGAATTACTCGCGTGCTACGCGAATGGTTCTTTTCAACTTATTCCTAAAATGACGAAATGCATCCCAAGCTGCTGTGGTTTGTGTTCTATGGGCAGCCCCCCTCAGCTCATCCTTCTCATTTTGAAGTGATCGAATCTCTTCAGTTTCCATCCAAGGCGCTGGTGGTCGAGTAAATCGCACGCAGCATAATGGGCCGATAGGTCACTGCCAATCCTGACCACTTGCTTGCGTAATGATAGGTAACTCTTAAACCAGGTTACAGCGAAGGCCGACACACCCAGTAAGTGCAGTTTTGACAACAAGTTGTCATGCTGGATGCTGTCGAAAGCTTTAGACATGTAGAGCAGCACAACAACCGAGATATGTTTTTCATCCATATTCTTAAGGAGCTGGTCCATGAAATGCAATAATGCGGTTTCAGTGGAGTGGAACTTTCTATTTCCACTCTGTAAGCCGGATATCTTGCTATTTTTATCCAAAAAGTCCATAACTCAACAAAAAAAGTCCAACTCATTAACAAGGACCGTTTCATCGAAATTCTTTATGTAGTGTATAGACTTGCACCTGGGTTTGAAACGTTCTACGAGAACATTAACGCAGGCTCAAATGCCGTCGTGGTCAGTATTAACAACCGAGCAGGGCGGTATATATTCTTGTGTAAGTGATCCTACTGGGACAATTGTTGTAATTTGCTTCAGTAAATGCTACCCGGCAGAACAAAGTCGGCTCTTTATATTTCTATACACGCAAATCTAGTTTTGTTGGAGACGTTAAAAAAAAAAAAGGTATCTTATTTATCTCTTGCTGCAAATTATTCTTACGTTTATATGAGGCTTTTTCTTCTTAAGTTGCGTACGTGTGTTATTTCAAAGAACTTGGGAAAGACATTGTTGCCAAATGTAGACCGCTCATCTGCAGCCATCATACTCTTCTGTTCCAAAAACACAACCTGTCAAAGACGCCAGATAGTGAAATTGTACACTCAAGACCCTAAAAACCATACCCTTTTCAGTCGGAAATCTGCCCAGCCCAAACAAGGGTAGTGCATACTCAACGCCCCCCCCCCCCTTCCATTTGCCACAACACCTGGGTTGTCTTTTGTCATCATTTGCCATCAGCAAAATGCAGAATGTTTGACCTTCTACGATAGCACGGTCTCTTCAATTTCGGTCGATGTAATTAATGCTATTACTCTGATCTGAGTAGATACTTAGGGATTTTTAAACATTGGTTTAGTGAACGTGAAAACATCTGTCTGTCCGGGCCCAGGGCCCGGTTCCATAAAACGTTCGTAACAACTACGGGTATGCGTACGTGCACTCGTAACTTAAGTCAGTTGCATGGTGGTCCACTTAGGGAATTCACTTAAGTGGGTGCACTTACGATTTTTGTAAGCGTTCACCTAAGTGTCGTTTATGCAACAGAAATTGCGGGTGTTGCATAAGACTTTTTTTACGGGAAAAATGGCACGTAAATTTACGGGACCTATGTAGGTCCCGTATCGTTACTGTTTTTACTAAAGTTAACGTGATCTTTTACTGAGAAGTGGAAAAAAGTATTTTTCTTCACGTAATTTGTTCTAATGCGCTTTGTTCACCTCTGATGTCCACTTAAAGGCCGACTTTGTGAAAAAAGAATAACTATCATTTTCAGTAGATATTGAAGAAAAATAACGTCTGCATGCAAATTTCATTTTTTAAGAGACTTGAAAAGAGTTCGAAACGACTTAAAACTTTCTTTACACTCACCGATGGTTAGCTTAAGAAAAAAAGAGTGCGTCATTAATAAAGTACTATATCAAAGTTACGTGTGCCTTTAAGTGAGCCCGTAAGTTACCACGTAAAATAGAAACTTTCGAGAGTGCTAAGTGTATTCCATGCAACGCCCGTATGTGTACCCATAACGGATTCGCAAGTGACCTACTTAAGTGGGTACTTAAGTGTAGGTTTTATACAACCGGGTCCTGTATCGGTTACTCAGTGTTCAGTAGAGTTCCGCTTTTAGGATTGGCCTACTCTATTATAGTAATATAATGAAGATATATGCGATGTTAAAATTTATATGGATTATGGTCATTTACTATTTAAAGGGAACCTCCACTCTTACTACAGAATAAGTTTAAACCGAATAAAAAATGTTGATAAACAAATTTGTTCGGAATTTGTTTATTTGTTTTATGTGTTTATATCAGGAAAAGTGAATTTTAAAATCGCTTATTTTCACTTTCAAATTTCGCGGGCGCCGCCATCTTGAATAATTGTGACGTGTTACGGTTGCTCTATTGTTCTGACACAAAGACCTTTTGTTTAATAACAATAGGGCAACCGTAACACTTCACAATTATTCAAGATGGCGACGGAAGCAAAATTTGAAAACAAAAATAGGCGAATCTAGAAGTTATTTTTCGGATACAAACGCTTTCTTTAAAAATATTTTAGATTGACTTGACTGTAACAGTTATTTCCTGTGATTTAAAGTTATCTTTTTGTTGAAGTGGAGGTTCCCTTTAAATACGTCTGCTGCGCTAAAAAGCACCACTTCATGCGAAAAAGTAACGAAATATGAGAAAACGTAACGAAATAGCGGTGAAAAGTAACGAAATGGGTTCGAACAGCAATACGATAGCTTCCTCCCAAAACTGAGACATACACCACACGTACTCTTCTTATACCTAGAAAATGCAAACTAAACTCAAACTATTATTATAACATAGCTAGAAAATCCGCCTAATCAATTTCAATAGCGCGAGCGTGCTTCATATTCCTATTGAGCACGCTGATGACGTCAATAAACTATTCGTAATTCCTCGAGTTGTTGGGAGCTTAGCAATCCTGAGTCTCCCGAGTGCATCCATAACTCAGCAATAGACAATGAAGCGTTTACCATGTGTTTTATAAGGAAATTTAAGAGGAAACGTTTGAATTTGTTAATCGATAGTAAGGAAAAGAGGCGAATGTTGTTGTTGTGGTTGTATCTCCGCGAGTTGTGCGGGCTATGGCGTGAGATCATTCTTTGCAAAGTTGTTTTCTCTCAATAACAATTTTTCGGTAAATTAATGGTTTTCCGGCACCTAAGTATGGATTTTACAATCATTTTAGACTACACTTTCTCTCAGTTTCAGGATGAAAACATAAGCTTAACTGTGAGGAAAAAAAATATACTCACGTAAACATTGACGCGTAGTGCTTTGAGCGCGCCCTACAATAATAAAATTTTAAGTTAACTGATGCATTGATCGCTTTGATATTGTTATAAAACAATTAGTTCATGCTGCAGCTGTGCGCATGTCGAGATATTGAGCACTTGGGAAGTTTGGAGAGCACTTAAGAGGCTAGAGTTGCACTCGGCTGCGCCTCGTGCAACTCTTACGCCTCTTTCGTGCTCTCCAAACTTCCCGCGTGCTCAATATCTCGACATACGCACGCTGACGCATGAACTAATTATTAAATAACAGGTTTGAGGTTTCATAAAGAATATGCTATTTATGGGGTACATAGCGTCAGAAATCCTATATCTTTACCATTAAGAATGATTACGGACGTCTTTTATGACAATTTCTTTAAAAAGCCCCCGATAATAGCTGCACTTTTAAAAGAAACAAGCAGTCATAAACTACCGACCAGGGCCCGGTTGCATAAACCTACACTTAAGTGCCCACTTAAGTAGGTCACTTACGAATCCGTTATGGGTACACTTACGTGTGCTGCATGGAACGCACTTAGCACTCTCGTAAGTTTCTGTTTTACGTGGTAACTTACGGGCTCACTTAAAGGCACACGTAACTTTGATATAGTACTTCATTAATGACTCACTCTTCTTTTTCAAGCTAACCATCGGTGAGTGTAAAGAAAGTTTTAAGTCGTTTCGAACACTTTTAGGCCTCTCAAAAAAATGAAATTTGCATGCAGACGTTATTTTTCTTCCATATCTACTGAAAATGATAGTTCTTCCTCTTTTTTCACAACGTCGGCTTTAAAGTGTACATCAGAGGTTACAAAGCCCATTAGAACGAATAACGTGAAGAAAAATACTTTTTTTCACTTCTCAGTAAAAGATCTCCTCAAGTTTAGTAAAAAAAGGAACGATACGGGACCTACATAGGTCTCGTAAATTTACGTGCTATTTTTCCCGTAAGAAAGGTTTTATACAACACCTGCAATTTCTGTTGCATAAACGACACTTAAGTGAACACTTACAAAAATCGTAAGTGCACCCACTTAAGTGAATTCCCTAGGTGGAACACTTAAGTAATTTAATGCAATTGACTTAAGTTACGAGTGCATGTACGCGTACCCGTGGTTGTTACGGGCGTTTTATGCAACCGGGCCCAGAAGAACAACCACTCTTTATTAAGTGGGGAAAGCCTCTGTATTTCGCTGCCCACAGAAACGTAAGCAGTACCGAAGAACTATAAGGTAAGTATTACCGACTCTCAGGAAGCAATTCTGAAAGCAAAATGCGTTGCATTTTCTGATTATACTGCGGCCTTTGTCCTTAAGCTTTTTTGTTTGATGTGGCGAATTTCTATACAGTGATAGTGTCTTTTTAGCGTCTTTAAATTGGTAATGTAAAGAAGGCTGATAATTGGAAGGTTGGATTCGCTGGAAATGAGTCAAAGACTCGTTGACGCAGTGCACAGACTGCAAACTCCTCTAACTAGGTTACCCTCAACAGACCTAAGCCAACTGTGGCCAGTAAGACAGAAATTAAGTCAGCTAAATCGGCTCAAAATGTGTCATTTTCTCACACAAATTACAAGAGTGAACAAATTTACACAGTTACCTACAACTATATTTTTCATGAAAACGTTAGTAATGTAAATCCTTTCTCAGTTGGGCGTCATTTCAACCTGACAAGACTAGTACAGTTGGGTCAAAGCTAATAAATTATTTATTTTCGATTTTGTGACTGTTTGCAGCAGGAACGGTGTTGGGTTTCAAAAAAATGGGGATAATTTCATCCCTTTTTTTAAATCAGTTTTACCAAGACCTAACCATGCCAAATGCCGCATAAACATTTTCAAACATATCAAACCAAGGAAATTAGCCTATAAAAATAGGTGAATCTGATTAAGCGGACTAATGAATTTTCAAACAACACTATATAGTCCGTATGTTTCTTTGAAATGGATGGAGCACCGCAGACATATTCTTAAAGAATCAGGAAAACCACGACGCAGATGTCGACAAATTAACAGAATCTATTCAAACCAGAAATAAATGCAAAAATAAATTCGAATGCCTAGCTTGTATGCTGATATGCTATTTATACAAGAACGCAAACCATCACTTAACGTGCAATCGGACTCGACTCGTGTTAATCTTTTCCATTAAGAAATCTACATAATAATGAAGCATGCACAAATGCAATCTAATTTATTTAAACTTTAACCCTTAAACAACTTTGAAACTTAACATTTCCTATCAGGGGCGGATCCAGGATTTTTTTTGGGAGGGGGTGCACTCGTCTCTTGCTCTACTTCAACACCAATAAACCACATAGTTTTTTGTTTGTTTGTTTTTTTGGCAGAATACCAGTTGTATTAGAAAACCGCAGGTCATCTCAGGCGGGGGTGCGCACCCCCTGCACCCTCCCCCTAGATCCGCCCCTGCTTATTCTCGATAATGATGTTAGAAATTATCGAAAAGTCGAGTAACGTTTTTAAGTATAAAATTTCTTTTTAAATGCTTCAACAAGCAACTGACTAACAAGAATGTCACCGGAATACGGTAGCATGAGTTTATATGTCACTTAAAGTTGTCAGAATAATTAATTTTCTTAAGCGACATGTGTATATGAAATTATAAGTTACACCCCGTGCACCACAGACTGCTGACAAACTGAGAAAGCCTTAAAGGGAAGGAAATAAATGGGTCACGGAATCGAAATTTTAAGACATAGAATTATGGACTGCAATAGTTACTAAAAAAGACTCAAATGTTTTTTGTTATTATTTTTCCTCTCTTATTCTTTTAATTTTTTTACATAACACAGTAATTTTTTTGTCGTATTGAGAGTTTTTGTGCTTGACTAACCCTTTTTTTAATTGGCAGTAGTATACAGTTTTAAGGTGGCTCGGACCTATTTATATGCCCATTGGTTATGTTTTTTAATCGCTTTTTTCGGCAGGAATTATTTATAACCGATTTCTATGATTTTTGGCATCCTTAATAAAAAATGGTGCAACTTTAGGAAAATGTTTTTTTTATTTTCTTGTAAGTATAAAAACGCTTAAGATATCGGCGTAGGTTTAAAACCGTATTTTTAATATAATCGCTGCACTTTTAAAAGAAACAAGCAGTCATAAACTACCGACCAGGGCCCGGTTGCATAAAACCTACACTTAAGTGCCCACTTAAATAGGTCACTTACGAATCCGTTATGGGTACACTTACGTGTGCTGCATGGAACGCACTTAGCACTCTCGTAAGTTTCTGTTTTACGTGGTAACTTACGGCCGTCACTTAAAAGCACACGTAACTTTGATATAGTACTTCATTAATGACTCACTCTTTTTTTTAAGCTAGCCATCGGTGAGTGTAAAGAAAGTTTTAAGTCGTTTCGAACACTTTTAAGCCTCTCAAAAAAATGAAATTTGCATGCAGACGTTATTTTTCTTCCATATCTACTGAAAATGATAGTTCTTCCTCTTTTTTCACAACGTCGGCTTTAAAGTGTACATCAGAGGTTACAAAGCCCATTAGAACGAATAACGTGAAGAAAAATACTTTTTTTCACTTCTCAGTAAAAGATCTCCTCAAGTTTAGTAAAAACAGTAACGATACGGGACCTACATAGGTCCCTTAAATTTACGTGCTATTTTTCCCGTAAGAAAGGTTTTATGCAACACCTGCAATTTCTGTTGCATAAACGACACTTAAGTGAACACTTACAAAAATCGTAAGTGCACCCACTTAAGTGAATTCCCTAAGTGGGCCACTTAAGTAATTTAATGCAACTGACTTAAGTTACGAGTGCACGTACGTGTACCCGTAGTTGTTACGGGCGTTTTATGCAACCGGGCCCAGATTAGAACAACCACTCTTTATTAAGTAGGGAAAGCCTCTGTATTTCGCTGCCCACAGAAACGTAAGCAGTACCGAAGAACTATAAGGTAAGTATTACCGACTCTCAGGAAGCAATTCTGAAAGCAAAATGCGTTGCATTTTCTGATTATACTGCGGCTTTTGTCCTTAAGCTTTTTTGTTTGATGCGGCGAATTTCTATACAGTGATAGTGTCTTTTTAGCGTCTTTTAATTGGTAATGTAAAGTAGGTTGATAATTGGAGGGTTGGATTAGCTGGAAATGAGTCAAAGACTCGTTGACGCAGTGCACAGACTGCAAACTCCTCTAACTAGGTTACCCTCAACAGACCTAAGCCAACTGTGGCCAGTAAGACAGAAATTAAGTCAGCTAAATCGGCTCAAAATATGTCATTTTCTCACAAATTACAAGAGTGAACAAATTTACACAGTTACCTACAATTATATTTTTCATGAAAACGTTAGTAATGTAAATCCTTTCGTTCTCAGTTGGGCGTCATTTCAACCTGACAAGACTAGTACAGTTGGGTCAAAGCTAATAAATTATTTATTTTCGATTTTGTGACTGTTTGCAGCAGGAACGGTGTTGGGTTTCAAAAAAATGGGGATAATTTCATCCCTTTTTTTAAATCAGTTTTACCAAGACCTAACCATGCCAAATGCCGCATAAACATTTTCAAACATATCAAACCAAGGAAATTAGCCTATAAAAATAGGTGAATCTGATTAAGCGGACTAATGAATTTTCAAACAACACTATATAGTCCGTATGTTTCTTTGAAATGGATGGAGCACCGCAGACATATTCTTAAAGAATCAGGAAAACCACGACGCAGATGTCGACAAATTAACAGAATCTATTCAAACCAGAAATAAATGCAAAAATAAATTCGAATGCCTAGCTTGTATGCTGATATGCTATTTATACAAGAACGCAAACCATCACTTAACGTGCAATCGGACTCGACTCGTGTTAATCTTTTCCATTAAGAAATCTACATAATAATGAAGCATGCACAAATGCAATCTAATTTATTTAAACTTCAACCCTTAAACAACTTTGAAACTTAACATTTCTTATTCTCGATAATGATATTAGAAATTATCGAAAAGTCGAGTAACGTTTTTAAGTATAATTTTTCTTTTTAAATGCTTCGACAAGCAACTGACTAACAAGAATGTCACCGGAATACGGTAGCATGAGTTTATATGTCACTTAAAGTTGTCAGAATAATTAATTTTCTTAAGCGACAGGTAAATATGAAATTATAAGTTACACCCCGTGCACCACAGACTGCTGACAAACTGGGAAAGCCTTGTTAAAAGGGGAGGAAATAAATGGGTCTCGGAATCGAAATTTTAAGACATTAAATGCCCAATGCGAAAATACTGTGAGTGATATAGAATTATGGATTGCAATAATTACTAAAAAAAAGACTCAAATGTTTTTTGTTATTCTTTTTCTTCTCTTATTCTTTTAATTTTAATTTTCCACAGGAAAATAAATGACATTTTCTTAAAGTTGCACTATTCTTTATTAAGGATGCAGAAAATCATGGAAATCGGTTAAATCACTTTTGCCAAAAAACGCGATTTAAAAACATAACCAACGCGCATAAAAGTAGGCTCAGGCCGGGACTAAACATGTCGAACAACTGGCGTTAGCATGGCCCGCTTACTTAACTTAATTGATCCCATCATTTAAAATCCCCTTATGCTGGCCAACTTTCTTTATCATTCAAGTGATAAACTAACTCTTTGCACCAACTTCTATCGTTTGTAGGATTTTGAAAAGTAAGTGACATCCTTTTCCAGAATCAAGTGGGGATTCATTGTCCATCTGAATGGCAATGAGGCACCTAGTCCACATCGAATTACTTTTTCTGTTAAGCCATGTATTCAACAGGGTGATTTCAGAACATTGCAAAAAAGGTGAGGAGTCCATTTATGGCTGGAAGTTACAAGGACACATTTACAGGACTATGATGGCAAATTTCGGATATGAGTGCCTACTTACCTGTCGTCAAGACAAAAGATGTCAGAGTTTCAACTGGGTGATCTCTCTTGACATGTGTGAGTTCAGTAACAGAACCAAAGAAGCCAGACCTGAGGACTTTGTACCAGACCCTGACAGATATTATTATAGAAGAGACGTGAATAGAGGTAAAATGAACTAACAGGTTGGTAATTATAGAATTATGTTTTACAGAGTTACTGTATCTTTTCTTGGACTATGTACTCTTATACAGCGAAATATATCCTATATTAGGGACCTTAAACTAAACCGTTTCTGCCTATGAGTTCGGATAGGCGCACATGTTTGTTTGGAATCTGATTGCTGATATCAGTCAATAGATGCATTCGGATAAGTTAAAACTGAATTCGGATAAGACAGAATGTCTTCCCGAATGGAACGCGACAACAGCTTCAGAAAGTAAGTAACATCAGTACCTTATCGGTCGGCGACTCCCAAATCGCTCCATCTTGTGAAGTTCGAAACCTGGGAACCTGGTTTGATTTGTAAAATGAGTATGCTAAGTCATATCAATAGAACTTGCTCATCCGTTTTCCATTATCTTTATAACATGCGTTAAGAGTTAGGAAATATTTAAGTCGTAATCAGTCACCGAATCATTAGTGCATGCTTTTAAAACCAGTAGAGTAGATTATTGTAATAGTCTACTACATGGGCCTCCCGAATTCACATATCATGAAACTCCAACGGATGCAGAATGCCGCAGCTCGGTTGGTCACTGGAACACCAAGATTCTGCCATGTTACACCATTGCTTTTCCACCTTCATTGGCTTCCGATAAGTTACCGTATAAAGTTTAAGATTCTACTTTTGACTTTTAAGTGATTATATGGTCAAGCTCTTAATTATTTAATTGATTTAATTACTATCAAAAAGCACTACAGGTACTCTCTAAGGTCAAGAGTCTATATTCATCGAGTTACCGGGCATTAAGACCCATCCAACTCTTGGCGATCGTGCACTGTTCCAGTCAGCTGCACCTTACCTCTGGAATGCGTTACCTCCGGCAATTCGCAACATAAAGACATTGGACACTTTAATTTAAGACTGCTGTTAAAACTCATTTTTTTGATTTAGCTTTTAAATTGATTTGATTGTTGGCTTTTATTGTATTTTTTAAATAGTTTTTAAAGCTTTTATTGTAGTTTTTAATAGTTTCTTAAAACGCTTTAGTCACCTTTAAAATAAATTAAATATAACAATATTGTAAAGAGCAATCGAATATATGGGATGAGCACGAATCCGACTCTACCACCCATAAAAGAAAGACACTAGAGGTGGTCACTAGCAAAGATTCAGATAAGTCTCTTAAGGCTCTTCCTAAAGACTCGCGCTTAAACAGGTACTTCACACACATTCATTGCCAAAGGGTAGTGCATTTTATTAATGACAGATTTTTCTTCCAGTTCCTCTTGGTTCCATTCCTGAGCTCCCAGCAGAAACGTGTAAAGAGATCAAAGCAAGCGAAGGAGAAGCCATAAGCAAGAAATACTGGATGAGTATCATTAAACCTGGTTTCACTGTTCTCGCCCATTGCGATATGAAGTCCGAAGGCAAGTAAGCTGAAAACTTCTTATCAAACAAGAAGTTCAGTTCCTTATTGGCAGAAAAATATTCCTGTTTAATTCAGGTGTTTTCCGAAAATTCCTCACACCAATAAATAAACTTAAGGCAGTCAAATATGTAGTAATTTTCAAGAAACTGTACCATCAAGCCTTGCCTTTGCTGGCTGGGTAGCAGGAAAGGTTTATCAAGAAATAACAAGTTGATGGTCATTAACTACAATCAATAATAATACTGTATTAACTTTAGAGGTTTGCTTTGCATTTGAGAAGCTCAAGAAGGTTGGGGTGCATGTATTTTTTGGCTGTTCCTTGTTTTTGCTCAGATGTTGACGAATGCACGGCTTCTTCTCCCGTCTGTGACGTAAATGCGCAGTGTACGAACACTCGTGGATCCTATACCTGCACATGCAAGCTTGGCTTCTCTGGTGATGGAAAAACATGCAAAGGTTTGTGTTTGTGGGAGACTCGTAAGAAAACAAATCAAATGTCAAGCGCCTAGAGAGAATACTGCTTCCCTGTTTATACATGTAATATAGATCGGCTTTCGTAGATCTTTCCCACAACCCTATGAATAAAGGACCAAATTCTACGCCTGGGCGAGTTAACTGAACCGCATAGCGATTTTTAAGAAATTGTATCGCCAAGGTTCGACCTCGTTTCATTGTAGATAGATAGATAGATAGATAGATAGATAGATAGATAGATAGATAGATAGATAGATAGATAGATAGATAGATAGATAGGTAGATAGATAGATAGATAGACAGATATATAACACGTTCTAAAGTGAAGTGCGATATTCTAAAGTGAAAAAATCGGCTGAAAATGGCCATTTTTGCTTATTTTTATCCGAAATTTCCATAAAATCCAGCTGATTTATTGCTTTTAATCGATATTTTTTACCGAGCGGGTTCCTGTCGGAAAGAAATCGTTTAATTTCGTGAAAAGTAGTCTTTTTTACTTTCGTACAAAAATTGCCTTCTTTTATTATTTTCAGAGGGGTCGCAGAAGGTTGGCAAGGAGTAGAACATGCAGTAACTTTTCAGCTGAATTACTTCGGCAGAAATAATAACTTGATACACGTTTTTAGGCAGAGGACTATTTTTTACGTCCTAAAATTTACGTTGGTAATTCAAAAATAGGCGAAAGGCTCAAGAACTATAAATCGAAGAAACCACCACTATAGTTCAGATGCTTCGGAAATTTCTGAAGCAGCATTTTGTTACCATTTTTAGAAGAAATCTGCAACAATCGTTATATAAACTGTTTCGGAAATTTCTGAAGCAACATTTTGTTACCTTCTTTAGAAGAAATCTGGAACAATCGTTATAGAAATTGTTTCGGAAATTTCTGAAGCAACGTTTTGTTACCATTTTTAGAGGAAAGCTGCAATAATAATCGTTATAGAAACTGTTTCGGAAATTTCTGAAGCAACATTTTCTCACCCTCTACAAAAAAAGTTCTGTATGAATCATTAATAAACACATTTGTTGACCCGTATCTCTTCATTTTTTTTGAGACTTAAATAAAGTGTTTCGGAAATTTCTGAAACATCATTTGATGCTGTCACTTTCACATTTCTGAAGGAGCGATTACAAAAGACATGGGGTTCTTGAGATTTCAGTTAAGTTAAAAAAAGGGTCAACGCAAGTTATTGCAGCCGAAGGTGGAACTTAACCGTCAGAAGTGACGCTTAATGATTAAAATTCAGACGAAATTTTCATATTCGGCAAGAATTTAAAACAAGTCTCAATTTTCAGCTGAATTTTTTCGTTTTAGAATATCTTAGTTAACTTTAGAACGTGTTATATAGATAGATAGATAGATAGATAGATAGATAGATAGATAGATAGATAGATAGATAGATAGATAGATAATAGATAGATAATCTTTATTTATCAACGGTCAATTCATCAGCCAAAAATTACAGTTCAAATAAGAAAACATTGTAAACTATCTACATTATAAAAAATATTAATTAAAATAAAAAGCTGCCTTTCCACGAATGTCGCTCCCTAGAGTACTTGTTTAAGAAGACACCTGAATTTCTCAAGGGACTCTGCTTGCCTCACATTACACGAGAGTTTGTTCCATAGGTGGCGCCACTTTAGCTAAAGCTATTTTTGTAATAATTTGTCCGTGTTAAAGGGAGGCTCTAGGGTTATATGCCGTTGTGTTTCCTTGATGGAGAGGAATGCGGTAAAGGTCTCTTGATGAAGGGACAATGTACAACTTGCAATCAAGAAGCTCAATAAGCTAGTGTTCCTTGTTTCATTTGGCTTTTATTTTCTTTGCTCAGATATTGACGAGTGCAAAGCTTCTTCTCCCGTCTGTGACGTCAATGCCCTGTGTTCGAACACTCGTGGATCCTTTAGCTGTGCATGCAAGCTTGGTTTCTCTGGTGATGGAAAAACCTGCCAAGGTTTGTCAGTGAAAACAAAATACGAACATAAAGAAAGAAGGGTATTATGCGGGCTATATTATTTTTGAGATGTGTAAGAGTTCCAGCATGTTATCATCAGATTAGGCCCACTCTAAACCTGCACTATGTCCTTAAAGCAACAGGCCTTCCCCCCGTACTCGTAGTTGTTATCTCAAAAGCAGCAACAAACTCGGTAATTAACATGGCAATAAATCCAAATACTTTCACTCATTAGACAAATCATTTATGTACAATTCCTCAGTCGTTGTGTTTAATTTTAAGAAAATGAATCAGTTGACAGGTTCATTTTGCCATTTTAAGCAACAACTTGTCAAATATTGAGTTGCTGTTCCTTTTTTCATAGGGTGTACCGTCTTCACCGTTTTATAATTTCCCTAGATATTATAAAATCCTGTGATTTTAGTCGTAAACTGACATCAACGAGTGCAGTCATATCCCCTCCGCCTTGTTAATATAGGCCCTTGTAGCACCTCGACTAGAAACCTTTTAAGGTCATACGTTCGACACCTATTGGGAGTATTCGGACTTTTTCTTCCGAGCCGCATGTGTCAATGACTGACAAAAACCCCTTTCTCATGTATTCACCAGCCTTAAAATTCTCCATCACATTTCTACCTTTGACAGCCCTTGTTTATCGGCGCGTAGACCGTTAAGCTTGTTTCAGTTGGCTGTTTTGCTTTTTTGTCACAGATGTTAACGAATGCACAGCTTCTTCTCCCGTCTGTGATGTCAATGCCCAGTGTACGAACACTCGTGGATCCTATACCTGTGCATGCAAGCGTGGCTTTTCTGGTGATGGAAAAAAATGCAAAGGTTTGTGTTCAGACTTTGACGGCCCTTGTTTATCGGCACGTAGACCGTCCCCCGCATTCTCGTGAACGAACACACCAACCTGAGCAGACATAGCACAGTGATTTGTGTGAAACTATCCACTTTGCAATCCTCGGCCTCGCTTAATTGTGTTTGCCAGCTGTAGTGACTACGCTTAGTTATTATATTAAGCTTGTTTCAGTTGGCTGTTTGGCTTTTTTGGCACAGATGTTAACGAATGCACAGCTTCTTCTCCCGTCTGTGATGTCAATGCCCAGTGTACGAACACTCGTGGATCCTATACCTGTGCATGCAAGCGTGGCTTTTCTGGTGATGGAAAAACATGCAAAGGTTTGTGTTTAGACTTTGACGGCCCTTGTTTATCGGCACGTAGACCGTCCCCCGCATTCTCGTGGACCAACACACCAACCTGAGCAGACATAGCACAGTGATTTGTGTGAAACTATCCACTTTGCAATCCTCGGCCTCGCTTAATTGTGTTTGCCAGCTGTAGTGACTACGCTTAGTTATTATATTAAGCTTGTTTCAGTTGGCTGTTTGGCTTTTTTGGCACAGATGTTAACGAATGCAGAGCTTCTTCTCCCGTCTGTGATGTCAATGCCCAGTGTACGAACACTCGTGGATCCTATACCTGTGCATGCAAGCGTGGCTTTTCTGGTGATGGAAAAACATGCAAAGGTTTGTGTTTAGACTTTGACGGCCCTTGTTTATCGGCACGTAGACCGTCCCCCGCATTCTTGTGGACCAACACACCAACTTGAGCAGACATAGCACAGTGATTTGTGTGAAACTATCCACTTTGCAATCCTCGGCCTCGCTTAATTGTGTTTGCCAGCTGTAGTGACTACGCTTAGTTATTATATTAAGCTTGTTTCAGTTGGCTGTTTGGCTTTTTTGGCACAGATGTTAACGAATGCAGAGCTTCTTCTCCCGTCTGTGATGTCAATGCCCAGTGTACGAACACTCGTGGATCCTATACCTGTGCATGCAAGCGTGGCTTTTCTGGTGATGGAAAAACATGCAAAGGTTTGTGTTTAGACTTTGACGACCCTTATTTATCGGCTCCTAGACCGTCCCCCGCATTCTTGTGAACGAACAAACCAACATGAGGAGCTTTGCTCAAGAAAAAAAATCTCAGCAGGCGCCGTAAATTGATGCCCTGGTACGCGATAGAAAGGTGTTTGCTTGGTGTCATAAAATTAATTAAGACCGGGACATAATAAGTAAACCAGATGCCAAGTATCCGCGAGAGACGCGTCGTTTGAGCGCGAGGCAAGGCGAGGAGCCAGCATCCCACGCAACGATTTTTTTGCGGCGCGACCTTTCTGTTTAAAATGAAAAAGATTTTGATTATTCGAAATGTATCTTCTTAAAAATAAAAGCTCGCTTCATCTACCCGTAGAAAGTAATTTACATGAATTTAGACTTATTGTTGGTCTGTAAAACCGATAAACAAATCCAGATCGGACTGCCGGTGATTTGGACGGGGCACGCCAGGCTTAAAAGACATTACGTTAAAGCATTTTATATTTCCTTTGTCACTTTGATAAAATTTTCATGTGAAAAGACATGACATGACAAAGCGCCGCAAAAACTCGTTTCCAGTGCCGCTCAAATGAATGGATGGTAGCGTACATGTACGATTTTTTTTTGTATTTGAGGGTCAGGCAGCGATCATGCGATGTAAACGAGTTAAATTCTTACTAATTAATTAATATTCTACCTTAGACTTTCAAAGTTCAAAAGCGCTGTGGTTTTGATTTCGAAACAATTTGAAGTGAAGGCGACCGTCGACGGTATGAGTCTTCGTTTCCCATTTCGAGTCTGTCGAGGGTTACAACCCCCAAAAGCATTGGCATACACTCAAAAAAGAAATATGTGGAGTCCGTCCGACGGGTTTCTCCAAAAAAGAAATATTTTAGGAGATTTCCTGACGTGGACGTGGCAACGCGCGAACTTGAACCCGCCAAATCGGCCTATGCCGTAGTGGAATTCAACATGATGCCAGCTACTGTGTACGTCGCTTCCACGTCCGTTTGATCACTGGTCTTCTTCGCCAGAAAAGCAATCCCCCGGATGGCCTTGTGAATTTGTTTTTCTTTATGGTAGAGGTCAGACTAAAACGGACTTAAGTTACATATTAGTGATATTAGACTTGAGGTAAGTTTGTTTTTAGTCAAATTATTCCCAATACAGTGAGGTATTTCTATTTTCTGGCCACTTAAATTTAAAGAAAACATTTAGCTTCATTTATTATTCTGTTTCTCTTGGGTAGTCAGTTTATTTATGGGCTTTTGTTATCTGATAACAGGACCTAATTTTCATCATTTTCATTTTGTACTAACTGGTTCTGTTTCTCTTGGGTAGTCAGTTCATTTGTGGACTGTTGTTATCTGATGACAGGACCTAATTTTTATCATTTTCATTTTGTATTAACTGGTTCTGTTTCTCTTGGGTAGTCAGTTCATTTGTGGACTGTTGTTATCTGATGACAGGACCTAATTTTTATCATTTTCATTTTGTATTAACTGGTTCTGTTTCTCTTGGGTAGTCAGTTCATTTGTGGACTGTTGTTATCTGATGACAGGACCTAATTTTTATCATTTTCATTTTGTATTAACTGGTTCTGTTTCTCTTGGGTAGTCAGTTCATTTGTGGACTGTTGTTATCTGATGACAGGACCTAATTTTCATCATTTTCATTTTGTACTAACTGGTTCTGTTTCTCTTGGGTAGTCAGTTCATTTGTGGACTGTTGTTATCTGATGACAGGACCTAATTTTCATCATTTTTATTTTGTACTAACTGGTTCTGTTTCTCTTGGGTGGTCAGTTCATTTATGGGCTATTGTTACCTGATGACGGATTATTATTATTATTGTTATTGCTATTATTATCAACATCATTATTGAGTGATTTAAAATTATTTTTCTTTGACACAGGGCTATAATTTGCAGCAGGCGATGGAGTGTACACTGATTTGCTTTAGTTTTCTTTCAGAAATTCACATAGAATTTACTTTAGTTACAATTATTGCTTGTGTACTGAGATAAACTTTCAGCGACACAGTGTGACAAAATTGTTTTAACCAAAATCATGATAACACAATCAAAATGTTTTTATTATTAGTATTATTCGTTAATTTCAAACGATGCTAATATATGTATGTAAAAATGAAATTATCTTGCCGCTTGTTACAGAGCCATCCGTACCGTAAAACGTCAAATGAAAAGTTATAACACTCACATGTCTATTAGATCCTACAAATGATTTTGTCAATGAAAATCGACGACAAAAATTTCCGTTCTCTGGCTTAATTAAGAAGCTTGGGTTGCAAAAAATTGTGTTTGTAAAACACAACCGAGTCAATTATCGTACGTTAAATAAATCAAAGTATTACTTTAGCAAAATAGAATCTTAGGGTTAACTTCCCGTGGCTAGTGCCGGAGAAAAGATTGGGCCGCCAGATATACTTCAAACCCTCTGGTTCCCTCCCCTTCGCCGTGCCCTATGAGCTTTGCGTTAGATCTCGCGGTTTATTATTTCAGAATCAAGTCGCTATTAGAATGAAGCTGTTATAAGTCGGTTGTAGTTACTGATGTCCAAGAATTCCAAATGGTCCGGTTTCGGGAATCGTAGTTTCTCTTGGATTAAATCATTCTCATTGAGTAAACATTAATTTATCACAGGTAAGTAAATGTACTTAATTTATAACATCGAACCTCGTTGCTGACGCCGTTTTGTGTAATGTTCCTGCCGACTACACAGTAATAGACAGAAGATAGTATACTGTTCGATCGACATAATTGCAAATAATCTCATTCCTCCCGTAAGAATAGATTATAGGCCGTCATTAAAATGTTTCTCGGGTGGTAAACTTTAGCTTCTCGTAATATTTTCTGAGTCGCAAAGGGTTTATGTTTCATTTCCATTTT
Source organism: Porites rus (assembly GCA_964035705.1). Classification (NCBI taxonomy): domain Eukaryota; kingdom Metazoa; phylum Cnidaria; class Anthozoa; order Scleractinia; family Poritidae; genus Porites; species Porites rus. Next base: position 8,287,703 of record OZ038002.1, read on the forward strand.
CTCTTTAGTAACAGATATAAACCCCGCTCTCGTTAAGGTTTGGTTCTTGATCTTCGATTATCCCATTCGAGTGATAGTTATTTTTCTTGCTACCGCCTTTCATAATTATGGTTGTGCGATCAATAAGGAGCGGGGTTTTTTTACAGTAGAGCCATGCCTTGAATACTATTTCGCGTGAGAAGTAACAGTTGACGTGTGTCTCCACGCGAGTAAAGCCAACAAATACGCGTCCGTATCTGGAAAACCTTTTTCTTATGTCAAAAAATGTCTTATTTACACGTCTCGTGATTCCCACGCCGGTTGTTTTTGGATGTCGGCAAGTGCGAAAAAAGTAATTACCGAGGATTCCAAAGTAACACCTCAGTCGTATGAAGGCGCGAATTGTGATCTCCCGTTTCAGTTAATCATAAGCCATGGGTAGATTCAATCTACCCTTAGCCTAATTTGCATAATTTTTTTTGGTGAGCAAAGCCCGTCATGTTAGCAGACATAGCACAGTGATTTGTGTGAAACTATCCACTTTGCAAGCCTCGGCCTTGTTCAATTATGTTTGCCAGCTGTAGTGACTACGCTTGGTTATTATATTAAGCTTGTTCGGGGGGCTGTTTCGCTTTTTTGGCACAGATGTTGACGAATGCAGAGCTTCTTCTCCCGTCTGTGATGTCAATGCCCAGTGTACGAACACTCGTGGATCCCATACCTGTGCATGCAAGCGTGGCTTTTCTGGTGATGGAAAAACATGCAAAGGTTTGTGTTTAGACTTTTACGACCATCATCAAGCATCAAGCACCGTGAAACAATACTCATTCTCTGTTTATATAACATAGATCTTTCCCAAATTTCTATAAAGAAATGTAAAGGTTTGTGAGATTTTTAAACGACCGTAAGAGAGGATGGCATCATGGGTGTTATAAGAAATTTAAAACCAAGCATTTTATCATCGAGACCCCCTTCACAACTGTACTATCGTAGAGCAAACGAGCCTTTTATCATTTTCTCTCTGTACACGAATGCCATTTTATCTAAAAGCATAAATGCACTGTGAAATGAAGTGCATATACTTTCAAGACATCTCTTCACTTAAATGAAACAACTTACTCAGAGTTGTGTCTTTTGTTCATTTTTACAGACATGACTTCCACAGGTTCAATATTGTTTCAAGTTATTGTCTTGCTTTAGTTAGCGTGTATCTTCTATACTGTACTGTTTCTTCCAGTATAAAGGCATCTTTTTGTCCAATCGTGGATATCAATGAGTGCAGCGCTCTCCTCTCCGTTTGTGATGTGAATACTAACTGCCAGAACAAAGTAGGCTCTTATCTCTGTACGTGCAAACCTGGTTTTGTTGGAAACGGAAAAGCGTGCCAGGGTATCTGCAAATTTCATTTTAAATTGCACGAGGTTTTTACTGTAACGTTGCAAGTGTCTATTTTTTAAAAAGTACTAAGATCTTTGACAACGAAAACAAGGAAATAGAAAATGTCGGACGTTTCGGCTATATGAAAAGAGCGCAGATGCTCGTCTTCTCTTTTGGAGGGGGTTGTCGTAAATTGCATAATTTTCGGAGTTTAGGACAAATCACGCCAAATTTTGACAAATTGCGTTATTTACAAGCAAACGGGGAAGAAAGAAAAAGGAAAAAAATATTAAAATACAACAAATTTAACGAAGTTAAAAGTATCTATAGCTTCTATTTGGCTGCCTATTTTAACAAGGTAAATTTTAACGTTCAGATTAAGCAACTGAGCCACACCATATTGGTTTCTTTCCTGTTGAGATGTTTTAATTTTGTTCCATTCACATATGATTTCCCTCCCTGTTAAAGGATTATGGTTTCTTGTGGGCACAGTCGAACCTCCACTAACGGCCACCTCTCAGCAACAGCCACTTTTTTGTTCAGACGGACAGTCCGGTCCATACATTGACTTTTATGGAAACCTCTCTATAATGGCCACCTCTCCACAAGGGCAACGGCCTCTAAAACGTGTCCCCAAGTGCGAAAATAACCTCTCGACAACGGCCAGTTTTTTCAGCGACTAATGAAAAAATCAAAAACGGTCATGAAATTTGATCCGTATGACGTGTTGATGATAAACCGGGGCAATCGTATTTTGATTTTGTTTCATTTTTACTGCTGCAGTAAGCATAAATTGTCTAAGAAAAAAGCGGATGTTGCGAACCTTTCTCGTTTTGTCCTGTTAACATTTTGATTTAAGACATAATTCAAGATTTTTGCGTATTTATCTCTATATATGATTTATGACTGGATTATTATCAATGTGGGGGACAGCAAGCATGAACGTAGGAAAATAGACATGTTGTACTCCCTAAAAAAATTGTCATTTTACACCCCTCTACAGAACGACCACTTTCTTCTGTCCCCAAGGTGGCCGTTGTGGAAAGGTTCAACTGTCCATTCAAATTGATTTGTTTAACGATCGTATAGCGCAACGTCGATGGCCTTCATTTCTATGCCTAATTCAAAACAAACCATGTATATAACTGGTACTGATGGTAAGAAACTTTGTTCTGCAGTCTCAATATCATGCAGCCAGATAAAGAGAATCGATAGCAAAGCAACTGATGGAATTTACAGAGTTACGCCATCTTCCTCAACTTTCCAAGTATGTTTTAGTTTTATACATTATTTAATGAAACTGCATCAAGGACGATTTATTCTCTTGGTTTATGGCTTGCAAGTGACCTCTTCATTTCACCCAGTGATGATGGTGGACTAATTAAAGGGAGGATGAGCTTAAAGGGCAACAAATCGTTATTGGAAGTTCGAGGTCCTACACTGCAGAGGTCAATTTGTAATGGCTTGAACACGACAAATATTAATAGCTGATTAAAATTATAAACCCGTAAAGATGATACCTAATGGATGTGGGGGTAAACGTTTGTTACCTTTGGAAATTTAAAGTTCTCTTCTAAAAAGGCTTACATTATCGCGAGCTTCTCGTGCAGATGCAAAATAATGGTTTTTATTAAAAGAATTATCAATGCGCTTACAATGGTAAATTAAATCTGAATGGAAAAAAAATAAAGTGTTCAAACGTTTCTTAAAAGTGTATGCAGATTCAGAGTATTTGATATGATGAAGTAAACTTTTCCAGATTTTCGGTGCATAAGCGATAGCCATAAGTCTAGGAAATCTAACAGAAGCGGAACTCGCAAGAAGTGAAGACATATAGTGAGGAGTCAAATCACATGCAATTTTGACATTGATGTGTGCAATAATAGTAAGCCAGTGCAAGTTTTTCATGACAGGAGTTATATGGTCGGTTCTTTTTATTCGTTAAATCAAGGGTGCCGCACAGTTCTCAACACGTTGGAGCTTATCTATTTCTCGGCTTGATAGGGGACTCTGTATAAACTGTTACAATTATCCAAGAGCGACATTGAACATCATATTAAGGTGATTCTTGCTCAGATACTTCCTTAATCATTCATTAAATCGAATCGGCAACGTAACCTTTTTGCACATTTCATTAATATGAGGACGACCATTGAGCTCTCTATCTAGGTTTACACCAAGATTACAACTCGGTCTGATGGTTGTACTCCAACGTTGCCAATCGAAGAATCACTAAGAACTGGGTTCTTGACGAATGAGAACTAAACTGAATGACCTCTGTTTTACTAGGATTGCACGCGAACTTATTGATGGTGTTCCATTCTATAACTTAATCACTTAGACGCTTCTGAAGGGTGCTTACGGCCGGACGTTGATCAATTAAGAGGATCAATATCAATGTAAAGTTGAGAATCATTTGAATAGAACATACAGCCTAGGTTATGAGCAGAGATCTTGTCCTGAATAGCTGCTGTATAGAGCGTGATCAAGAGAGGTCCTAGTATCAACCCTAGCGGAACTCCGAATTCTAGTATCTTTGTGTTACCAATAATAACAGATTGTGTCCGATCGCGAAGAACAAAAAAAACATTAAAAACCATTTAAGCACCATGTGGTAAAAACCAAAATAACCATGACTCTGTCTACCAACAAGTACAGTATGGTCTAAGGTGTCAAATGCGGCTGACAGAGTAAGCATGGTGTTTACGGTAGGCGGATTGCATAGAATGCATTAACTGAATTTTCTCCGAGTATCAATGTGTTTGAACCGCGACAACCTTCCGATGACGTTTGATAAGAAAGGTATATTGGCTACAGGTCTGTAATTAGTAAAACATCCTTGTCATTTTTCTTGGCAAAAACCCTTTAAGCATGACTTAATTGTTTTTTCAGAAATCTCTCTTGTAATAAATAGTAGCCACATCGCCGACATACACTTAAATAATAACAGGATGAGACCTAAACGTTCTCTGGGAAGAGTTGAAAATACTCCTTGCTTTTCTTGGAAAAAAAAAATTAATTGGAATGCTAAGTAAACGTATTCCCAAAAATCCTTTAAGCCTCATTGTTCATGGTTAATGACGTTAATCCTCTTTTAGTGACAAAGTTTCTTCAATCAGGCGTATATCTCAATATTATGTAAGAGTAACACTAAAATGTTAATCGTACCCTCCATTTCTTTGCCACTCCATTTTACATTTGGAAGGCATCTGCACAAGAAGCTCTCGATAATGTAACCCTTTTTAGAAGAGAACTTAAAATTTCCAAAGGTAACAAACGTTTACCCCCACATCCATTAGGTATCATCTTTACGGGTTTATAATTTTAATCAACTATTAATATTTGTCGTGTTCAAGCCATTACAAATTTACCTCTGCGGTGTTGGACATTGCCTTGCTGTGTTTAATAGTTGGGTGTGTGCTACGAGAATAATTATCTATGTTTTGTGATTCTTAAATTTGTAGTGATTTGTAATCAAATTGTGACGGAAGGCCGGGAAGTTATTAGAATTTTTGGACGAAACGGGCGTGAAATTAATTATTCTCTTATTTCACGAGGAAACTGTTTGATTGCTTTAATAACTTCGCTCTTTTCCTGTTGCCATATATTGTAGACTCGTGTATCGTTTCTTTCAGGTATACTGTGATATGACTTCCTCTGGACAAGGATGGACACTCATCGCTCGGTTCTCTAACAGAGACGCCAAAAACTGGATGAGTGATTCTGGGTTTTGGTGGTATGACAGAAGAACAAGTTATGGAGGGACGACTGATCCATCATACAATGCTGACATGATTGCTCCCGCATTCTGGACGGTCGGAGGTAACGAGTTGAAAATCACACGCAGTAATGACCGCCAGCACACCGCTCTCTTGCAGACGATAGGAAACTGTCTAGGTGGAAGGACATTTCGATCGAAAATCACAGCCTTTGGTGACTTTAGGAATGGCGCCGTTTGGACAAGTAACCGATGTCTGGGTCATTGTACTGTTCAGTATGGCGGTCAGTACGCAACAACTGGAGGCTTCAAACAGGCTGCATGCAAAGGAAACATCCAAGGCGCTAAGGCAATCGGCTTCTGGTGTGACTGGGACACAGGTGATGGAGCGGTGATGATGATTGGTGGAGGAGGCAAAACCTGTTCACGTGCTGACCACGGAATTGGAATAACAGAAGCCAATGCGGCATCTTTTGATGACGATGGAACCAAAGAACACGATTTTGGGGATGAGGCTAACTCGGCACCAGATACAACATACTCCCTAAACCTGTGGATACGATAATTTAATATCCTTTTTGGAGCAGACAGCTCTAGCATTGTCATTAAGCTTACTAAATGAGAGTTATCAGCCCAGTCTAGTCAGTTCCAGTCTTTGAACCTGTGGGTACGTTAATTAAAGCGTACGGTCTTCCTTTTGCTTGTGCTATTTCTATTCACAAAATTTAAAATTGTCCATTTTGAGTGATGATCTTGAAGATGACTTAATCATTGATTAGAAGTTTTTAATTAGCATTTTCGTTAAATATTATCTTCATCGTGATTTACGCACAGCCAACTTTAGCAGAACATTTTACGATAGCATTCTTAAACTTTATGCTATTTTGAATAACTTTGTAGAACTCCCAATCCTGACTGGCACAATAAAATCCATGAGCCTTGTTATTTGGTTGTGCTTTAATTTCTTCTTCGATGTCCTCGGGAACCAAGGGGTTGAAGTAAAAAGAATTTAATAAAATTTAGGTGGATCTAGAAAGATATTAAATCACGCTTTTCTGTATCAGTGTATCCGTACAATTGCAAAGTGCCAGCTTAGAGTATAACTTATTTCCTTTCCATTACAAAACGTTGAAGAATTAGCCTTCGTATTTGCTTTCTTCTTTGAATGAGATTATTTTATTTATTCCTTTCCAGATTTTATTAGTGTTTTTAGTATTGGTTTCAAAGTAATTGCTTGTATTGATTCCACCGAACTTGCAAACGAATTCACAACTGAAGATGATCGTTGAACGATCGAAACATGTCTTGTTTTAAACTTAAAGTTGTTGTCCATTTCTTAAAAATAGTTTCAAAGTACCGTTGATAATAGTTTTTCTTAATTAAACGGGTGAGGCTTGTCATCTTGTTTCGGTATCATTTGTATTCAAATTTGACTAACCTTATAATTTGAACTCGATTTGTGACGTTTTGAAGCCAAATTCTAACATCACAGTAAATGCAAAACGTATTTTGATCAACAATGCTATAACTTGTTTCAAAGGGCTTTTTCTATAGAGTTCTAAAGTGATGACCTCATAAAAATTAAAGTTATGAAATTATGGGATTTGTAATTATTACAAATCCTTCTAAATTTGACTTGGGTCTAAACGTTTAGACCCAAATTTAGAAAGATTTGTATGGAGTCATCAGAGCATAACTGGACTAATATCTCAGAGACAATTTGCCCCGAAATGCTGTTTTGCGAGTAGGCGTCTTGGGCGTCGTCTTTCAGAATATTTTGACAAATCCCATAATTTCACAGCTTTAACTTTTTATGACGTCACACTTTAGAGCTGTATTCCGGTTATAAGCCGATCGGATATAAGCCCTCTTAAAACCCCTGACAAAGATGTACAATAGGCCCCCCAGGGCTTATAAGTGTCAGTTTACGGTATCCTGATGGTTCTATCAGATCTGCTTAAACAAGAGTTTCCAAAGGGAGATTACTATTTAGAAAGCCTTGCAGACAAAAAAAGACCTGTCGTCTCGAGTATCTCGTCCCTTATTTTCAAAGAAATTTAATTAAAGGAAAAAAAGTAGAATACTGACGTTTTATGTTGACATTGTCTGATGCAAACACTTAATAAATGTTTTGTTCAGAATCGACATCACTTGTTAGCCCATCTCAGTTGTAAAAAGTACGCTTCTTTTATTCGAGCTGACTCAACATGAACGACAGTTGCACTTATCATCATGGTGATTTTGATCTTTGGGTAATGTTTGGTAGTGAAAGTTTTTGTTGTTAGGAAATTTAAACATTTGACTGATGATTAATCGTAGACTATACATATCTTACGCCGACGGTCAGTGCCTGCTTCTAGCCAAATTCATTTCCGTTTATTTTTTGATCACCCTCAAATGACCAAAGATAAGAAATAATTGTTTTTAGAGAGAAAAAAGGAAAGCATGCCTTTGACACATAAAGAAAATATTTCGCTTTAAATCAATTGAGAAAAAAAATTCTTAAAAGTGAAAATCAAGTTCAGTCTTCAGTTCACTAAGCAAGGACAAAGTGTTTTTTTCCTTTTTACCACGTGATAGTGCGACGAGACAATCAAAGTTTTAAGCTTAGCTATTGGCCATAATCAATTCGTCTGAGAAAATATTAGTTTCGCAAGGTGCAAACGCTCAATAATGAATAAGTCATAAACGGATTTTAATGCAAAACCCCTGCTAGACGCGCATCACTAATCACATGGCAATGATACGTTCATATCAACAGAAGTAAGAAAATGCCACTTTAAAATAACCGCGGAACATCTAATTTTGAGTATGAATGTAACGTCTCTGCCACCTCGCCCGACTTTGATAGTCGTTTTGGAATCGAGCATTGCCACCGTTTTTTTGTGTCTTGCGCTAGCTGGTAACCTTATCGTGTGCCTGGCAATTTCACGACATAAGCTGCTGAGAACAGTGCCAAACTTTCTCTTGTTAAATCTCGCCGTTACAGATATCCTCAGTGCAGTGGTGAGCTTGCCGCTCCTTGTGTCAGTTCTGGTCAATGGCGCTTGGAAATTTTCCACGAATGTTTGCAAGTTCCAAGCTTTCCAATCGTACGCTTCCTATTCATGCAGTCTTCTTACCTTAGCAGTTACAAGCATCACTAGATATTATGCCACAGTTCACCCGGTACAGCACCGTTCAAAGTTCAAATTAAAAACGGTATGTCAAATGATTTTCCTGATTTGGTTGGCTTCGCTTCTTTTTGCTTCAGCGCCCCTTCTTGGATGGGGAAATTACAAGTTTGAACCTTACTACGGGATATGCATTCACGATCACAACTCAAGCCCTTTAATATATAATACGTTTCTGTTTATCTTCTTGATAGTCAATTCGACTGTAATTGTGGCTTGTTACTCGAAGATTTTCAAAGCCATGAAAACAAGACGTGGTAAGGTGGATACAATGTTTGCGAAAGACTCGTGCCCAAGACAGCTAGGAATTTTTCAGGCCCAAGAAGTTAGATTAACGAAAACAATATTTATCGTAATCTGTCTATTCACTCTGTGTTATCTACCTACAATTGTCCTGGGGTTTTTAATGTTTACCGAAGTAGGTGTACCTCGATTCGCCAGAACACTATCAACGTTTTCTGTAGCCTTCACGTCCGTTGTCAACCCAGCCGTGTACTGGATACGCAGCAAAACTTTTCGCGACGCATTAAAGGGACTGTCCCGTGGAATGAATTTCATGGCCCCGCAAGAGTCTGTCCCCGTCGAAACAAGCGACTCGAAATCACTGGAACTCTTCCCAAACAGAGACAACCAAGATACTATCAACCGAAGGCAAGCACCTACGCTGCCTGCTTAAGATTAAATAAAGTTTGGATTCTACGAAACTTGCAGTAACAAATTTAAGAGACGGTGGCGGAATTATTATAAATATATCTCGAATTTTCGGGCACAATCCACCGTTTGTAAAGTACATCTTTCACTTTACTATGTCGTTACGAAGTTGGATTACAAACCCAGAATGCATACCTTAATCAGAATGGAAAACCATAATGAGTTTAAAAGAGAGGAAAATAGCCTCTTTGAAATCAAACCAAATTTAAACCAAGGATAAAGTTCCACCCTAAACACGTATATCAGTTTAATGCCAAAATGAACGTGTGGTATATATAAGTAACAAATAATATAAGGAACAACCTGATTGTACTGAGAGTTTTTGGAAAAGAGAAATAGAAAGCAATACTATTGCTCACCTTCCCTGTCACAAGATGCCTCTATATCTACAAACTGTACTTATCAAACGGGGAATTTGAATCAGAAACAGCCTCAGTTACAGGCGCCTGAGGGCAATTTAGACCCCTTGCTCTCATGTTCGTTTATTAGGGGTAGAGTGCAGTCTGGAATCTTCAATGATACCTTAAGGGAATGCGGAGGCTCTTTACTGCTGGGTTATAATTATGAAAATTTCCTTGTATATATAGAGCATCACATCACGCAAATCGGGTCTGACTATAGCCGTGTGTATCGTATGTGTCTTGTTCTTCATGATAATAAAACCTCTCCTGCCAAACTAATGAATATAAGCCATAAAGGACTATATAAAATTTTCCTTTCATTCAAACGTTCTTTTCAAATCTCGTGGTTGCCGGCGTTTGAAGCACATCAATGAGTTACCCTATTCTAGAAGTTAGTTTTCGTACAGTGGTTCTTAGCAACCATTAGGTCTGTTCTTTTATTGTTGTAGCAAGGGTTACACAACGCTTCGCATCTTACAATATACGCTCACGTATAGGATGAAGCATGACTCAAAATCATCAATTACGAAAGGGAAAACATTGTTTTTTGGTAGTATGGCATTAATAAACTGTTTTGCTTTCAATATATTTCTGTTTCATTTCTTTGCAATACGTTTTTAACAGTCAAGAATAGACTGTTACCCCAAGCGTTATTCAAAATTTTCAATCTGCTCATAAATAATGAACATCCGTTAGAAAACGATTCCGCTAAAACACTACAATCGCGCCATTCTTTTTAAAATTATGTTCAATTTCTACAATCAGTTTGGTTATTTTGCAAGTCTACAAATACACCTGTCCCCTTCCAATGAAATGAACGTAAAGTAGAAAACGAAGGCCCGTGATCAAAACACTGAGGAAAAAACCTGACGAAACAGAGGTAGTTGTTATTTTCAAAAACCTAATAAAACCTAATAACTAAATTTTTTTTAAGACTTTGTTGAAGGGATTTTAAATCAAGTTATCAGAAAAGACATTGAGATTTTTTTTTTCCAAAGAAAATATTGACTTTCATAAGTAAACCAACGAGGACTAAAAGGAAGCTCGTAACAACAGTATTTACAGTATTTATAAGAGTTAGCCACCGCCCTTTTCTTAACAAGCGTCTTTCTTCAATCCACGAAGGATAATAAAATATGTCATACTAAGCACTAATAACTCCTCATTGGACTAAGTCGCTATCTCGATTCACAGACTGGAAATTAAAAGCACAGTCGATTTGCAGGCGAAATGGGGATGAATATTTTGCTATATAGTTAATGGATGATGTTTCTTTAAATTCTATATACTATGACATGATGCTTTTAGTTATGCAGATTTCAAATGCGAAAGAGCATTAAGCGAAATATATCTCGTGTTTCAAGGGTTTTTTATTATTCAATATAAAAGGCTTAGGTAGTTTTCTCTTAAAATTTACATACAAGGCGTAAATGAGATGTGACGGATTGATTCTGAACAGTTACAGTTCGGTAAACTTGAGGCCTTACCTACTGCATTTTGAACACGGTTACAAAAGCGATAATCACTTCTAAATAAGCAAAAAAGGGACTGAGATTGAAGAATCAGCTATTTACTTTTCATATCCGACAACTGGGCTGACATTAAGTCAATGCCTATTATATTTGGTGGCCTGTGCGCAATTAACAGCCATTCCGTGCTATCGAGGCCCATTTTCACTAAAACAGCTGTCCAAAACTTTTAATATGATGCCTTCAGGTTAGATCATTGTTATTTTTCCTCTGATCATGTTTATTACTTACCTTATCGAAGTGCCCGGAAGGCTTTTTAATTGGCAGCATATAAACGGTGTGATGACATCGCAAGACGACGGTCAGTTGGAAAAGTTTTCAAAAAACTATTTTACAGACTCCTATGTCATCATCATCAGGATCACCATGCAGCTCTTTCCTCTTCAAAGAGGCTATTTCCCCCCCCCCCCCCCCCCTCCAAAAAAAAATAATAATAAAGTGAGGAAGAGTGATTCGTTTCTTTTTCTTTAATGAAAAAACCAAGATCCTTTTTAAATCAGTAAATCACTCATTAATATTGACCGTCCATTTCCCTATCCCGGAATACAAAGTTAAGTAGATTTGAAAAAATTATAAAGGAAACTAATAAATAAATGTTGTTGTGAACGTAGCGACAGTATAATTATTCAATTCACAAAATATTTTATATTGAATATTTATTCCCATTCTTTTTTGCTGAATGATATATGCTCAAATTCTCGTTCATAGAACCCATTGAAATGCTCCTGAATCTACCCCGTTTTATAATTATAATTATAATTTTTATTTTTTTATCACACCTCACCTCAGGACAAAAAGGTTTCGTTTAGTGTTACAATTTTGGATCATGCAATCTGGTTGTCAGTTAAAATACCCAGCTCACTATGCAATGTCTTCATGGTAGTTTCGTTTTTCGCAAGGGCTGTACTATGTTCCGCTTTGTAGTTGACTCTTAACAATTTTGGTCTGAATTATTAAATTAAAGATGGTGGAAGAAGATGAATTTGCCTGTAGGCTTATATTGCCGAGCTGATAAAGCAAACGGTGCTTTCCCTGTATCTGGATTCTGAAATTCTGCCAATGACGAAGGTACTCCGGCCCACAGTTTCATTTCACGCTCGCCTTCAGGCTAACCTAGCCATACAGTAAAAACCCGCAACTAAGAACTTGGATTAGAAAGAACCTGTAAGGCTAAAATTTGCCACGTAGGCCCCGTCTATACAAGAAACTGTTTACCCTAAAATTTGAAACAGATTCATATTTTCTAAAATCTATGTAAAAAAAATCTGTACACTTGGGCAAATAAGAATTAAGCCAACATTCATGATCCGCTTTGGAGACATAGGTGCTTTATTAATTCAACTGCAATTGTTTGCAGTATATATAACAATGAATTTTTTCTTCAGAAAATACCTAAATAGCATAAATTTGTACTAATTACCATTTATGTAAGAACCTGTTTAAGCTAACTTGGGCAAATGCAGGTTCAATTCTTAGTCCAGGGTTTTTACTGCATTGAATTTTTAAAGGACTCTAAAACCAAGAGTTTATATACTCCATGCAGCAAATATTTTGACTTCTCAGAGACAAAGGGTCACTACGTCATAAACACGATCTCTCTGTCTGTTTATTTCTAGATAGACAGCATCCACGAACTTCGAAGTCGAAGCCAAATTTGTATCAGTACGTACGAACTAAGTTATCATTTTAGCCTCTATACGATTTGCCTCTTTGGGTCGCAACCTTTTCAAATTAAAAAAAAATGCAACAATAACAACCTTTTCTTTTCTTCTTGAACTACTGTCGTTAAATCTGTTGCATCTGCAAAGGAACTCTTTAAAAAGAGATGCAGAGTTTTGGAGGTACTTCATCTTCTTTATGGGTGCAGTAAATAGTTTTATTACTATTTAGCGTTGTTTTCCTAATATCCGATATCCCAACTTTTAAGTTGGTCACAGAGGAAAACACTTGTCTCAAACCGACGTGAAATAGATGTCTCTAGTAATTTTTTAGATTCTTTCCATTTTTGTATGAATAGGGGTACTACCTTTGGCTATCTTTCAAAAAGTAACCCACTCGAGAGAAATTCACCTTATAAGTACAACGAAGGGTATCTATTTGTAAATAAAATGAAGACAAACACTAGAGCAAAGCGTAAAACCCATCCCAGGTATTCTGTATTCTATTACGAGTTTTACTTAAACAAATATTACATTTACGATAATACAATTGATAAGGGCCTTTTAGATCCTTTTATTAAACTATTGGTTGCTAGCAAAAAGAAAGAGAAGCACAGTTAGTAATCATATTAAGACCAAATTCATTCTTTATCGATTTATTGAAAGTTAAGTACTCATAGTTTAGAACAAATTACAGACACAGTTTAGATTGGGGTTGTTTAATATTATTGTCTCGCGTTTCACTGTTGGTTATTAAATAACGGTACTGTTATTAGCGCGCGAGAGAGAGAGAAAGAGAAAAGAGACAAGAGATGAAATTAATTTGAGCATAGTTAATTGAGTGGAATGGTTATGAAACCCGTCAGACTCCTTTGTTATATGTTTTTGTGGACCTGAAAGTGCACAACGTTCAAAAGAATTCCTATCATTTTGATTGTATTGACCAATAAAAACGTTGCATTATGCAAGGAAAGGATTATGCACTTTCAGGGTGCTTCCAACATAAACTGCAGCACTGTTGTTTTGTGATGTTTGCCGCTTTTCATAACTAGTCTCCTCTAATAACTATGATTTGAGGACCGACTTATTTCCAGGCCGTACTCAAGTATTACGAGCGGTTTTTTCACAAAATTCAACCCAACAACATCTGAAGGGAGAAATTAAATGCACGGTGGGACACTTTTTTCTATCTTAAATAGTAATCTTCGCATTCAAAATGATCAGAAATTGATTGCTGACTTGACTGGACCGGAAGTTAACTTTGCGTTTGACTTTTGAGAATTTGCATATCCAGATACTGTCTTGTTGTTTTAGTTTTAACTGGAATGGTCATCGTGGAATGTTACCTCGCGCGGCAATGCGTGATAAACTGGTCCAGTCAACTGGGGGCACTGATTATACGAGAGCAGCTGTGGAGTTTCAGCCCTTGTCACCACTATTCATTACCATTAATTTAAATTGTTAATAAATCAATAACCAACAATGGAATGCGAGACGATAATAACAACCGCGTGACACCAACAGTTAATTATGGCACATAAAATAAACGCATTGTGAAATTTACAGACAAAGCGGCGACACAAACATCGTTTTTGCATCGTACAGCAACTTCCATCTCATTTTTCTCCGCAGCAGATTCATGAACAGAACAGGTAAGTTTTTATCTCTCATTTAATTTCCATGTGCAGCTTACAATAAGAATGTGGGTTCCCTATGAGGGAACATCCGGAAGCAGGAAGATCAAGAGATAAAATGAGGAGATATTCGATATTTTTCGCTACGAACATAGTCAGTTTCTTCTTTTTTTTAATTGATATAATTATTTATTTTACTTTCAAGACCCGGTGTTTAATTTATTGAAAAAAGCCTGATTAAGAACTACTCAATTTTTATTTCAAAATTTAAAAGCCATTGTTCCGGTTCATATTCATCCTTTGTTTTATAGTTTCATATTCTCTTGCGTCGAGCCACGACACGATGATCGTCAACTAGCAAACCTGCTTTTAAAAAATACGTTAAAAAGCAGTAATATGCTGTTAGCAGTACGCTGTGCAATGCACTGCAGCGTTTCCATGAATGTTGACATCAGATGGTATATTTTAAGTTATTCAAAACCACATTTAACAGTTGAAAACTCCGGGAATTAGATGAACTTGAAGCTATGAGAAGAATGACTTATAAATGGAATATTATCAGCTATGTTGAAAATTTGCGAAAAACTACTACAACTTTAAATACTTGACGCTGGTTACGACTTACCTGTCTGAAAAAGCAACAACGATTTTGAATGGGAAAAAAGATTTTTACTTATGCTACAAAAGCTTACAAAATTGCGTCCAGAACGGTAATTCTTTCATTGCGACCTTATGCAAAGGTGCAGTGGAGCTGAGCTCACATCATTCGGTTTCTACGACACCGATCAAAACATTTTCTAGGCGAATTCAACAGATGTCTTTAGTAACTTACGAAAGAAAACAATTGGTATAAATATTTTTAAGTGTTTATCAATAGGCATGTTGCAACATTAAAATATTAATAAAAGCAATAGTACAATCTTACAATCTTATAACTACCTTTCCTACACATTTACGGTATCTGAGAGATGAATGCACTGCCAGCCTCATTGGAGCGGCTGAGTATCATTAGTCGAGTAGTCTCTGCAAGTATCTCTGCAATCAGGACTGTACCGGCTTCAAGTTCCCGGCTGAACTCGTACAATCTGGTTTCCTTACCAGTCCTCTACAGTTTGCTCTCAGGTGCGCACGCATACTTGTCAAGGGGGTAGAGGTTGATCACATTTGGCTGTTTAATGCCTGGCTCAACATGTCTGATGTTTTCCATGGGTATGTATTCGTTATCGTCTTTTAGTTTGCCATTGGCCTTACGACACTTGAAAGAGAAATCAGAGAAAGCAATTATGTCCCTGTCAATACGGAGGCCATTTGTTTATGACTACGTTCCTTCTAAAGAAACAAATATAAAACCAAGCACGCCTAATCTTTGTTTAAAAGCTACCCTTCCTAAGCTTTCCGGGAATACCGTAAAATTTTGAAAATAAGCCCAGGGGCTTATATTTTTCAAAGGCTCTTTTTGAAGGGCTTAATTTTGGAGGGGCTTATATTCGGAGGGGCTTATCTATGGAGGGACATTTACGTTTCGAAATCGATTGGGCTAGCCTTATATTTGGAAGGAAATTTTCCGTTTTTGCTTTGTTTTACTTTGTATTCAAGGGCAATTTCCAAGTAAAAGCCCCCGGGGGGCTTATATTTGGAGGGGCGATTTAACGGAGGGTTTTTTGCATTACGAGTTTACGGGGCTTATATTTGGAGGGGCTTATTTTCGGAATTTTACGGTATTTAATTCTTTCATATATACCTTCAAAACATTGAGACTAAGGCATTCCCTAGGTAATTTCAGTTTTTGATCAATAGCCCTCCTTATCTCAATTCTTTGATAATCTATGTTCTAATGCACCTATCAATGTAAACCCCGTGGGGGGGGGGGAGGGGAGAGTGCGGGCAAGGGGTGGGGATTTGACAAATTTTAAAATTTTTTGATCAAATTTCCCAGGGCGGAAAACGAAAGGTCAATCAAAAAAGTCAAAAAAGCCCCCACCCCAGGGAAAAAATGTAAACAAACAATACCATAATACTATATAAAACGAATGAAAGAACATTTCAAAGTACGTTCTTACTACTTTTATTTAAGGTTAACGGCGTAAGCTCCGTTCAATTACTCGCTGTAATTAAGTATTTTCTCTCTCCACTAGCATCTCTTAATCACTCCAGGAAGATTGACCGTGCTATTATATTAATGAAACGTAAAATGCTTTATAACATCGGCTCAACATGTCGGAACAGGTCGGATCAGTGACCTGTAAAAAAATCCTCTGACTTTCATGGTAGAATTCGATTTCAATCGAGGTTTACAATCACATGGGAACTTGAAGATAAAAACTTTCTAAAAATAGACATTATCTGTTTAGCTGACAGTGTAAAGTACCGGATTATGGCCATTAAAATAAATGAAAACTTCATAACTTTCTCCAACAGCGTGACTTTCAGAAAGCCTCGAAGGATGGACTTGGTTACCGCTTCTAAATTGATACCAGGCTTCTATCGGTCAAAATCAAATTTCATGACCCCGGGGTCGCTTCGCACGATCAAAAGCCCTACAGGGGGATAGTCTCAGGCATCAAATCCCCTCCCATTGCCCGCACTCCCCCCTCACGGGATTTACATTGATAGGTGCATAATATTATCAATTTTTTTTTTTTTTTGCCCCGCACGTTCCCCCTACCCGTCATTATACAATGGATGACAGAAACCGTTTACAGGGCGTTTTCACTCACGTGGCCAGCATCTATGCAAATTCATTGGAACAAAAGAAATTGTTTACACATAAGAAAATAGTCCAACTCCCTCTAGGTACACCAACATAACCGCCGTTTCATTATTTTGGAACACCAATCTGGCTGCCGTGACGTCATGTAAAAACTGTCTGCAATACAGTAATTTGCAACAGGAATTACAGCGAATTTCGCCAAATTTCGTCGAATGTTCTCGAGAAAGTTCGCTTCAAAGTTTGCAAGGAAATTTCGCTGGAACGTCAGCCAACTTCTGTTGAATGAAACTGTACCTTTATCCCCTGCCAAACCACTTCTTCCAGCCAGATGGTTCAGGCTGTTGCTTGGCCACTGGTCTAAGTACTCTGTCACCCTGTGAGAGTACCACCCCTACCCGTACTCGGTTGAGATTGTTGTGATCAGTTGATTCTTGAGATTCACGGCTAAAGCGTCGTTTTAAGGCAAGCTGCGAGGAAAATGAATTTCATGGCATCAAACAGAAATCAAAAAACGCGCATAGCGACAATTGAGTCATTTCCTGCCAAATGCTGTCTGAAATTTGAAATTACTTTACCGCTTTTGAGTGAGTTATCAGACTTTCTTTATTCTCAAGGGGGGTTCCAAACATGTATGACGATTATGTTTTGCGCGCTGTGTGCATTTCTGCTTTTATCATGAAATTCATTTTAAAGTTCATATCCAATGTGTATACAACGTATGTACTTTTATGTATACTGTATGTTCGTAAACACAATTTCAAACAACATTAGCAGGTCAAGCCGAGAGTGTTCTGCCCTTGATTAACATCAAGAGATTTTTTTTTGTTTTTCACCGTGATTTCATATTTCGTTTTAATACTCGACCCATGGATTTGAAAGAAGTATGAGTGTTTATTGTTACTATTTTTTTTGTGTGTGAAAAGTATGCTAAAATGATATGTATGGAATGATGAAACAAAGTGAATTGTAAAACAAGAGGAAGGAACAAAGTGCTAACGACTCAAATCAAAGGATTAAAACAGGCCATTTGCGAGTTCGTAAAACTCTCAGTTTCAAAATGAGTCTAAGTGTAAAACCGTTCTTACTAGTAATAACGAGTTTTATTAGCATGAGAATAAATATTTATTTTGTAATCAATGCCTTCGCACTTAGCCTCGCTTTGAAACAGAGGCTTAGGGCAACTTGGAAATGGTCTGTTCATATTATTATTAATTATTAATTATTATTATTATTATTAATTACCTGGCCATTGGTTAACATATCAACCAAATTCTTGCAGCGCCTCTCAATGATAAGCAATACAAGGGAGACGACCACACCACCCAGTAAAATAATAAACACTCCGGCCAAGTTGTTCAGGTCAAGACGTTGTGTGTTGCCAGTTTTAGACTGCGAGGGCTTTGGACACTTACTGCGATCATCCCACCAAGTTCGGCGAGTTTTTTCAATGAAGTTCTTTTCTCGCAACTATATGATAAAAAATTAAAACCTCTGGTATGTTCACGCTACACTCATTACACAACAATAGTAGGCAATGGTAATTGAGCCACAGGCATCCCATCCTGGCCGGCTGGGGCTAATCATGAAGAATAACCACTGACACAGAGAAGATTGGCCTTAGAGAGGCATTGCCTGGATCTACAGATACAGCATTTTGAAAGTTTTCTTCTAAATCTGGCTTTATTTTATTTCTTTCAAAAATATCTTTATTAGTTGAGAATCCTTGGTAGAATGTAGATAATATATTTTATTATTATTGTTATAATTATTTTGCTTTTTTTGGTGAGAAATTAAAACAACAGGGAGAGGTGCCCCTGACCGGTTAGCAGATTTATAAGTGGTTTATGTGTATATTTATTCCCTAAATACTTTCTTTCCACTCAAATTAACCCCTTTTCAAAGAAAAATGAAATGCAACCGGAAATTACCTCTTAACAAAACTTAAAGTTTTCTATATGTTTTCCTGCAACTATTATAGCTAGCCACGAAAACAACTCAGTCAAGAGTAAAGAAAATGGTGCGTCTAGTTGGAGAAAATTTATCAGGGTGCCTAGCCCTATACAAACAGAAACCATTCGTCGAAAACCTGATATTGAGAGTATCCTCTAACAGCCTACGATCCATCCAGAGAGGGGATAGCAGTTTTCAAAGTAATTCTGTCACGAGGGCGGTTTATACAATAGAAAACTAATTATACATTGCAAATACAATTGCATTTATTTCCCTTACCTTCAGAATCGCGACGGTTATTCTATTGGTATACGGTGAATTCCTCTGAAGCCCAAGACCATAGCTTTTGGTCTGAATCAGATTATTCAGCAATTTTGTGCTGCATGGCTTCTGTTGATTGTGGTACTCCAGATAGGGGTACTCTGTTATGTAAGCGTAATTTTCTTCCCTGGCCCTTTTTACTCCTGTTGTGGTATTAGGAACAAACGTCTTATATTCCCTCATGTGAGAAAACATTTTTCTGTACAGAGAGTTTTCTGAAGTCTCGAAGAATTTTTTCACTGATCCACCATCCATCACACCGTATTTCATCTCGTTCTGATTTGCAAGAGCTTCCAAAGAATTAATAGTATCTGCTGTTTGCTTAACTAAAAAAAGAGTTTAAATAGGTTGGGTAAGGTGAAAAAAACAAAACAAAACAAAGACAAAACAATACAAAACAAAATTAGAGGTTTCTGTTTTCAATATCTTCTATCTTAATAATTATAAATTTATCCTAAATATCCCATATCCTTATTTTGAAATAATTAACAATTTATTTATTTAATTAATTAGCAATTGTTGAATGAGGCTGAGTATGATGTGAAGAATTATGTAATGCCGAATTCAATAATTGTTTTATTATTCTTTCAAAAAAACTTTCAAAGAGACTTTTTATCCAAAGGATTCGATATTGTCAGTATTTCAAAGCAAAATAGAAATGGTCGTATTTGACAGTATTTTTCTCACATTGTACTTCTTTCTTAACTAACAATCAGTACATTGAATTAACTTTTATTTCTTGAAAGACTAAGAACTTTGATATCCCATATCTCATAAATTCTGTTCTAAGCATCCTGTATTCCGTTCATTTTCCCCTATCCGATATCTCTGGATTTCCCAAGAAAAAGTGATGGTCGCCATTATAACATAAGACCACTTCAGGAGAAAACTATCGGTGGTGAAACTCAAAGTGAGTTTCTTGGAAATTGAGTCTCCTCGACTTACTTGTAAAAAAGGCAGCCAGGTTTGCCGTGTAGGTTGAGATTAAGATTAAAATAAAGAACCAGAACGTAGACGCTAACAGGCGACCGGAAGGAGCCAATGGAGTGTTATCCGGACCCTGCTGCAGAATGGAAGCTGTTGCGAACCAAAGACTGTTTAACAGGTTAAACTCGTTTCCAGGTTCATCGTCTGCGTCGCGAGCTCGGGCACGGTAACCAAAGGGAGTCAAGAAATCCATTACACACATCATGATGGTGATGAACATAACCTGCGAGCGAAATATCAAATACAAGAAAGAGTTTTTCATCTAAAAAATAAAAAACCAAGGGGCGGCCGGTTGAAAAAAACAACTAGCAGTTTTAGACAGATTTAGGCTACATTTACCGCAATAAAATAATAATAATTATTACAACTGTAATTGTAATAATAATAATAATAATAAATACTTTATCAGCGTGTCAAAATCCCTGGATTGAAGGCCCTCTAAACTAATTGTGGACGCCTTACTGCCCCTCTGCCCGCCTATTTTAACCACTTCCCGCTCCATACTGAGTTACTACTATGTTTACAACTATTTCGAGAAAGGTTGTCGGAAAAAGTGCACGCGACAATCCCGAAAGGTATTGTGGGTGGTTTTGTGTGCACTGTTCTTCAAAGAAATTTGAAAGAATGGCACGGGATGTTGGCGTTGTTTTGTTTGCGATTGCTAAAGGAAAGCAACAATAGTAGGTTCGACAGCTACAGTCGTTAGCAACATGGTATTGATCATATCCCATATTACCTTTCGGGATTGTCGCGTGCACATTTTTTCGCCTCGAAATAACTCTATACAAGATTTATAAATGTGTATAGAAATTATAAAAACATAAACAAAGTTTATCCTAAGCGTTGCTCTGGTGGCAGTTCTTACATTCCTCTGCAAGGAGGATCTCAACGTCCACCTTTCTCACCCGGTTCTTAAAAACAAGATGCTTTACAGTAGAGGAGATTTTTTTAGGGTTTATTACTGTACATTTAAAGTGTTCGGATTCGTAGATGTTCGTACAAAACACGTATTCGGATTCCCAACAATGCAGGGAGATTTAACAACGACAACGGTAACGGCAACGAGTACCTCAAAAAGCAATAGGTTTAGGGCCTGTTTATATGATATGAGCCATCCCGGTTAGCGGGCCGGCTCAGGTTTGTTTCCTTTTTAAGTTTTTGTTCTGTGTATATGGATCTTGGGTCGAACAACTGTGTAACTCGGTTTATGAGGAAACAACCATGAGCCGAATTAGTCCGGTAAAGCGGGCAAGCGTAGCTAACCCTGGCTATCCTCATATAAACAAACTCTCAATAGGTGCGGTTACACTAACCCTTTTCCCCAAGGCTCCCCCTGGGGAAATTCGCCAATAGTGAAGTACTCAGCAAGAGATTGTCTTAGTTAGATTAATTATAAAACACCTGAGTCAAACCCCGTTAATACGGGCACTGAGGGTGCCTTATAAATTGTCCGTAATTAGGGCTGTCCGTATAAAGCTGGTTGAACTTAGAGAAAATGTGCGGGCTTTTTTTTTCGCAGGGACAAAGCAAACTGTTTGTAATAATAATATGTACGTATTAAGCAGGTGTACATAAAGCGGGGTTTGACTGTACTGTTTTATACACAAACTATTGTTGTTGAGACCTCAGTCTCAAAAGTGTCCACGGCACTTCAGTCCTTTTCCCAAAGTTCACATTAATAATCAGGAGAGTGAATGAAACAAGAACATTATGATGATGAGTTACTTAGAGAGATAAAAATGTTCTCATGACAGCAAGGGTATTTTATACTTACCACACCAATTGTGGACAGCCACACACTATTCGTGAAAGGTTGAAGAAATGCAAAATTATTAATGGGAGGCTCCCCAGGTTTCTGCATGATGAGACTCAAGCTGAAATCCATGAACGGTTTACTGAAATCTATGTCCTCTTCTCTTGAGGCTGTTATTGTTATGGGGGCGAGTGCCATGTCTCTTTTCTGATCAATAGATATATACAAATTGTTCAATATTATATCATTTCGTAAGTTTTGACGCCCTTACACTTTAAACCGCAAGTTAAACTCTTACAACTCTGGTTTAAACATTTGGGACACTTAAGCAATAGCTCTTTAAAATGGCGCATTTTCCTATCCCCTCCCCAGGGTGCAGTGTTGACGTCATACATTCAAGTCCTTTGCATCACAATCAACTTTGCTTGGGGGAGAAGGGGAGAACAGAAATAGGCTGTTACAAAAATAATTCCAAGCTTTTATAAGAAATAGAATACGACGTACTTAAGCAAAGTGCGTTTTCTCGCCTAATTTCCTCAAGTGTCCTAAGATTTGGCCTGGGTTGTAGGTCTTAATTCAAACACTCTTCTAAAACAACATTTTATTGACAGAGGTATTCCGAGGAACAAGTAGGGTACTAGGCACTACGGTATGTTACGCGAATAATACTCTCATTCTCAGAGTCATGATAACTAAGAAGTTGATCAGAGCCCTCTCTATGAGTTTTTGTTGTTGTTGTTGTTAAGTCCTGTGGCTCCTAGGGAAATCTTCGTCAATAAAATATGTTTAAGGTAATTCCCTTGAAATTGTTCCACTATCAAACTTTATTTGAAACTTGACAAAATCAACATTCATGATATGAACATTAAAAAAATGCAATAAAAAGATGGGGTCACCGTGCTTGTTTACGCGTCAGCAGGCTCTTAAACTGGGGTATTTTTACTGGTCGCGGGTCAAAAATTCGAATACCCTTCTCACAGAATTAAGTCTTTGTTACTTGAACCACGCAAAAATTTACCATAACATTTAACATAAAGCTTCATTTATTCAAATAAGCAGTGTTGCTTCATTTAATTCGTTTCTGATTGCCTGGTTGCGGGGATATTGCACTTTTTCGGACAGTTCCGTGGTTAGCTTGAAGTCCTTGCCTTGACCCAAATACACCAAATACGAAACTATTTTCCAAAAAAAATCATGTTCTAGTATCAAACTTTTTTTCTTCTTCAAATATGATCTTTATTAGACTGTTCCTAGCAAATACCTGGGGGAAAAATCGGGGGTCACCGTGCTTGTTTCCTCACAAACTGCTGTGAAAGATGGACATAGTTTTGAGATCGCAGTCAGGATGGATAATTTGCGCAGCGGGGAATGGGGCGAGATACAAAATAATGTCCAGCGTGTTCGAAGTATGACTCCAGATCAAGCTTGTATTCAGTTGTTTTAATGTGTTTGACATCGCCAACACAGAAATTCAAACTTGAAAAGAGTACAATAAATACCAAGGACTGAGGTGAGTCAATATTCCACGAGATTTTAGAGTTATAAATCTTTATTTTGGACTATTTTGTAGCGCCAGCGTTCTGTTTAATTCCAGTGAGCTAGGGTTCGATTTTTTTGCTTTTGCACAATAATGTTTGACAAAGAAACTTGAGGAAAAGACTATTGATTCCTATTCTTCATAGTTCGCTTGTTTGGTTTCTATACACAGCAAAATGTGAATTCAGCAGCAAACTTCATGTTTATATCAAAGACTGGTCTCCCTCGCGTGGTTCAGGTGCTACGGTGGGTCTTATTTGTTCCAGAAATATTCGCCTCTCCCCTCTCGGAGTTTGAACAACATATGTACAGTAGCGATCTCAGGCCAGATACTGGCTCGTTAATGCAGCTGGAGAGCCATACAGCTATCCCGCAAGCGCTTTACAGCCCCCAAAATCCAAAGCCTCCGCCAGGGCATTTTAATAATTCCACAACTCGACGGCCGCGAAGTAAAAAACCACTGCAGACTTCGGGATATCTCACATTTCTTTCATTTTCTTGTTTTTTGATAGAAAACCAGGAAGCTGTCAGCCGATCTGCGGCATTATTATTGCGAATAAAAGCTTTAGCTCTGCAAAAGTGGCCCTTGTTGGTGCTTTTCGCGCTAGTGGGAAGAACCGCCGCCATCTTGGATGTCGCAATATTATGCGCAGTAGAGGGTGCGCAGTGCAAAACAAGGGAATTGCCTTAAATAACAAAAAATTGATCTGAGTGTCCCGGGTTCCACCTGTGAAGTGACTATAAGTGGGGGACACCAAAATGATTTAATATAATCGCAACTTATATTGAAATAATAATTTGTGCATCACCTGTTCTTTGAGTTCATCAATCATATTTTGATACTTGGTATCACCTCTGAGGTAGATTTCGTACTTAAAGTTTGCCTCCTTTGCTAACTCCCTGATTAAATCGATAAGAAATCCTTGAACATCTCCGTCTTTCACTTTCCCTGCTACATCTTTTAGTTTTGCTGATTTGTTTGTAATCTCCACGAAAGGACGCTCCTATGAAATTAAACATTTAGTATTGAGTATCATTATTCCTTTCAGTATAGATACGATTTTCACTTCCACTTTTCACTTTTGATATCGCCCTCATGCATAACAGTCCCTAAGTGACATAAATCAAAAGAGAGCTAATAATAGCCGGGGAGAACAAAACATTTTATCGGTGCACAATGGAGGAAACTCCATTAAGACCCTTTTCAATTACCTTTTCCTCTTTCAGTCAATAACAGGGTGGGGTTTTACTACTTGGCGAAATTTCGTATACCTATGATCCACCCGGGCGCTATTGGATTCGTTTTTATTGGTCAATAAGATCTAAATGATGGGAATGCTTTTGAACGTTTTGCACCGTGTCAGGTCCAAAGAAACACATAATAAAGGGGGCTGACGGGCTTCATAACAATTCCATTCTTTTAACTATGGTAACGTTGTCATTATGATCATTGACCTATGAAAAAAAGATTGGTTTGGGACATCAACATGGCCGCCGTTTCATTGTTTCGGGACACCAATATGGCCCGCCGTGACGTCTTGTGAAAACACTCTAAAGGAGACATCACTGCTTACAAACACTGTTTTTGTCGGCATTCAAATTTGTTACGAGTGAAAAAAGGAATCTGTTACAAGAACCAATGCCCCTTTGGTTGATACATTAATATCAATGGGTGACGTCAGTGGGAGTATCGCTATTCAGCACAACTCTTCAATAATATTAAAAGGCCATTTCCGAGTTAAAAAAAATTCTCATTTTCAAACTGACGACGCTAAGTGCAAAAGCTTCAAGTGAAAATATAAATGATTTTCATATCAATGGCTTTGTACTTAACCTCGCTTTGAAACTGAGGCTTAGGGCAAATCGAAAATGGACTCACTTTGATGAGGCATTATTTAGGCATTAAGTCAAACAGAAAAAAGATGACTCCACTTACCAGCACTGTTGTGACTGTAAGTGTTCGTATCGGTACGGTAGGAGAACCAATCACACCAGGATTATGGCATTTTACCATATCTTCAAAAGCACCAAGCCATTTCGGTTCTTTACTTTGCCGGGTTGAAACTGCATTCGCATTTTTCCCTGAAGCCGGTTTCCATGAGCCTACCTGATGAGTAAAAAAATACAAAGTACCAGTTTAAGTGTACACTGAGAAAAAACAAAACATACAACAATGTATTTATTAACAGAACGATAAAGTTTTACAATAATGTATGCCCCCCGAAAATAGCTATTACCCTAACCTAGGACAATCTAGGCGATATTAAATTAAATATTAAAAAAAAAGAAAAGAAATACATTAACATACAGAAATTGAAAGCCGTGTGTTTATTATTTATGCAACCCCACTTATGCGCGAGCGGCCAAAGATTTTTAAAGGTTTTTTAAGTGGAAGTGACACAGGTTCATAAGCAACAAATTATTGGGCGGAATGCAATAAACCTATGCTTAAATTACCCTTTGCAAATGAGATACAGAACTATTTCGGGATTGTGTTTACTATACATTAAAAGTAAGGTGGCTCCGTCATTAATACTAGAGCATTTAACTTTGACAACTTTTTCGTTTTTAAAGCGATGGCTGCGAAACTTTGCAAAGAACAACTGCAGATATCATTCGGCAATAGTACGAAATATTCGATTTCAGTGATGGTAACATTTCTTGAGAAAGTAGCGCTTAAAAGGACCCTACTTTTCAAAGAAAATCGCGTCTGGTATCGGCTTTTTTTGACATAATAAATATGCCGGAGAAATTTCAGAAAAATCATTGGAGAAGAAGTCCTTTTTCCTGAATTGGAAGCAACGTACAGCAGGAAGAGCCGTTGAGGATGCATTATTGCAATACATTAAAATGTATGCAGCAGGAGTTTGAGCCAAAACTGCTAAGAGATATTTTAAAAATGTCGAGGAACAAGTCATTCTACTTCAGAGCAAGGTTTGAAACAATTTATAGTGCTTCTAAAACTAAAAAGTACCTTTAAAAGAATAGCACGATAGGCAATCGGCTTTTGTTTTAAGAGTTAGCAAACACTGAATTTACTTGTCCTGAAAATTCAAAATGGTGTCTCCTTCTACCTGATAGTAATTTACTTTTGAAATTCCAAAACAATTTCACAGGTGAATTTTGCGGAGCGACTTTTAGTTACGGACTTCATGCTCCAAAGATGTTTCTGAAATTCCTCTGGCATATTTATTACATCAATTAAAGCCGATACCAGAAATTTCAGTAAAAAATATCGGCAAATTTTTTTACTAGACGCGATTTTCTTTGAACAGTAGGGTCTTTTTAAGCGCTAATTTAGCAAATTAAAATATATTTACCATCAATGAAATCGCAAGATTTCGTACTATTTCCGAATGATATCTGTTGTTCTTTTGCAAACTAAGTTTCTCAGCCATCGCGTTAAAAACGAAAAAGTTATGACGAAAACTTCGTCACAACTAAATGCGCCTGTATTAATGACGGAGCCGCCTTAAGGGCGCCTTCGATGAAGCTGTTCCGGAATACTGGAAATTATGGTACCATATGTCTAGAACATGTGCTTTTTAAGACATTTATAGTCCTGTACATACATATTCAGATATTTAGATGCATGGACGGTTTCATTCTTAGCATTCCTATTACAAAATACGGACGTTTGAACGCATCCTAAAATTGCTGCTTCCTCCTGTAACTGTCTGATTACGAACGCTTATTAACGGTATTAGTGCTTACCTGAGTTACATCCTTTGGGAGAACGTTCAAAATGTTCATGCCGTCTTTAACAAGTCGCTCGCCAGTAGAGGCGTTAAACTCCACATATCCTGTCAAGCCCTGAAATTTTACCTGAGTAGCAACATAGGAAAAAAGGTGAAGGATCTATTAAGTCGTTTAATGGTATTAAAGTATACCTAAAAGTAGCCACGACTTAGAGTTTTGAGCTTATAAACAGTACTTCTCACTGGTTCTGTTTGTATTTCCTTACATTTAGAAGCCAAAACGTGAATTTTTTTTTTCTGTTATTCCATTTTACAATGTATCTTTCAAAAGGTAAGAAAGTATCATATACTGTACTCCTTTATTGGAGGGATTATTGGTCACTAAAGACATCGCACCAGGATTTAATAAAGCCACGAGGAGCAACATCATCTTTTGTACCGCACGGTATTATATTCCATGGCAACGATGAGCCCTAATTCCTATTAATTTTGCGCGAAGTTTTCTTTTTGCAATCAAACCGTTAATTTTGTAACAGCCACGACATACCTTCTTGATCTCGTTGAGTATTTTCTGTCCCAGTCCTTTGTCCTTACTTTCTATGCTTCGCAATGGACAGCTTTTATCAACCTCATGAGCCGCAATAATATCTTTCCCATTCTTACTTGTGAGGAATCCCGCCAGCGCTGTTACGCTCACTTGTGCTGCGTCATGAACAGCCGCGTACATTGCCTACCAATCAGGGAAAAAGGTAAAGCCTGTAAGGTCCCTATTTTCACTCGTAACAGTACTCATTAGATTAACAAACCTGAGGCCAACAGTTCGCTCGTCTTACGCCTCTCTTTGCGTCAGTGCTCATTCTACGGGTGATTAAAGCTACTTAAGAGACGGGTCATTATTTATCACCTGGGGGAGGGGAGGATTTTAGGGGGGATCACTTGATTTTTGGGAGAACAAAAAGGGGGATCAGTCATAACTGAGATCCCAAAAGGAGGGTCGATGAAAACTTTGGAAGGATTCAGAGGGGGAACCACTCAAATTTGCTTGGAAAATGAAGACATGTGAGGGGGATCGCGAAAGTCATCAAAAGTTATTAGAGGGGATCACTTCAGTGAAGTAACATTCAAAGGGGGGATCGGGAAACGAAAGAAGTTGAAAAAAGGATTTGAGGGCACACCTGGGAATCGACCTCGGAACCTTCCGCACGAACAGCCGTGCATAAATTAACTCACTGTGTTAAGAGGGAATCCACTAGGAAATTGAGTAATTTTAATTTTCAGTGGACAAAAACCTTGTACCAGAATAATTTAAAGCATATTGCATTCTTTTTTACATTTTGCAAGGGCTAAAGATCTAATTAGTCATCTGTAACAGGGACCGCGGAGGGGGAGGGGCTGGTAGGGCCGCGGCCCCACCACTTTTTTGCGCCCCCGCCCCGACTTTTTGCGCTAAAAAGAAAAATAATTAAAATAAAAAAAAGGCTTGAAACAAGTTTTTTTTCCGTCTATATTCCGCTATATTCTCTGTATTTTCTTTAATTTCAAACGCCAGGCATTTTGTGGGGCTCCTGTGTTTTTCGCAGTAATTGTGCTCTAGGGCCTACTTGCCCCTTGATCAAACGCCATGCCTTGGCCACCCCTTCGCTTCTTTCGGCAGCGTGTTTTGTACTTCCAGCTCCGGCAGAGTTTTTTATCAGTTTTATCAGACGAAATGAAGAAAATTACTAGCTTTTTCAAGCCAAACGAAGGTGAGTAGTTGTTTTGAGTTGATAAAAATTTTATCTTTTGTCAGTTTCTCCTTTCGAATTAATGAAATATTCGATGGCAAGAAGAATTACGTTACTTGAATAGTGAACGGCCATAGTTAGAAATTTTTCAGATCACTTCAGTGTAGTATTTTCTATACTAAAATTGTAATCGCGTCTTTTCTTGCATTGAATCTGAACTGACCGTGTATGTTGGCCGACCTATAAAGAGCAACAAATACACTGGATAAAGTATGCGAAGTCACGCGACAGAAACAAATCAAATACTATGATTTTATTCCTTTTTTCGATTTTCAATATGAAAAAATTATTTTCAATTGTCAGCCCTGCCACTTTTCACCTTGCTCCGCGGTCCCTGTGTAATAACACCAATTGAAAGAAAATTTCTTATGGGAGCCCGAGAAAGCTTTAGCGGACGGAGAGAGCCTTGGGCGAGCAATCCCCCATAAAAATAGTCGGGGTGTGCGTTGGAAAATGCCATAATCACCCCTAAACGGTCCTAAAACGTAACAGTGACTCACTGTGAGTGTGGCTCAGATTCATCTATTCAAAAACAATAATCTTCATCTTTCTTTCCCATACAATATGCCAGTTTTCAAACTTGGCTCCGCAACTGAGAGGAATAAAAAAAAGTGCTCAAATTCAGGAGCGAATAATTAATTTCTTTTCCTCTATTCCCCTCACCCTCGGTGCCTTAGTATAAAATTTAAAGATCTTTAAATAATTTGAAACTAGCCTAGTAATTTCCCATCTTTTTTTTTCAAAGAGTCCCTAACTATAAACTTCTTGATGTGATCGGCTGGACACAAAGAGACTCGTCTACTCACCAAGGAAAACTCCTTTGCCCCGTTATCAACAACGGCTATTTTTTCAAAGTCCCCTACGGCATCTTGGTCGCTCACATGAAGTCCTAATCCAACCATGCCACAAATGGAGGGGTCTGTCTTGCTGACTCCGGCAACTTCCTAGGAAAGTTAAAAAAGTTGTTTGTACAATTTGGTTACTATACTTGTGTCAACTAAACGATAGTCTTTTTCTTCTCTCTATCCTCAAGTTATTCTTAGATGTTCACATTCTCTTTGTTTATTTATAACCTGTTCATTTCTTTCATAAGAGACCGGGTATTTTGCTAGTTGTGATGTTGAATAGACAGACTGCAGGTAAGCTCGTCAATTTTCCATTACTCGCACCTCGAAACTCGACTTGCAACTCTCAACTATCAAATCGCAACTCGCGGCAACTCTCAGCTCTCAACTCGCGACTTTCAACTCGTAACTCTACGACATGCATCTTTATTGATTTGTCGATGGTTTTTACTGGTAAGTTAACTAAACTAAACCATAGCATCGAAAACTCGTCCCAGAGGGACAGTGTTGCTCCTGGGATTGCACATTATTTCACTTGCCCATTCATTCGTTATTTACTGATTGCTACTCTTAACCTCGTTTTTTACTTGCAAAAAAAACATAGAATAATAAGCTGACAATTATCGATCATTACCAAATCTGAGGCAATCCATTTCAGTTCTTTGTCATTGATCCCAACATACAGGGCCTGCGGGTAAAAAAAGAGCGAAAATAAAAAAGGTTAATTAATCTGCTGCAGTGTAGCAAATTCGTTACAGTTATTCATTAAAAGTAATGACAAATCAATAGGTAGTATTTGAGTCACATGTTATAAAATCCAATAAGAAATAACTGGTTTCATGAATTATTTAGCATCAAAACTAACATGTTGTTCGACCGAAGTCTTCAACTCAACTGCTTTCATTAAAAATAAAAATTAAAATGCACGCTCTCTTGTAAGATACTTCAATACGTGACTGGTTGAGAAATGTACTGTAAATAGTGCAGCTTGTTTACAGGCCCACAAAACCCTAGCTTTCAGGAATTCACAAGAGAAGGTTTGTGAGTTGAAGATTGACTTTGGAATTAAAAGGTTTTGAGGAGAGGTGAAAACAGGACGCCCGAAACAAAACCCTTTTGGAACGAAACAGAAGATTAATTAAATATCAAATCTCATATCCAGTTTTGGTATCGACGCTGGGACTTGAACTCAGATAACATAAGTGGAAGGTGAGTGCCCTTACAGCTGCGCTGCTCTTTAACCAAGACTTGGTCACACCCACTCTGCACCTTTTGTTTTGAGATCTGACTGGTACACTTTAGCTTAAGGCCTAAAACCTGTTTTAAGGTACACTAAGACTAAGTTGAAAAGGCCTCTCCAAATATTAAACCATCACAACATAATTTTTTTAAGCACAGAGGCTACTTCCACTTTGTTAAGGATTTACTTTATATACGTGCTCTAAATTGCGTGGCAGTGTTCTAACAAATGCAGTGGCACTAAACCCACGTATTTTGAGAAACAATGGCATAATTACCGCATTCATTATCGTTGTTAAGTCTTTTTGGTCGCAGAAGAGGATAACCTGTTTGATATGAGATTTCAACAAAGTTGTCAGGCCCCTCTCCAGCTTCCCTTTATCATCTAATAAGAGTAGTTCTGGCATCATTTCGGCGTTGAACGGCTCTCGAACTTCTGCGTAGAAAAATGATGCCTGGCGTAACCTACGGACTAATAAACGAAGAAAAAGGTAATTCAGTATTACTAAGTGATTATTACACCAAAAATCCAAGCCTACCGTCATATATGTATCTAAGACTCTGATCAAACATCGAACTTCAAACCCAACGAACCTTATACTAACAAGGAACATCATTTGATCTCACTCTTTAGCTTAGAAGATGATACGTTTTTTGCATCAAATGGAAACTCGGAAAACATCCTGGCCCCAGATGGGACTTGAACCCACGACCCTCCGTGATTTTTGTCGGATGTTCTAACCACTAAGCTACTAAAAAAGATTCGATGGCGAGCAAGCTAGGGTAAAATGTGCTTTTGGTTAGGTCAGTCAAAAGAGGTTTTGGTCCGTCACATGTCAGTATACGCAGCTTTTAATGGGCCTATGTTGCGAGGATTTTTCTGTTTTAGGTCAATTCAGTGTTGAAGATCATTAATTAGTACTTTTACCCAAACACAATATGCTCCTGTAGACTTGAAATATATAAAACTGTTCTTCAGATCGGCGAAAGCTTGGATTTTACTTTTTACTTTTTAAACAGCAGTTTAAGGCTTCACCAGAACACTTTTATATATTTTTAATTATGCTGCTAAGGACAACATGAACAGATTATTATAGAGAAGATTTAACATTGTTTTACGCCGGTAGCACCAGCCATAACAATTTTTTGGTGATCAGTTTTTGCAGGTATAGCAGTCAAACTTGAAAAAGTCGGCTCAACCTTCTCAAGTTTCAATCTGTCCCTCCCTGCCATCCGTCACAACAGACGACAAGAAACAGTACTTTTCAATGCTAAAACATAGTCTTAAATATAAAAACTGGAAAATTACTTTTGGAATTTAATTGATGAGAAAAAAGTTGTAGCTTTTTAAAAATGTATGAAATAACGTGACGTAGCCCCTTAAATCACAGACCCAAGTACAGTACAACCTTCTTAATACGCATGCATAAGGAACAGAGCCGCATTAAAGAGGTGAACATGTTTTAGAGGTAAGGATTGTAAAAATTGGTCATCTTTGGGGACAAGAGGAATATTCATAATAGAAATGTTGTTAAAATGAGATAATTTTAGCGCGTAAGGGAAAGGGAAGGCCAGAAAGTTCAGAGAAGTCGTTACATCACCGAGATGCTCAACCGCCCCAATTTTCTGAGCACCACGATAAACTGCGAAACAGCGAAGAGACTATGGAATTTTACGAGTGAAAGATGCGGTAGTCAACATCGTTGGGTGTTCTTTCGTCAACCACTTACCATCATAGAGAACAGCAACATTTTTGAACGAATAAAATTTTATCACATCAAACAAAGCCTTGTTAACAGTACGATACGACGGTCTGATTGACACGACAAGCTCATGTTCTGTATCCTCTACGATTGCGTCCACTTTTATCAAAGGAACGTGGAGGAGAGAACTCAGGGCGAAAGCCTTTTCGTCATTGCACGCGAGGTCGATAACAATCATCGCCAAAGCCAACTTGGACGTTACCTCTGAATAGAAAAAGATTAAAAAATTTGTTTTCTCCCACTACGCCCTTTCGGCCCGATGTGACAAATTTAGTACCTATTTAATAACTATTAATGGCCAGGAAATTAAGTCTTACCCTTCAAAGCGGGTTATGAATGCCATGTAAATGATTAAGTTGTTGCTTTAAACCTGACATGTGTCAAGGCTGTGTTAGCCGAACGAAAAGGCAAACCCAGGATTCAGGCGTGAGGGTGACAAAACTTAAGAAACGCTTTGAGTCTACATAGAACAGCCTTTTGCTGGCCGTATCCACACTAAAGACGGATTATTCGTCTGCGACGGGTTATCCGTTGGATAATTCGCGTCAGACAGATAATACGTCATAATTTGAAAATAGAACACTCTTAATTTTGGATGGACAATCATCCAATCATTCGTCCATCTGTTTTCCGACAATTTTGACGGATTTTGAATGGATTATCCGTCTGCGTCTCTAGTATGACAACGGCCACTAATATAACTATCGGCTAGGCGCAAGCCACTAGTCAGTCTAGGGCTATGCATATAAAATATTTCAGTATCGAAAATGACTAGCGTCACTAACCTTTTGAAAGAAGATCCTCTCCATCAACATTCAGTGGCCTCAGCTTTAGCTGGTAACTATGTAACATTATTCTTTGATCAGAAGAAGGGAGGACGCCGGACTTGAAGAGGTTTTCTAGGATGCGCAGAAGACTCTCGGACGCTTTGTTGTATAAAACGCCTGAAGAGCAAAATATACACTGTTATGTTAAAGGATAAAACTGAGAACAATACAAAACAAAGAAACAAAAAATTAATACACTTGACTACTCCTTAACATATTCCCACTTAGAATTAGCGATATGAAATCAGTCCAGTTAGTTTAAAACCAAAAATATACAATCGGGTGGCTCATAATACTGCAACTTCTAATTTAACGGTAGTAATTTTTCAGTCACAAAGTACTTAGTAGTCCTTTAGAACTCGTTTAAATGTGTCTGTGTGTCCCAAATCGAATTGAAAATTCGAAGTGTTGGGTTTTGAGGGGATGGAAAAACTGGAGTAGCCGGAGAAAAACCTCTCGGAGCTGGGGAAAGGACAAACAACAAAATCAACCCACATACGGCGTTAAGTAACCGTAAGATGGAAATTCTTTAACATTTTAGTAAAATCCAACTAGTGGTCTATTATCAATAATGCGTTCTGATTGGTTGAGCTACCACTAGGCTCATATATGTTGTAGCCGACTAGTAACAAAATCGCCGGCTTTGAAATTCAAACAGTGGCTGCTGAATCGCGTTTTGCTAGCTAAAGTTGTTTTGTCTCAATATTTTTGACAAACTAGTTGGATTTTACTAAAAAAAAATTATTTCTCGCGCCTTCGCGGCCTCATGGGCTGTTGACTCAGAGCCCATTCGGGCTCGAGGAATAACTTTGTGAAGTATCCAATGGCACAGGTTACGCAGTTAATGAAGCCATCGTGCTCAATTCAGGAAAACCCCAAATAGTAACGTCCTTGACGAGGTTTTTTGAGAGAATGAGTATTCGAACCAAAACTATAATTACTTTCAGCAGACTGTCTCGCTTGCGTGGCAGGCGCCGTTTATTTTTTTTTTTTTGGTTACTTTATTATAGATCGCTCGAGGGGAACTTGCGAAGGAGCGCCCTCGAAATTTCTCACTTTGCCCTGCTGGTCACTGAACCTAGTTCAAGTCATTTTTTACATGTTCATGTAAGTAAGGTCTTTCGCCCCATTTATACACTGAGGGATGGAAGAAGGTCAACGTGTGTCAGGCTCTCTAGTACACGGCAGAAGTGCATTTATCGCGATACCGAACGACATGGCATCATGACATTACGTTTTTCATTTGAAGTTCGAACATCGTCATTTATGAAACAAAGAGAAAGTTCTGTTGAGTTGCTCTATTGAGCATCCCCCAAAGTAATGAACTAAACATTGAATAATTTTTTATGTTATTTTAAATCCATATTTATCTAGGAGCATCCAATTGAGCAGAGCTAGTTTAAGTGGAGCCCTGAATAATTTCATGAAACTTTCATTAAGCAAAACATTGGAATTTGAACGAAAAGAAAACATAACAAAATCATTTTAGTTTTTTTAAAAATGTGTCCTTTCTGTTCAGTAAGGTATGCGTGGAAGCATCATTATTTCTGACTTCATTTAAAAAAAAAAAAAGAAGATGCTAGAAAAACAGATGGTAACAAATGTGCGCCACACTCACACCTTACACCCCAAAAAACAGAGAAATGAAATAAATTTCATTAAGAAAAAACGAAAAAATATATGTCTACACCAAAACCAAAATCAGCATCACAGTTCGTGTTTTTTTCACATATGGCCAACTTACCACATAACCACAACAGATGACTCTGTGCACAGATGATGAGCAATTTTAGCAAAATCACTAGTTTCATCGAGACAGCTAATTTAAGGAATTAATTCTCAATTTAAGATTTAAATTCAGTTGTTGGCGTTTAATACAATTTTATTTTACGATAGAGAATTTTTTCCAGAGAAAGCTATTTTTGTAGTAGTGGTTGTTGTTCTCGTTCGACTTCGTTCAAGGTTTTGTTTTTAGTGGTTTTCATGGTTAGGGTAACAGCGTATACGAATGTTGCGAAGTTTCGAAATTAAGCACTTTTATGACTGAGTGTGATGTCTAGCTCACAAGTTACCGTTAGTTGTGTTTACCTGATCAAGAAGAAGAGAAATAATCAAGAAATAATATTTATAAAGGGTTCAAAAAAAAGGACCAGAGAAGGTATACCTTTTTCAGTCAGTGACACAGGCGGGTCGGAAGAAAAAATACAACCATAAAAAGATAATTTTTGAAAAGAGTACACGTGAATGTTCACTCTCTGGAGTTTTATTCAAGGAATCAAAAGTTAAAGATAATCCAGTTAAAGAAAATTATAAATAAATGTAAAGATCAAGGGAAAACACTGGTCTTTAGTTTGTTTACGAGTCAGAATCTTCTAGGATTTTATCCACAGAATAAGATGAATTAGCTTTCACTGGTCGACAGTCGACTGAACGGAAAGTACGGCTTTTTAAGATCGTGCTGAATGATTACTATTAGGATTCTTTCAATGCAGTTAAAACTAAATAACAAATAACTGCTTACAACCTGAAAGGGCTACATTCTAATAAACATGTTAAACTTACCGATTTCGATGTCTGTTGTTGCGGTGATTGAGGTCTTGAACGCCAAGACGATGAAGACAATGAGAGCTTTTCTCTCAAACATCTTGTGAACATCGGGCACGAAAAATCTCCAGCAAGGGAACAACTTGTGGATATCCTTTTCTCAGCAAGATGAGGTTTATTTGAAGTCGAAGATTGCTCCCTCTGATTTTCTAACAGTTCCAACTCAAATTAGAGTAATTCCAGCAAACGGATTGACCGAACAATCTTTCAGTTTCAATAAAATCGTGAATGCACACTTGATTGACATTCAAGAATCATCTGCTTAAATCATTAATACTTTCTACCTTGTTCACGATTTCATAATTAATGCATGGAAGGCATATTAAAAGTCTATATCGGGAAACAATGAATCAGATATTTACTTATTAATGGGAGATAGTTAAAAGGACAGATTTGCAAGTGGTAAACGTTCTGGCACGTACTCGCATTGGTAAGTAACGGAGATAACGGGAAAAAGCCTTTTAAGCGTCTTCGTAGCGGTGTATTGAGTTCTTTCTATAATTAGTTACAATTGTGGTGTTTATAAATACACAAACCGTAATTTCACCTATAAAGGAAATGGAGGCAAGCAATATCATGACGGTGTTCGACCACTTTGCTCGTTCGTGCCTAGGAGCTTGCAAACGAAGGAACCTTGCGCCGTAGTCGTTCTTCAAAAATGGGCTAAGACCCTTTGCAAGACCCGCACTTATTTTACAAGAACACTCTCACAGATGATAAAACAAAACGTGTTTCATTTTACGTATGCTTATTCATCCCTTGCCATATTTCGTTCGAAAAAAAAAAACGTTACCATTTTCACTGCAAAACTGAAAGCGAAAGGAGTTTCGAGCAAGCGTTGATTGGTTACAGTGTGGAATCCATTTCAGTCTATTGTCTTCAATTCCGGAAAACGTACAGTCACAATATTTATTCGAAAAACAATGACGCTGAAGTCTTAGACCGACCTCTTTGGCGCCATGCTTTCAACTTTTAAGTACTAACGAGCTTTTTTTACCCAGTATTAATTCATATCACACATTTCTCAAAACCTCATAGGTACGTTTCATCGCCCGCAAATACTGTAAGATATTGCGCGAAAACTCTTTTTGACTTTTCCTTATTTGGGGATAATAATAAAAATTAAGTACAATTTGATCAGTCTATTTCGTATTGCGTTTACTGACTTTTAAAGTCGAAGGTATGAGTTGTTTGCTCTGGTTGGGGACCTTGACTAATACAGTTATCTACTTTTAGCGAAATACCGAATATGTTTTTCATAAAAGTAAGTAGGTCAGGGTGTAGTTATTACTGTATCACCTAGTCAAATAATGTATTACGAAGTACAGTTTCACAGGAATCACTCTCGGCACGGGAACAATTCGTATTTGGGTGAACAATGACAGAGATTCTCACTACTCTTATTATCTTTTTTTATTGTTTAAGGTAAAGTCTCTCTATTGTTCGAGAAAAAAATGTTTCGACTACAGATGAGTAGCCAAATCATCGACCGCGAAAATCAAATCTTCAAAACCCGCCGGAGCATAACAAGTTCCCACTTAGGGAAGTAGGGTGTAAGGAAAATATACCGCAGAATGATCTAACAGGAGAGGGGTAAGGCAATTTTTATTAAGACCTCTTTACACAAGACGACTAAGCTTGTAGTCAATCTTTGATTATTTTTACCACTTGTGTCCATGGATTGCTAAATTGCTTCCAGGACATTTTAAGTCTATGATTCCGTGATCAAAATGGGGGATGGATTCATTTGAGTAGTGAGGGGAGAAAGAGAAATCTTTTCGACATATTTAACTAGCGAGTAGGGAATTCAGAATAGAACCTTTAGACGTTGCTTCCGTGTTGGAAACTACTAAAAACTAAAATCTTACCCTTGATCAAATTTCCTTTTGATATCACTTTAATTACTGTTATTGCAAAACATCAATAGCTTGTTTAACATGCCCACGAACTTTGAGTAAATATAGTATCCATTGGTCTCTTTCGAGATAAGTGATATAGGAGGAGGCATTTCTGATAGTTTTTATATTGATAACTTAAATCACCATTTGAAGCTTATACCGCCGTCACTTGCGCTTTTAAGCTGCATGTGAAGGGAGACGTCCTCTTTCCAAGCTACTTGAAGTAATTAATGACTCTCACGAAAAAGCTCCATGGAATATCAGGGCCGTAGCCGCAAAAAAAAATAAGGACTGAGGAAATATCCATGGTTAAATTCCCCGCCTAGCTATTCAGGGTCTTCGCTAAATAATGTCAAAACAAGCTAAATTTTGGTTCAATTATTAAGAAGAAATAAGAAAGTATGTTATGAGAGCATCTACTTACCGCTTTCTTTGAAAAAAGCTGTTGATGGAACGCCGCATTTAGATAAATTTTCCTCACTCAGGCCAAAGAAGAGGGAAGACTCGAGAAATGGCGGCAAAACGCAAGAAAATGAGGCAGTTTTCTTTGGGAAGCCGCTGCCTGGTTAACATGAATTTTTGCTTAATTTTTCTCATCTGTAATTCAGGCCACTGCCTGATTCGCATTATCATTAAACACAATACCATGTTGCGTTAAAACTCTTTTATTTATTTAACTGTCTGTGAATTTATTTGCTCTTAGTGTCTTAAGTTTCTGTCTCCTTCCAAAAAAATCTTACTTTCCCCGAAAAAAAAAATACTGAGGCAAGTGCCTAGGTTTTCCTCATACTGGCTTTGGCCCTGAATATATTTAATAAAATTCAAAACAGTTAAAGCTTAATAATAGTCAAAAGAGCAGTTCAGGCACAGCGAAGTCTTTTCAACTTGTTTATGGAAGACAGGAGCGTAGTTGTTTACATTAACATTTAGTATTTAGTAGATAATGAGGGTTTACATTCTCAGATGTATCCGTAGCAGTAATCATTGTCACGGTTTCCAGCTTCGTCCTGCAGAAAGAATATCAGAATATTCAGTTACTTGAAACAATTGGAGAGGAAGTAATGCGAATACACTTATCATATAACTAAAAAAAAATATGATAGACAGAAGTGCCTTAAAACAAAATTTAAAGAAAAAAAATTAAAGGACAAATTTCAAAATGATAAATAGTTGCTCCGGGGGGGTGGGGGTATTCGACCAATATTCTGGTATAGGTGAGCAGCTTCATGAGGGTTTGAAACCTGACCCTATTTAGGCAAAAAACAAACTGGTCTAAAATATATACCCTGTTGAGGGAAAAACCTTGGAATTTATTACCCTATTTAGGACAAAGGACATGCACACTGTTTGGGACAAAATTGCACGAAATTGTATACCCTGTTTATAGGACAGAGCAGGCCCGTAGCCAAGATATTTTACGGGGAGGTGCGATCCTACAAGGAGACGGCCCAAACGAGACCGAAGGCGCAAGTCTCTAGAGATAGGGGGGAGGAATTCCACAAGGAAAACAGGGAGAGGGCAAACCTCCACGGTTAGGACAATTACAGAATGGAACGCTATTGATCCAGCATCAGGAAGAAAGCATCAATTTCCACTTTCAAGCCGAGTTACAAGACATTTTTAACTAATCAGAGCGCTTTCCCTCTCGTTTAGGTGTGAAGCTTCTTTAAAGTGAGATTTTATTTCAGGAAATTTCGGCCGTTTTTTGAATGTATTTTAAAATTTTTGTATTTTTAATGTAACTATCGATATTTTTAGTTTAATGTACATAGTGTTAGAATTATTATAATATACTGACTTTACTTTTTAGGTTCTTTTTACAGTGTAATGAGGGCCACGAATGTATCATAAATGAAGCCTTTAAATTAAAATTAAATCAAATCAACTTAGGTTGTCTGAGACGGCATTTCGAGCGTTTTGAAGGCGGCATGATACGAAAACAGGTAGCCAAAAGCGAAACGCGGATATTTCGGAAAATGTTTGAACTTCAAAATTGATACTCTAGCAAAGTGACTACTTAACATGTGTATTTTGATACTTGAAAATGGCATGGCAATGTCACTATTTAAAAAGAAAAAGTGGAAAGAAGGTGATAAATATGATTATTCGCTAGGTTTGCTGCTGATCATCATGATCTTTCAGTAATGTGTCACGTTGGGCGCTTCTTAGCAAACGGATCAACGATCTCTTCCAGATCAATGTCTGTTAGATAGTGCGCGCAAGTCATATTTCTCTAGTTACATGAAATTAGAGAAATATGACTTAATGAGAGCACGCTGATGGGCCAATCCCGCCAATCTCTAAATGTTTGATTTACTCGGTTCTGATAAACGTCTGCAGCAGGGAAATAGTCTCTAATTGAACTTCTTTTTGAGACGTTTTCCGAATAGAGGTATCCATGGATTTACAAAATCTGGCGGCGGCCTTTCTTCTTGTTCACTTTGGTCCAGTTGTTCTCGCGAAGCGGCAACATCCCCGTGTAGGCCAAATGAGGGAGTACCCTCTCCCCGGGCTCTTGGTATCTAGACATTCAGGATAACACAATCTTTTCGGCGTTTGATATTCTACATGAATGTTACAAAGGACCTATTTAAGGCAAAAATTTTGTTGACTGAGCCGTAAGCTTGTGACGTTCCAATGGTTAATAACAATAATGACAGCCTATTATTCTGAAAACCCAGCTACGTACCAGCTTTCGTCTCATTATCTGTAGATCAGATTTGGGTTGTCTTGGGTTCCGAACATTTGACTCAAGTCTGACCTCGAAAGGAGGTGTGGTTGTTCAGTGGTTAGTACTTGTGACTCGGTTTCAAGACGTCCAAGTTTAGGCCCTGTCGTGGTCATTTTGTTGTGTTTTGGGCTAAACACTCTATTTCCACAATGCTTCACTCCATCTAGATGTATAAATTACTACCAGCAAACTTATAGATGCTGGGTGTAACCCTGTGATGGACGACTGAGATACCTTCCAGGAGGAAAAAAGAAATATTCCTGGTCACTTCATTCTGCAGAAATCGGGGTTAAGCTCTGACCTGATGGGCCACTTGGCTCCAATGCATAGTTCAGCAACCAGAAAGAACGTGGACATGCCCACTGGTGAAGAATAAGGTACAGCAGCAATGCCCTGGAGAAATGTTATTACTCTAACTTGTAGTATCTATGCATTCTGCATTGACGCTTAGTTGAACCTTAGCTGTCGTGCAGACTTCCCTCATGTAGGTTATTGCAGAAAGTGTTTAAAATGCCGCAACGTCGCTAGCCTTCCAGCCTAACCAGAGAGAAACTCTGGTTAGGCTGGAACATCCTGGTTTGTTTCTGCGCTGTCACTTTGATAAAATGTTGACAAATCTAATTGGATTTTTTCTTCCACAGTAAATAACAAATTACCAGTCTTAAAAGCTACAAAAGAAAACGTTTCAGAAATTTTCTATACCTTTATTACTTGTTCAGCAAGTTATTCCAAGTGGACTTTTTCTGTCTCTTGTCGGCCTTGGGTGTTAGAACCTTATCACCTTGTGCCAATACCACCTTCACTCTTACTGTTCTGTCAATCGGCTCGTATTCGTGTGACTCGCAGCGTGATTGTGGCTTTAAAGTGGCCTAAAAGGAAATGAATATGATTTGAAAACTACTTTTCAGAAATTCTTCTTTGGGTGAATGTACGTTGAGACTACCTAAATACTCTGTACGGCTTAAAGCTCCAATAAGAGCAAGACATTTAGAGTAGTCTTTTCTAGGAACCTTTCTCACTAGCTAGCTGATACAAAGAAACCAGCATGGCTGGCCACGGTATCATGTTTTTTTACACATTTTACTTAGCTTCCCAAGAAAATCTGTTAAATAATACTTGAAAATCGCTGTTGTCTTGAAGAGTAGCAGAAGTGAATGGACGCTACCACAAAAGCGGGGGGGAGTGACATTTGACCAAGTGCCTCACCCCTAGGCATAATACTGAGATGCAGTTTTGCAACACGGCAAGCCAATAATTACTCTCCTAATCAACTAACACAAAGCAGTACGAGAAAAAATAAAAATCCTATTTTCCCGCAAACATTTCCATGAGGCACAAAAATTGTCTTGGCAATTCCTCCTGCCGCTTCGAGCTTTACTGCTTTTCTGGATAAAAATGAACCAATGCATTAACAAGGAAATAGTGGTCAACATTTAAGAAATGGTAAACGTGCAGCGTGCAACCATGGACGCTAGCTTCTTGAGTGCTCAGCAAACCTCCCAAGTGCATCCATAACCCCATGGTTGCACTGCTGCAACGTTTACCATTTCTTTTATAACATAATCAAAAGACAAAAACATTATTTTCCATTTGCCTTCGGTCGAGTCATCGGTCCGAGTTCACGTATGCTGCCATCTGCCCCGCGTAAACAAACCATGTTGTATGTTTTTCAAAAACTTGCCT
Source organism: Porites rus (assembly GCA_964035705.1). Classification (NCBI taxonomy): domain Eukaryota; kingdom Metazoa; phylum Cnidaria; class Anthozoa; order Scleractinia; family Poritidae; genus Porites; species Porites rus. The sequence continues at coordinate 8,330,212 of OZ038002.1, forward strand.
TTGAGTTTTTCTTTCGCTGAATCAACCGTTCTCCGTCTTCAGGTAAATTGCAAAACGTTTTTTGTTGTTATTCTGAATGGCATCTGTCTTCTTGCTCTTAATATTAAGGTAAAAACTTTGAGGAAAAACTATATCTGCAACTATAAACACCAACTAAAAAGACTCTAAAAAATGAGCTAAAACTAAATAAATGAAATAATTATCCAGCTTATTTATGTGACAATTTTTTAAATAAACGTAAAGTAGAAATGAGAAAATTTGTAATTTGTAAACTGTAATTCCTTTAGAATAACAGGTAACACTAATTTTAAAAAGAAATTAAATATAAATAGCTTTGTATCGAAATGTGTCTGGGAAAATCCAGCAATGAAAGTCACAGTTGCAACTGAAATTCGCTGACACAGCCGGTGCTGAAGCTGTTGTTTTTCAACCGTTCTCTGAACGACTGTTCTAGAACACTGAGGAACAAAATAATACAAACAGAAGTTATTTTTTGAAAAATTTATTTGAAAACCCAAATGTTTCTGTACTCAAATGAAATTCGCTTATTCCAGCGTAATGTGCCCGTTTAAACTCAACTAAAATGTTTAACCGATGCGATGAAAACTTCACAACAAAGCTGTCTCGAATTTGAGCGTGTTTCCTAAAATATTTCCTTGAATTTAGCATCAGCTTGACCAAAAATTCAATAACACAATGCTAATTGATAAATTTACATTTCAAACAGACTTTCTCTTCTATAAAAAACTCACAAATGTACCTTAAATCTTAGCTCACTCGATTTTCCTTCAGCCGATTCTAGCGCGAGGAAAACAGTGATTAATTCATCCAGGGCAAATTTGTCGCTTGATCTTTTGTCTTCTTTCCTTCAAAACGACAGATTAGTATTTTCTTCAACTTCCACTTTTCATCTGTGCATTTTATCGGTGTACTTCACGGTCAGGAGAGGAGATTTGTTGAATTTACCTAAATTTTACCGCGCTAGCTCAGTTTCTTGGCGTGCACCCACGGGCCAAATGGCAGTGGCTAACTGACCAATCAGAGCGCGCGATTTACTTTTGTTATGTTATAAAATGTCTTTATTAATGCAGATACATACCAAACACTTGACTTTCCTACTACCTGGCAGTATTACCTGACCGCTTGTGAAGTATTCGACCAGTTTTTTACACCTCATTTCAAAAACCACCAGTACCAGAGAAATGATAACGCCACCAACCAAAACCAAGAATACTCCAGCCATGTTATTCAGGTCGAGACGTTTTGTGTTTCCAGTTTTTGATTGCTTCGGCTTTGGACACTTGCTCCGCTCGTCCCACCACTTATGACGAATCCTCTCAACGAAATTTCTTTCCCGCAACTGTAGAAGAACAAGAAAGTGCATTGGCTCACAATATTTACTGACAGCAGATGCTGTGGCTGTTTCACCGACACTCACTCACTCAACGTTACCAAGTATAAGCAGTTACTCTATAGTTTTTTATGGTCTGTCTCCTGATAAAAGCACCGAAATATACATATAGTAGGGAGTTTAAGATGCGACGACGGCGACAGCAAAGAGAACGTCAAAAAGGCAATAGATTGCTTGGGCAAACAACAACTCTGCACGTGCATAACGCTTTTTTTTTTGTACATTTTTTGCCATCACTGCACAACTACGACATGAAAAAGCCTCATTTCACGTTTTATGGAGGACATAGACAAGTGACGACTAAATTTTCTTTTTCATTTCTTTCTGAACTTGGATATGGTTGCTAGGGATTCCGCTCCAGAAGAGTTCGCCTGCATTTGACAAAGTAGGCGAGTTGAAATAATCACAACGTGATCATAAGGACGCAAATTCACTTTTAAGCGACATTTTCGTCGGCGTCGATGCCGTGGTATCTTAAACTCCCTAGTGACGTTTCGACGGTTGACTGGGAGGTCTTTATTAGGCGACGTTGCAGAGGACAGGCGACGGATTGCGCTGCGTCGCAATTGCCACCGTGGTTGTTGCATATTTTTATAGTTCGATCCTTACTACAGCTGACTATTAACATTCCAAGATTGAGAACTTTTATACTCATTGTTCAGATTTCAAAAAGAAAAGCTATTGAGAGAGAGAATTGTAAGATCTTTGACAACACACCCCAATTTTTGAAAATTCTATTCGTAATAGACTTGAAAAAGATTGAACTTTACAATGATCTTTACTTAATTGACAATTCTAGACTGGTCCTTGCTTCCTTTTTCAACTCACTGCTTGGAGTCTGTACATTATATAAATGCAGTTCTCATGTCAATAATATTACATGAATATTGAGGAAGACTCCGCATAAGACAAAAGTCCGTTTGAGTAAACTTTTTTTGAACAGTGATCAACCTGTGACCATCCCAAGATGTATTTTGATTGCAGAATACTCTGATTCACTACGTTTTGTCCCTTTGTAGGCCAGGGAACATTTAGATAAGCGCCGTAAACGTGACTACTCACTTTTAGGATTGCCACAGAAATTTCGTTAGTGTACTCGGAGTCTTTCTGCAACCCAATTCCGTATGCTTGGGACTGCAGCAGGTTGTTTAACAGCCTGGTATTGCACTTTTGGTGGTTGTAGTATTCGAGAAATGGCTGCTCCGTTAGGTATGCGTACTGTTCAGTTCTTGCTTTCTCGACCCCCTCTGCGGTACAATTAACAGCTGTATCGTATTCACGCATGTGGGAGAACATTCGTCGGTAAAGTTGGTCGCCTGAATTCTGGAAGAATTTCTGCAGAGATCCCCCGCGAAGAACTCCATATTTAATTTCGGTTTGATTTTCCAGTTCTTCTAATGAGTTTATCGTAGCAACGGTTCTTTTAACTAAGGAAGAGAATAGAAAATACCTCGACATCGAATTAAACATAATTCTAAGAAAAAGCTAAACAATCTCACTTCGATCGATGTTAAGTTCCCGTCTATATCTGCCTATATCTCAGCAAGTTCAGGAGATAAAGAGCTTTTTTAAGTTCTGCACATATTCTCCAAATAGCACATGTCGTCCGTCGAGTTGTATTATTGTTGTTCTTGCTATATTTTAGGCCATTTCTTTTTCGGGAATTATATGAAATTTTCCAACGTTTTTTACCGCTCTACCAAAACAACGTAACCTCGTCCCCAGAGCTTCTCGGTGGCTGTCCATTTTTCTCGCATTTATGATGTACTATTGACTTGATTTTCCATATATCGCAAACGTCTTCCAAATTTGGTCAACGGTAGCTGGTTATGAAGAACTAGCAGTGGGATTTGAGCCAATCAGAAACGGAGATATAAGCTGAATGAATAATAATGAATTTTATGGCTTAAAAGTACAAGATTCTTAAAAAATGTGAGCAGCATGCAGAAGAATGATTGGCTAATAAGAAAGAGATACGAACCGATTGCTGAACTGTAAGATTCAGAAAGGAACTGACAAGAATATAGACATCTATACAGTGATGGCAAGCATTAGAGAGCTTTTTTGCGTATTGGACAAAACTACTTTTAGATAACAAGTAAAATCTACTTATGTCTATGCTGTCCACGGTAACAAACTACTAGCTCTGTCTCATCAGCATAGTATTTAGCGTTCCTTTTCTAAAATCCACATAACTCAAGGTATATGTTCGAAATACATACTTGTAAAGAAAGCAGCAAGATTTGCCGTGTAAGTAGATATCAGTATCAATGTAAAAAACCAGAACGCAGAGGCTAAAAGGCGACCAGAAGGAGCCAGTGGAGTGTTGTCCGGACCCTGCTGCAGAATCGAAGCTGTGGCAAACCAAAGGCTGTTTAACAAGTTAAATTCGTTTCCAGGTTCGTTATTTGCTGCCTGGGCTCGAGCATGGTAACCAAAAGGGCTTAGATAGTCCATTGCATACATCAATACTGTCATACCAAGAACCTAAGGAAAAAACTAAGGAATTATACACACCAGATAACTTATTTGGGTTGATGGAGTGCGATGAAGGGTGCGACTGGACTTTGCGATATTATTATCCTAATCTTCCACAGGATTTTTTAAAAGTCACTGCAATGCCACGTGATACTGAATATTTTTTAGCTGCCGAACTTATAGATGTAACAGTACAATTGTTTGTACCTAAAACAAGGGCTGTTAGTCTATTAGGTTATTCCATTTACGTAATTATATATCCTGCGACCAATTGAAACATTGACCTACAAAACCTAAAAACCAAATATACATATAAGAAAGCAATAGTACTCCTGTACTATTGCATTTTGTTCGGTAAAAATCTGAATAAACTGGACAATGGACCAGTACATCAAAAAGTTAATTTCGAGCACTGAGCAGAGTTAGTCAGCCATTTAGAACTTCAATTTGTTCCTGTCTTCCCTACGCGTTCTCACAAACGGACGATTCAAGGTTATTTAAGTTCAACATCAAAGTGGTAAATGCAATTTTTCTGTAGGGACGTCATAAAACAGTCCTCTTAGCTTGTACACATGTTAATGGTGTTTGCGTCTCTAACGAATTTGCCTCGCTAAAGGCCTCCATAAGAAAAACGGTTATTAATAAACGTAAGCTAAAAGAAGCATAAGACAGAAGTGAAGCATACGGGAACTTATTTGATCCTTTGAATCATATGTATAATGTATTAAACACGCTGGAAAAAAAGTGCTTAAAATCGACCACAAAATGTGTCCAAGGTTTGTTTAAAATATGCCTGGAATGTTACAAATATCTCTTAAACTATAGAAGATAATGAGTTGAGACTTTCACTTTGTATTTGTCTTAAGTTTTTCTTTCAAATTCTTCATTTTCTGGGTTAGTACTGCGCATGACCAAAAAGCCCATTTTGTGACGACATGAGTTGTGACGTCACAAAAATGAAATTTGAGATTTCAAATCGGACAAGTTCTTCAATTTTATGTGCACTATATTTCTGCAAAGTATCACACTTTCAGGTTTAATTCTCTTGGAGGAGAAGTCTTTGTGAGTTTTGATTTTTTAATTGGCCACTAGAGGGTCACGTGACCCTTCAACAACAAAACGCCTATTCCAAAATTTTCCTGGAGTCAAGTATTGTTGCCTGTATTAATTTCAGTGTCATGCCTTTAAAGGAAAGGAAGTTATAGCCCCAAGAACTCCAAAAATGTTTGTTCCTATCACGCCCCCCACTCAATCTATTGGCCGATTTTTACCACCTTTTTTCCCAGCGTGAAAGTATAAAAAAAAGACAGAAGAAAACGTCACCACTCCAACTATGGAGAGCCACACAACACCCGTGAAAGGCATGAGGAAGGCAAAAATGTCAATTGCAGGCTCTCCCGGTTTCTGCATAATAAGGCTTATGCTGAAGTCCATGAATGGTTTGCTAAAGTCGATACGCATCTCGCGCTCAGCAGTTATCGTGATGGGACCAAGCGCAATATCTTTCTTCTGCAAAAGAAAAGTGTTACATCTTTTAGAGAAACCTTTTATGCTAAAGGAGCTGTGACACGAAATGTATGAAAATTCATAAAGAGGAAACTGTCAACAAATTGAGTGAAACGATAAAAAACAGCTCAAAAAGTTAGAAGAAGGTATAAATGACACAGCAAATACAAAAGGAAGCACAGATCGACAAACATAAAAGTACCCTTCATCTATATTACTTCTTCGGTTTATCAGTGTACAACTGGAAACAACAATTTCACCTCGAAACATTCACTACCTGTTGTGTCAACTCTTCCACCAATCCATCGTAGTTTTTATCCAAGTAAATATCGTATTCGAACTTCGCAAGTTTTGATAATTCTTCTATTAAGTCTATGCAAAACCCCTGAAGAAGCGTTTTAGGAACTATACCAACTTTTGGAAGTCTCACGGATTCGTTCACTTTTTCAACAAAGGGTTCCTCCTGAAAGAACAGCAAATAAAGAATTATAAGAAGTACCATTAAGTTTCTTGGTGCTTGAGGCATTGCATGCTTTATAACAATTATAGCCTAGTGTTAGAATGGGTGCTTTCTTTATGCCAAGCATTCCGTAAAAGTTCGGTTGCACATTTCATTGGTCCCCCTCCAGAGCTAGTGGGCTCTTTGAGCGGACAGTCCGTTTCGACCAAAACTTGCCGTTCCTCTTTCAAAAATTTTCCTTCCCAGTCCCAATTTAATGAAAAAATTATCAAACTTTCGGTCGAAATGTAAATGAAACAATTCGGTCGGGCTGGATAAATTCTTTTGATCGACAGTTGTAGTCCCATTTTTCCTCGGCTTAAGTTCCGTTAGTTTGCGACTATTGAGATCAATATGATGGAAAACACTCATTTCTTCGATCTCATAAGACAAAAAGTTACTAGGCTTAGACATTTGTGAAGAATGGCCAGTAGCCTTTAATGTTACGAAAACACAAAAAATCGTTCGATACCACGTGTTCTCTAACAAGGCTAACAAGGTGTGAACACGTGTCCTTACCAAAAAAGTGGTGACCTTTAACTGAGGAAGAGGTTCCGTCTCATGGGGCCCAGTTGCACCTGGATTATGGCATTTTATAATTTCCGCAAAGTCTCCCACCCAACGAACCTTTTCGTTTTCATTTAACGAAACATGGTAATGTCTTATTCCCGGTTCAGGTCTCCAAGAGCCGACCTGCAAAATAATACCAAGAAAATTATCAAACTAATTGTAATAATTTCACTTAAACCCTGACAATTGACTTACAATTTGGGTGAAAAATTCGTGATGAGATAATTTGCATCTGCAAAAGAGAGTATTTGACTAAAAGTGGAAAGAACAACAGCCAACCAAACAAAAAAGACGAGGATAAATGCAGCTACCTTTTTCGTTTGGAAAATTAGAGTATTTTGTAATCGGGGATCCCACAGTAGCCAATGTTATAACGAGGCAACTTCAGGATTAGAACAGTGCGAGATTAAAACAGAACATACCGGGACTCCAAAATCTACAAGATCTTTCGAAAGGTTCAAAGGGTCTGTGGCAAGATAGTATCTACATGCATGCCAAAAGAAAAAACACTAATACAAACAAATTAATAAACAGATAGATAAATAAGACTTAGCAACAGCATTGCAAGAATGACTTAAAAAATAACCGAGAAAAACATAAAGCAAAAATAACAGAGTAGTGCGTGTTTCTTGGTGTTGTGGGAACTTGTTGTATGTCTCGATTATTCATGGCATACCTTTTTTACTTCATCTTCAGCAATATTCAGAATGTCAAGACCGTTATGCAGTCTCCGTTCACCAGTTACCTGGTCGAATTGCACTTCTCCTGTAACACCTTGAAATTTAACCTTTGAATTAAGAGAACAGATGATAATAAAGGACATATTTTCACTCCTGCTTATGAAACCCTTGAGATAGATGAGGACCCTTCAGGACAAAAGCTTAAATCATCCCTGTAGAAACTACATAAAAAATAATTACATTAATTATGAATACAACGGAAATGAGACTAAACTTTATATTTAACGATCATTTATACTTTAGTGGTACATTTTAAACAGGTCAAATTGACGCCTTAAACTGAGTTCAAGAAAGATGGTTCCATGCGCGGGGGTACTTCGCTATAGAAGTGAAGGAGGTGCTCATCGTACCTTTTGGGGGTTTCAATTTGTGGATTGGTACCGCTTAATCCAAGAAATAGAAAGTGAGAGTAAAGGTTGCCGGTAGTGGAAATGGCGCCATCTCGCCGGTAATGAAAGGAAAGCCTCTTTTTTGTAGTATTCAGCGGCCTTAGTTTGAGGTTCAGCCATCGCTTTCCCAAAATAATCGATGATTGATGATGAAAAAAAACAATTGAAAGGAAATTACCAAATACCAAATTTCACTACCTTAGTTTTGAATTTTTTCTTTTTTCAAGAAAAAAAAATTAATTTCAGAAGTTATTTCTATCTCGACCATGTTCTTGAGGCACCTCCATGACCACAGTAAGACGGGCAATATACAGTCAACTCTCTCTCGACGGACACCTCTATAAGACAGACATCTCTGTAAAACGGACATCTAGAGTTTGTCCCTGCCTTTCTGTACTCCCGTTATTTGTTGACGGACACTTAGTTCCTGTCCCAGCGATATCCATCTTAGAGAGAGCTGGCTGTAAGCCTTTACTGAAAGGTACCTCTCTTATATGCTGCAGTAGCGTCCAACCGGGTCCTTTATGCTGTGTTGATGCCCGGCGTAAAGCACACGTGGCATTGCTGACACGAGTAAGACTGATCTGCGTCCTGTCGTCACTACCTGCGATAACATTCGTCAAAGCCATACCCACAGTAACTGCTGCATCGTAGACGGATGCATACACCGACTGCAAACAGAGCTGTAAGTTATTAAGTAACCATCATACAACAGGGGCTAGGGTGGACATTCAGATCTAAATTCACACTTTGCCGCACCTTTTTTCCCACACATACTCTACGGAAAACTTTGAGTGTCAAAACATCACTGATTAAATGTCCGGCTTTCTCTCAAGCGTCCAAACCCATGGTTTAAATACGCAGCAATCGAAAAATGGACCGAACTTTTCCTTTCCACAGTCCTTCTAGTCCTGACCATCATATCGGTTGTCAAAGAGATTCATAATTTCAGTGTAGTGGTAGATAAAGCTAAACAAGCACCTGCGGTCAATTTAAGCCTTTTACATGTCGAGTAACTTTCACCGTGTCTATTGTTTTCAACCAGCTAAAACAACAGCTACATTTGTAACTGTGTTATAAAGTTGACCCCTGTATCATTGTTTTTTCTGTGACACATTCGCCTTATAGCTGATCATCAGTGATAGAAGATAAAAAGAAAGCCATCAGTGACTGCAGACGTGGAATGCAACAAATAGCCGCGTAGTTTTGCGGCTTGGCCTACACACAGCCAAATGAACACTATGGCACCATGCAACAGAAAAAGACGGAATACTTTGATAACCCACCAGTGAGTATTCGACTGTGGCTCCTTTTAATGCCACCACTCGTAACACTCTCGCCTGCTGCTCATCACCAACATGAAGCCTAAGACCAACCATTCCAAGAATTGAGGGATATGTCTGATTGGCACCTGCAACCTCCTAACAGTGAAACAAATTGACAAGGATACGTAACATTTGTTTCTAGGGGAAACAGAAACAGAAAGGCGCGATACTGTATGAGACAACAGCGGGAGAGTATATCTGAAAGTTCTCATAGACAATAGACCTTATTCTCGATACCTGCCATCTTTGCACGCGCCTTGGGATCGATGGGATAAAAGCAATGTCACTTGGTATTTCAGGGGGCAAACAAGTGATCAAATTTGCCAATAAGAGCAATGGGAGTCGAGTTTCTATCAAATCCAGGGCCGAGTTGTTCAAAGCTGGGTGAAGATTACCCAGGGTTCAAGTGCCAAATTTGAATTCAGACATGAAATCGTAAAAAGGCAAATTTAGTTTAACTCTTTTTGTCTACGACTTGTCTGCATTCCTTGATAAAAAAAGGTGCCAGACTATGAACACTAGAACTATTTGGTTAACTCATTAGAAGCGTTAATATTTCTTACCAAATCAGGTGTAATCCATCGGTAATCTTTGTCGTTTATTCCAACAAACAGAGCCTAAGAAAGCCAAACCGAAATGAGTACAACTGAGGGCATGTTACCGGAAAGATTTCACGTTTTACGCAATAAAATCCAACTTCTTTAGGAAGCCTTCACCTTAAGGAAGCACCTATAGAAACTAGAAGCACTGTCATAGAGTACACAACAAAATTGCCTCGATGAAAACTGAAATTGCAATTAAAACAAAACAAAAACATTAAGTTTGTGCACCTCATTCATAATGTGAGCCAAGTCTCTTTGATCACAAAATATGACGATATCTCTAATATGTGAATGAAGTATTCGCTTCAAAGATTCACGCAGTTTTTTTCTGTCGTTTAGTACAAGTTCAGGTATTATGTAAATATCAAACCGTGGCCATCGACGCATTGTGGCGTAGAAATGAGACGCTTCCCTCATTCTAGATACTAAAAAAGAGAGAAAATTTAAGCTACATAACTACAGTAAATAAAATCTATTCCTGGTGACATTAATTTGGTTTTATAAAGGAAGGACGAAACAAAAAATTTTGAGTTCCTTCAAGTGTCCAAATAATAATACCAGTTTTCCCTTTTTTTTTATCTAGCTCGTATACTGCTTTATCTAGCTAGTGAATTACTGAATCAGTAAAACTGAGCCCCTCGAAATTTTTGCAGAATTCACAAGGACTGAACGTTACGAACTTTAGCCTCAAATTTCGTAAAGATCAGTTCATTATTTGAGAATCGGAAGCTTACCAATAAATACTCGAACTTAAGAGTTTCATGTGAGATTGCTTCTTGATGTCTAAATATCATACGAAACTCTTCTCGAGTTTCATTGTTTACTTCAAAAACCGAATCGCAATCTAAAAACGTACCGTCATACACCACCGCTATTCTCGTAAACGAAAAGAAATCCATGATGTCAAACAAAGCCTGGCTGACAAGATTTTTTGATGGTCTGATAGACACAACATACGGGTGAGTGGTACTATCCTTCAATGAATCCACCTTCATCAACGGCACTTGAAGCACAGTACTCACATCTAAAGCCTTTTCATCTTCACATGCCAAATCGATAATACACTTCACTTTTGAAAAGTTGGATAACAGTTCTGCAAATTAAAGGAAGTCCTTCTGAGACAACGGTGGACAGTATCAGAACCCGTTGTGAATAGTTTTTTTGTTTTCTTCCGAAGGATTTCCTCGTGCTCTTTGTGTTTCCTATACTCGTTAATCTCCGTTCTGTCCAGTTATCCCTGCTACCTTGCAAGGAAACAGGGTTATGAAGTGACTGACTAAAAATGCGATACAAAGCAAGCCAATACGCTTGAGATGAGCCGCCGATGGATCTCAAACCGGCCAAAGAAGATCATAAGAAAGACCCTGAACTTTGGGGCGTTACGATGTAACATAAAGAATTGCTGAATCCGTAGTCAACCAGAGAAGAGACTGGAAGTTGGATTATCAGATATTCTGAATAGTGCTATTGTTTTTTTTTTTCATTAGCAGCGGTAATATTTCTAAATATAGAGATATTTAATTTTATTCGTACAGGTTACTTAGCATAAAGGGTTTTTACTAATAGTTAACGGGTGATGCTCATGCGCAGTCATACTATTTAATGACAGGATATATCATAAAAACGTCTTAATTCTAACATAATATTAAACATAAATATAGACGGGCTTTATCACTACATGTACTTTGTGTAAGCGTAACCTGAACATTCCCTCAAATGGCAATAGTAATCCACCCTACCTTTAGAGAGAAGATCTTGGCCATCAACCATAACATGAGAACCTAAGGTGAACTTGTAGTTTTGTGGCTGTAGTAGTCTTTTTGGAAGAAGATAATTGATCACGTATTCTAGAACGCGAAAGAGGCTCTCGGTCTTGTTACTGTACAATGCACCTGTAAGATAAAATGTTCATATGGTCGGATGGTTTAATTTTAAAAGAAACAATCTTCTGTTACTATTTGTCTACTGATGATCACTTGCGGATGCTTTACCAGACCTGGATGCACAGATAACTTATAAATAAGCCGCTCATATGACTATTATATTTGCTTGACAGTATGTCAGTATGTATCTCATCTCCGTGGTACGGGATAAAGTTGGATGATGTTGAATCTGTTTATAACATGGCCTTCGGCTATGAAGTCTAACAAAGTGCTCACCCCTTCCCATTCTTACCTTATGCCCCTCAAGGGTAGAAAATGTAACAAAAAATTGAAAGTCACGAGAAAAATCTCGAATTCCGTTTTTCAAATGATGTTTTCTTGGTATCGCCCTAGTGGTGAAAACATGCCGCTGCGTAACAAATCACTACACCACGACCATTTTTTCTTTGTGGGTGTCAAATTGTTAAATTCGAGGCACTTTAGAATACACTGGTATTCAACGAACATGAAAGGTGAAAAGAGCTAAACACTTTCTGTACGTGACCACAATTATCGTGAACATTTTGATTAATTATTTATCTTACTCGATATCACTTAAAAGGAAAAGCAGGGGTATTGTCTGTCTGTCAGCTGGTAAACAAAGGAAAGTTGCAGAAACTGAATGTGCCATACTTTACATTCAACTGTGATGCATCTAACACTGAGTCTTGTTAACAGAGAAAAATAGCATTTATTTAATTGTCTTTTTAATGATTCTGAGCCTTTTTCATGTCTGTGACTTGCCAGATTGACCAACAGAAAGGAGAAGAATTGACTAAACCTTTGAATTTCAGATGAGGAGAGAGTTTTTTAGCTGATGGCTAAAATTTTAACTGTTATATAATATATCACAAAAAAATCTCCATGAGAACTTCAAGACATGATATTACGAGCATTGTGCATTCATTAGTAGAGCGAAAAACGTTAACTAAAACTACCCCGGAAATGAAAGAACAAAAAAATTGCTGAACGACAGTCAAGACGGGAATTTTTGATGGGTTTTCTAGACCGCATGTGCGAAAGAAAATATGATTACTTTCCTCCTGACTCGTTCTTTTTTCTTCAGACTCTGTTTAACTAGATCATTTTTAAGAAAAAGGGTTTTTAGCATTAACCAAAAGGTTTTTAATCATTTTGAAGCTCCTTTTTCTCATACGGTCTATTATATAAATCTATTTTTTATATTTTTGTGCAAAAATAAATACGTAACCACACACGTTTGCAAACCACTTTCCCCAGTCAACGCAGACCAAAATGGTTCATTAATTAAATATGAGGTGCCTCACACTTGAATTGCCGGCAGTCACTACCAAAAACGTTTCTGATTAAGGTAGACAGGAAAAACTGCGGACATTGCTTTGCAAAAAAATATATCGAAAAATTCTGAAATTAAGCATTATTATTTTAATTTTCTTTTTCACAAATGAAAGGATGTTTGGGTGACTGAAAGAAAAGAACTGCCACTGCTATATACATGGCAGTGCAGTCTTTCCAACATACCTATCTTGATGTCTTGAATTTTCCCCTCTGAAGTAAGGGCTGAAGATGACACGATGAGAACAATGCAAATAGTAACGGATATTTTACCCATCCTGGGTAAGTTCACAATTACTGAGGGACACCTTAATCTGAATTAGGATTCACTCTTTTCTCAATTCTTGTTTCACCATTCTTTGCCGACTTGACAAAATTATGGAAGACTTGAGTGACGCGCGATAATTTTTTGCCTTTGATAATTTTTTGCCTTTTTCAGTTTGCCCTGTCAATAAAACTTTAATTCCTGTATCAATTATTGAGAATTATTTAGACATACTACTCATCGTTGAAAATAAATAATTGAGTCACAAATGGCCCTGGGAGAGCATTATATGTGTGGCGTGTAACACGAAGGCCAAGCCGATGAATGCGACATTACGCTGAGAATTACTGCAACATAAAAACACAGCGTTCCCTCCAAGAATAGTTGAGTAAACTTTTTAAAATAGCAAATCAATCGTACACAGACATTGCATGAACCGTGAATGTGTAATGGAAACTAACATTTGTTAAGTGGCGTTTTTCTCAGTAATTTTTAATAAAATTTAGTGTTTTGTCAACAATACGTTTTACACTGATATCATCAGAGATCGCATCTCGATTTTCCTCTCGCTTGAACAGAGTTATTACCAATCTTCACTTCTTAATTATGACGCAAAATGTTATTTGATTTTTTGCCTATCAGTTCACATTGTAGGATGGCCGAATCTGTTCCGAGAGCCAGGCTAGCCATTTGAGTGTGTAGGCCATGCCCAAAAAGTTCATCGCCCTTTCGTTCGTTGATAGGTCAATCTTCAGGAAAAAAAGCGCGGATGCATGGGCGAATTTAACGGCGGCCGCAGCAACCCCTTGTGGTCTGTCCTCTAAAGCCTTTACTTCGGGATAAAATTGATGCTCTTAGAGTTTGCTAGTAAATAAAGCTGGCACGCATCATAGACCACTATTTCTGAAATTTCTGGATCCGCCCCTGAAATGTAAGCAAACGTTTTCTAAATGCAAAATATAAGTGATATAATAGTGATATAAAGTGAATTAAGAACAATGGAAGTAAGCCAGTTCCTGATGATTTTCTGGGTAGTCTAAATTAAGGCTCATCTCTCACCACACAACTTTTTTCTTAACAGATGAGCCGAATATGGCCTAGCACTGTACATTACCTAATATATACTATGTCTGGAATATATAAGTTTCTTCACCTCGAGATCAGTGTTCCAAGAGCACCCATTATGATGGAATCATACTCAGTCCCATCAGAGACTCCATGGATACGCTTCACTTCAAATGCAAGGTCTTGCTATCTATCAGCCATTCTGTTCTCCGTGCAGGTACCGCAAAATCAGTCAGATTGCTGTCTTCGCGCATCCCCACTTTCTAAACGCCTGGAAAAGTCTTAAAAAATTTGCCTCCTTACTAGACTTCTGCAATGAATATTCCGTCCCGATTAGCTATTTTTGGATATCCAAAAAAGGGTTTGACCATGCTAAAGTTACAATACACAGAAGTTGTCGTGGCTTTTCTTCAATTAATACACTTGGAAATATTCTAAGAGAAATACACGATCGCAGTTCCATAGAATTTTTTTAGATATACTAAATTTAAAAGAGTCTTTTATTTCATTTATTTGCCCATTTCATACACTTTTTCTGCAGATTACATAGTTATTGTTAACGAGCACGAGATCTTAGCAAGCCACTAGGGCTTTTCATTGAAGATCCCCCGTAGTGACAATATATAATTTACAGTTTTATGATGGCTACCCTACAAATACTAGTTAACAAATTACTAAAGATATGCGCGAAATTCTTTCTGTTAAATTATAATTGTTTACCTGGTACGCGTTCATAGTAATCTATGTATTATATATGTAAGATTTTAGAGGATTTTTAAATAATCTGTAGGATCCTTTGTTTTTCGATTTTCTGGCGAATTATTCTAAATATCTGCTCCCCTGTATGTTGTAGAAAATTTTCCATAATTTGTTCTTTTATAGTCAGTATGTAGTTTTGAAGGTGAGCGTGTGTTGTGGCTATGTATAACATCATTTGTTAAAACGTATTTTTTTTCAAAAATAGAAGGTGATTTGTTATTAAAGAATGAATACACGAAAAGAGCAACAAAATATTTGTTGATTTCTGATGAAGTAAAAAGGTGTTTGCTTGATTCCCTGTAATTTGAAAATGTCATAATTCTTACCAACTTTTTCTGCGTCATAAAAATAGATTGAAGTCTTGTTGGATACGTGCTAGTCCAGGTAATATTACAATACGATAAGTAAGGGTATATCATGGTATATAAAGTAAGTAGACATTTGCGAGGTAAGTAATACCTAGCCTTACCTATTATTCCAGTCATTTTTGCTATTTTTGATGACATTTGATTTATGTAGTATTTCCATGTTATTTCATTATCAATATAAAACCCTAAAAAATTTTGTATATTGAGAAACTTGTTCAATATCCAATCCATTTAATTTAATTGACATATCCTTAGGTTGTTTTTCCGTTTTGATTTAAAAGCTATACTGAGTTTCCGTTACGTTCAAAGATAACTTATTTGCTGATAGCCATAACCTGACCAAATTTTTTCCAGCGCCTGATTAACAGTATTAACCAGAGTGCTTACATTTTTATCACTATAAAATAAGTTTGTGTCATCTGCGAATAAGATTAAAGATAGAATCCTTGAGCTCTCACATACGTCATTAATAAAAGTGAGAAAAAGTAGAGGTCCTAGCATGGATCCTTGTGGCACACCGCATTTAATAGTTAAGTTGTTTGAATTGGATGATTTGTACTAAACAATCTGTTGTCTATAAGTTAAGTAACTTCTAAACCAATCGAGCACTGTCCCCCTGATTCCTAATAGAATCTCAAGGTCTACAGTATCAAATGCTTTTACAAGATCTAAGAACACCCCAACAGTATATTCATTGTTGTCAATAGGCCATTTGCACGATGGCGTCACTTTACTACTACGACCAGAATCCTTTTCGTTTTTCCTTCCATATTTAAATTTGGTAATCCCAGCGAGGATTAAATAACAAAAGCCCTAATTTGCACAAGAAAGCAAAACCCTGAAGGACTCTGGTCGTAGTAGTAAAATTACGTCATTGTGCAAGTGGGCTATTGACTTCAGAATCCTTGTTAAAAGCTGCGTAGTAGCTAAATTAGTTGATCTTTTCTTGCGAAATCCATACTGGTTATCAGAGAGTATGTTATGTCTGTCTAAATAGCTCACAAGTCTTTTACACATCAGTTTTTCTAGTATTTTGCTAAAACACGGGAGAAAAGATATTGGCCTATAGTTCTTAAAGGCCCATGTTCACCCAAACGGCTTTGCGCGCTTGTGTTTTTGTTTTGAAACGATTCTTTTGTCAAATGCAGTGTTTTGATTGGCTTCCACTTTGAGGAGGGTTGCGTGACGATACTAAAAACGACTGCGAGGGAGACTACAATTGCAGCTTTTTTCACGCTTGACCGAAGCTTAGAGAGACAGTATCAAAGAGGCCAGTAAGACTTTTAATTCTTTTCCAAATGGAGGAAGATATATCGCCGACTACGTTAAAGGGCACCGCAGAAAGCACATCAAAATTTAAACTGGTAGTGAATGCATATGGATGCCTTGTTGAGTCCGATGAACACAATGAAGGTCATAAATTACGAAACGTCTAAGCACCAGGTGAGGTTTTCCTGAAGCCCGATTCGACTGTGAAATGTTTTGATTCCTCAATCTATTATTTTTTGTTAATTCTTAGGAAGCTTTTAGGTATGTGTTCTCAAAAGAATAAGCGAGAAGTTGTGTTTGCAAAGCGCCGAATCAGCACTGCATACAATCTGTAATCGCTGTAATCGCTGTATTACACTTTCTTTAGGTTTTGCTAAGGATTGGTTTGCTAATAAGAGTTCTCGCTACTTTAGAGCCGGCTTTAATCGTGATACGCCAGACGATAAGTTTACGTTGAGGATATCACTCGCTTCATAGGTTAAATTAAATAAAACATTGTTCATGTTAGATTGACTCGCTTGTTTTGCTTTCAACTGATTTCAACGGGACCTTTGTTTACAATTGAACATTCGATGTAGAAGGAACTCGGCAAACACGCTGTCTGTAGAATTTACAGCCAAGAGTTTCTTTCCCATCTCTCCAGGGATTAAAAAAGCGGATTCCCGGAGACGAATGTACTTCGGCGACCCCCGTCGACGCGGTCTTCCAACCATGCTTCCAACCGTTCGTTTCGATGGAGCCGCCATCGAAAGTGCTGCAGTGAAACAAACACTCACAGAGACAAAAAGGCTCGATACCATTCCAAAATATCCAAAAAGATGTAAAGAAAAATACCAAAAGAACTTGTTGAGACTTTCTTTTAAACCAGATTTAGCGAACTGTAGAAGATTAACAAAGATTGACTTTACACACTAAAGGCAGCGATTTTCAACTACGCGAAATGTTTTCTCTGGTGTACAGGGCGCGCAATGCATCTAGGGTGAACATGGGCCTTTAAATTGGTGCCTTTCATTTGCTTTAAAAACAGGAGTTACCAATGCAGTTTTTAGCTCATTCGGTACTACACCAGTGAGAAATGTTTGATTGTAAATATGTATGTCAGAGGTTAAACTATGTATTTTGGTATCTTTTTGACAACTTTTGGGGGTAAATCATCGTATCCCGTGGCCCTGTTTTCCTTTAATTGGCTTATTTCAACCTTGACCTCCTTTTCCGTCATTGGATCTAAAAATATTGAGTTGTTATCTGAATTAGTTAAGTATGCTTTATAGTTTGTAGATTGCTCTGAAATTTTCCTAGCCAAACGTGGACCAACATTCACAAAATATTCATTAAGGTTGTTTGCTATTTCCGTTTGGTTTGAAACAATCGCTCCATTTCTGTTGAAACGGTCTGGCATATTCTGCCTACTTTTCTTCTTGTTTATTATTTCATTTATTAATTTTCATTTTAGCTTCAAATTTCCCTAATAGTTTGTTTTCATATTACAGTTTTTTTGGATGATTTCTATAGTTTCTTATATTTGTTTCTGTATTATTTTTTAAGTGAATTCATTTCATTCAGTTGGTTTTTAAAGGTATTTCTTATAAAGTTTGTTTTTTGTTATTTTGTCGCTTATGATGTACAGTTTGCCGAAAGGTCAAATGAACGATGGAACTGAGAGGGAAAAACAGTAATTTATTGGTGATTTTATTTTATTTCTTTAACACGTTTTGACCTGACGGACATGAATATTTAATATCAACTACGACTGAGTACACAAAATCGGGCTATTGGTGCATTTAATGTCCCTACCCCCTCAGTCGGGGACTTTGAAGATTTTAAAATAAAATTGCATTCATCCCTGAAGACCTCCGTAGATTATGGATCTACCCATGTTCTTGAAAGGAATTCCTTTCAATGGTGATATTTAAATTTTACAATTGACTAAGGAAAAATATGCATGGTCCTCAACCGGCAGTGCGGATAAATTTAAATTCAAGAGCCCATTAGTAACTAACACAAGCTTAGAAGTTAAAACTAACCACCGTGTTAGAAGCTTTTAGCGTCACAGGTTATTAAAGCCCAGAGCCTCAAAAGACGCATTAAGGGTAAATGCAAATTTTTTAAGATCAGATTAATGAGTGTCAAATGGTGTAATTAAACACTTGTGGGCTTTTATTAGCTCGGATCGTGTAAGAACTGATTGCCATTCTCTTTCACTCATATCATCCCCGTGCGATATCAGCAGATGGTGACACAGATTATCAATCAATCCGGGCATTGTTTTGTCATTTTTGTTGACAATAATCGATGGCAACGCTTTAGGAGGGCTACTCTACTGCCAGCAGCTCGGGCTGTATGCAGAGGGCGCTTAATTTGTTTGTGTTGTCTCGGATTGCTTTTGTTTGCTAATTCAGCATCCCTTTGTAGAAAAAAAATGCACTGAAAATGACCCTTCTGGAAATAAATTTACCAATTTTCAACCCATCATCATGGACGCAGTTCAAATTGCTCTCGACAAAAGAAAGTTTCTAAACTTTACGTCAGAATTGTTAAATCCATTTTAGGAAACGTGCCGAAATTTCATATCATGCAAGGGAAGTATTCCACCCCCACCCCTCTCAGAAAGTAACCCTTGCGAGGTACAAAAAAGAGTAAGAAGAAGACAGTTGTTTTGAGACAATAATGATAAAAACTAACAAGCTTTAATATCCCTGTCAACCTTGTTTTGTGACAAAATAACCCAATAAGCCTGAGTGGGCCATCTAGCTAACAGGCACTTGAAATTTCAATGACATTAACTAAAACTGCCTAAAAATATCACAAGAATACATATGATCTGTCCTTAACTGTCTCGATCAACCTTGGGTGAAATGAAGCAGCTTTTTCTCAGTCATATTCTGTTATTTTTTCTAGATCCTTACGCTACTCAGGGGCACCCAACGAGAATATAGTTCAAAACCACTTAAACATAGCATTGTTAAACGTATTTTAGTATTTAAACGGTAGATATAGGCATATTTTTATCCCCTAAAATTTTTTCATCTATTCGGATTTTCTAGCTGAAAGTCTAGTGATCCGAAAATTCTAGGGATCAAAACTTACCTTTTCTAAAATTTCAGCCAGAAAAAAGGCTCCCGAAAATTCTAGGTGACCTATTAAGGGTAAAAATCCGTTAAAAATGGGCAACTATAGTAGTTTTTAGATGTTCGAAAATCCTAGGAGAGGCAGGCAAGCAAAAAATTTTACAACAAATGTTCCGAAAATTCTACACCTCAAATCGTCTTTCGAACAGATATTTTTCCGAAAATTGTCGTTGGGTGCCCCTGGCTACTTCACTGAAAACCTGGGGCTGTTTATATGATTTTATCATATATTTTTTTAATTGAACGAATTGACTTGTCGTCACCACGGGAAACAACTTCCAATGGTCCATCACAACTATTCACTAGTGGATTGTTTTAAATACATCTTAAATGCTTCTTTTGTCTAGTCTACAGACCTCCTGGTCAATGTTCACAATAAACAGCTCTTATATAACAGGACTGGCCAATACTATACGAAAATGGCTCGGAATGTGGCCACGTTGAAAACCGGCAAAACAGCGATTAAATATGATAAAACCGGAAAAACGCCCTCCTGCTTGAAATCTGGGGTATGACCTTTTAAATGACATATTAAAAACTTTTTTTCGTGGTCCCTTTTCTTTCTTTAGATCTCATTATCAGAAAATAATACACTTCGACCCAAGAAGAAAACATGTAAATTCAAGATTTCCTGCTCAATGCTCTCAATAATTTAAGAACTACATCGGAAATTGTTAACTCCATTAACTGGCCTACGATATTAGGGAAATGATAAAACTGAGGTCACCGTCCCTTTTCCCGTGTGTGCAGCCTAATTAGAGTCAAAAAACAAGTAATAAAATATATATATATTAACATAGACACTGGGAGTCAAGAGCGAGACATCGTTTGAAGGTAACCATGGCTTTAATGTGCGTTGTAAGGAGGAAACAACAATAAATGCTGAGCGCCGTTCACTTGCATTAATGACAATATACATAATTTAGAGCTTCAATGCCAGTCAAATAAGTCGCCTTTCTGATGGTAAATGAAATTATTTCTATAAACTCTGGGTGAAAATATATTTAGTATTTTCGCTCACAAAGGGGACTGTCATGTTGTTGAGATCACCAACGAACTTGATAGTTGATAACTTCTATTTTCCTGATTTTTTTGAACAATTAACTTAAAGATAATGACAAAAATACGTGTATCAAAGCCGCTGGTTCGAGAATTATCTGTTTTTGACAGATATAGTTATGTAAAGGTGCTGATTGCTTTTGAACAAGATGCGGCCCTAAAGGTCATCGCTTGGCGCACAGATGATCGCAACATGACAGATGCCGTCTAAACTAAAATAATCTTCGCCTCTCTGAACTGATAAGTATGTTAAAATGCTCTATTTCACCTCACAGTGTGTCAATTTCCTAACCCAGCACGAACGACAAGCCCAAGTTTTGCAAAAATAATTTAAATCGCAATATTTTAATTTCCATACACACTAGACGTAAACCAATCTTTGCAAAACATCGAATCAATGCCAAAGGAAGAACAAAGCTTAGCGCAGCAAGAAATTCGTAATGTTTACGCCTCGGTTATTGTAATTAAAATTCAAATACGACGCACCTTGCATAGGTAATTAGCAAACCTCTGGCGAGCGGTCTGTTTTGGAGAATATCATTAACAATTCTTTACTTCCACAAAATTTGGGCCAGAAGAAAAAAAGTTGACTTACATTGGGAACACTGTTCGACACAATTAAAAGTTTGCTACATTGTTTTTTTTAAAGATTAACACTTGGGTCGGTTTGAACACAATATTTCTTCAGTTTTTTTTTTCATGATGCCACTAGTCACAATGAGCAGGTGTTTTCCTAAACCTCCTTTCAAGAGTGACAAAATAAACTACGAATCCAGTCCCAGCTTTTTCCGTTGTTCTTCATAGTGTCCAACATTCCGCTTCATGATGTCCATACATGGACCTAAGAGACGTTCAAATGCATCTACGTTCAAGCAAGCGCATTTTGTCTCGCCGCCAAACGCGAAAATCGAAGCGGAACGCGGCTGTTTTAAAACAAGAGCTAGTTCGCCAAAGTATTCTCCCTTGGTCAGCTTGGAGATTTCTTTTTCTGAAACGGTAACTCGAACTGTCCCGTCTTCAATAAAATACATACAATCGGCCTCGTCTTTCTCGCGTATAATGCATTCACCATCTTCAAAGATTTTCGTCTCCAAAGCGTCAGCCAAATTCATTCTCTCGTAGGCCTGTAATTGCGCCAGCATGGGTACATTCTCCAAAAGCGATTCATACATTTGTCGCCGCCGCGCGGCCGCTCCAACGACAATTCGTCTAAAGGTAGATTGGTCGAGCGCCCAAATGCTCCCTTCAGATTTAGCAATGATAGTTGCATTTCTAGGGCAGTTGTACATGAGCGCCAACTCGCCGAAGCTTCCCGAATCTTTGAAGGTGTGCACTTTAACTTCTTTCCCATTGTTGTCGATAAAAACATCAAAGACGCCATTATCAATGACATAAAAATTATCTCCGTCATCCCCCTGGCGAATTATCTCGTCTTCGGGTTTTACTTTCCTCTCGAACATCGCGTTTAAAATTTCCTTCAATTGGTCGCGATCGCACGACTTAAACAGTAATATATTCTCGACCGATTTCTTCAGGCGCTGTAATTGTTCTTCTGTTTTGGGGTGAACAACAGGCTTCACATTCGCGTCGCTTTCGTTTGGATTATACGCCTCAGCCGCTACGGCTCTCCTTCTTCCACGAGTAGGCATTTTCGGTGGTTCTTGTGGTTCTTCCATCTCTTCCATGCATTCTTTCTTCTCCGGCTTTGACGTTGATGCTTCTTTCGCGGCTTTGCTGTCCTTCTTCTTCCTTCCTAATTTTAACATGTTAAAATAATCAGCGGCGAACTCGACTAAATCAGTTGGATTCTCTTGAATGCACTTGACGACAAATTCCTCGAGTAAATCAGTAAGCCCTGGGGGAATTGAAAACTGAACGGCGGTTTCCATTCTCCGGTGTCGATTTACTGCTCACGATTTCGACGTTGCCGTCGAGTTTACTCATCTCTGGTTTAGGACTCGCTTCTAGGCAACGCGCCCAACCCGGACAACTCAAACGCGCCGGAGAGCAAACCTCGATTTAGCCAATGGTCGAATTCTTTTTGTTTGCCTAAGACTGCCGACTTATCCTGTGAACTTTAAAAAAAATCGTACCAAATTAAATACGAGAAAATCCCAATGTACGAGGAGATTTTCGAAAGGAAAGTCTTATGCGGTTTGAATTTAACCAGCTGTCTTCCTTTTGAGGACGCTTTATTATTTGCATGGCGTTGTTATTTCTAACGACAAGTGACGTCACGCATTGATGGCGAGAGAAATGCAATGGAAATTTCGGGGATTTAAAAAGTTCAATCTTCGCTATTCACCTCCTCTGCCACTGGAATTCTCTTTTAAAATTCCATCATTTTCCGAAAAGTTGCTGACAACTACAACTATAAGTGAAAAGTCTATTTAAAGGAGAAACTCCTTTGAAATGAACCCGCCCATAATCCATGAACATTATGGTAATAAGTTGTGGTTTTTGAAACTCCGGGTGGCTGAGTTGAATAAAAAATTAACTCTTATGGTGAATTTGGTTTTCAAATAAACGTTAAACGCTCAGCAAAATCGGGGAACCTGCGAGGCATTTCGAAGGAAATATAGTAATACTAGGTATTGGATTGTATTCGATGAATTAGAAAATCATAACTTCCAAAAGCTAAAGTAGATCTTCGAAAATTAATTACGTTCAAATGCAACGCCAATCAGTGGTGAGATAACATTTATCTGAGTTTGACTATATTTTTTAAAAAAGGTCTTATCTTCACAAAATCATAGAAACCTGTTAAGTCACCCCAAAGCATTATTTACCGCAGTCTTAACTACAAAGAAAAAAGTCTATACGACAGACAAAACGCTTCACTTAGAATTTAATTTATGCAGATTCACATTGTCGTCTTCCTCATTCTCACAAGGTGCAACTAATTACACATATATCTAGCAAAAACAGCTAAATGAGTCTATTTAATATCTGTTTTTCTGTTAACCTTAAAAGGTATGAAAATAACAATCTACCAACCGTCCAGTTAGTCACTTTCTTATCTACACACGAAACAAAGTAAAAAATATATGTATATCATAGCGTTGAGTGTTAAAATAATTGGAGTGTCACTCAGCAAATAACAGGACGTTGAGATGATAAAGTAAGCCGTCAAAATGAGTCTACATGTCTTATAACTGTAAACTTTTAAATGCAGTTTCTAAAACTTAACAGTAACAGATTTGAAGGTACATATATACAAACACCTGACCTCCTGCGAACCTGCGATAATTAAAGGCAAAAAGTAATTGTCAATTATTTAAACGAAAGCCTCACTATCCACTGACTATCGAACACAACACTTTTTATAAACAAATGAGACAGCTGCTAGTTTTCCATGCATAGAGCAGCGAAACCATTTTTCAGTAAAACGCAGGGGATAATCCCTCGAGCAATATAAAAGGAGGGTTTTGGAAGGCAACAAATTCAATCTCGTTTGACGAGAAATACGCTTTCTTGTTTTGCGACTATAGAGTTTACGGATACATTGGTTTTAGTGACAAAAGCCACCAGATGCTTGTTCTGAATCAGCTGAATGACTTATCTGAAGCTTTGACTGTAAAACAGTGCCAAAAGACGTTATCATTCACCGCGGGACAAAGAATTCCACACAAAGTTCAATCGAATGTGTGAATTTCGAGAAGGACTGAGTGAGTGAATTACCAGTTAAAATAATGCCGGGCTAGATTCTCAAAAGCAAATAGGAAAAAATACATCAATTTTCTTGTATTTACTTTTAACTTGCTCAGTCTATAAAAAAAGGATTCTAAAATAGTAAGAACAAGGAAAGTTAAAAGTAAGCAAGAGTTTATCAAAATCATTCTACAAAAACAATAGTGAGTTCGTTACAAATTTTTCTACTAAAAGCAAAAATGGAAAAGGTAATAAACATTACAGTAACATTACAAAGGTACAAATATTTACCGAGACTTGGGAAAATCATTTATATAATTAAAAGGACACAGACCAGCTACTGCACAGACTTTAATTTTCTGACAGGATGTCGCGAATTCAAAAGATAAAGAGAATTGTTACAGAAGTGAAAATTTAAACGGCCCGGGTCGCGGGTCCAGGAAACAGCCGTACTAAGTTGCGCCACGCAAGGCTTATCCCAAATAATTTTCTGAAAGTTACTTACGTCAGACAGCAGCAAATAGAGAGCGTAATGCACCTATCAATGTAAACCCCGTGGGGGGGGGGGGGGGGAATGCGGGCAAGGGGTGGGGATTTGACAAATTTTAAAATTTTTCGATCAAATTCCCCAGGGTGGGAAACGAAAGGTCAATCAAAAGTGTCAAAAAAAAACCCCACCCCAGGGGAAAAAGTCTAAACAAACAATGCTATAATACTATATAAAACGAATAAAAGAACATTTCAAACACGTTGTTACTACTTTTATTTACGGTTAACGGAAGCTCCATTAAATTACTCGCTGTAATTATTCTCTCTCCACCAGCATCTCTTATCTTGAACAACAAAATCACCCCAGGAAGATTGACCGTGCTATATAATATTAATAAAACGTAAAATGCTTTATAACATCTGCTCAACATGTCGGAACAGGTCGGATCAGTGACCCATAAAAAATCCTCTGACTTTCATGGTGGAATTCGATTTCAATCGAGTTTTACAATCAAATGGGAACTTGAAGATAAAAACTTCCTCAAAATAGACATTATCTGTTTAGATGACAGTTTAAAGTATCGGATTATGGTGATTAAAACAAATGAAAACTTCATACCTTTCTCCAAAACGTGCCTTTCAGGAAGCCTCGAGGGACGGACTAGGTAACTGCTTCTGAATTGAGACCAGGCTTCTGTCGGTCGAAGTCAAATGTCCCGATCCCGGGGTCGCTTCACACGATCAAAAGCCCGACAGAGGGGATAGTCCCAGGCATCAAATCCCCTCCCCTTGCCCGCACTCCCCCCCCTCCCCCCCACGGGATTTACATTGATAGGTGCATAAGCAGCAGACGTTCTTGAGGTCACGAACGCCGACCGGAAGTCACTCGCGCTAGTGTGAATGTACTGCGCATGTGTCTACATCCGTGAGGTCAGGTCTTCAACATAGACCACGAGATTCTAGAACTCGAAAGTTTGCGTTTGGGTAAGAATTATTTAAAAATTCCCGAAATATTAATATTTCCTGCAGCATGCAGGACTCATGACATACATGAACCTTGCATATGGCCCAGCTCGCCACGAGTCCTTCGTAGCTCAGTGGTTGGAGCATCCGACCGGCGTACGGAAGGTTCAATTCCAGTCGGAGACTCAGAGGTTTTCTTTGTCTCGTGCTTGTGAGATATTGGGTAAGTCATTTCTCATTCTTTAACCGAGCTTAAAATTTACCAGCTTTCTTTACTTATTCCCGATATTGTGGTTTAAAAAACCGGTCTGTAGCTCTAATTTTGGATTTCGACAGCTTGACTCTGCTAGCTCCAGCTGGTTGCAGAACTCTAAGATG
Source organism: Porites rus (assembly GCA_964035705.1). Lineage (NCBI taxonomy): Eukaryota > Metazoa > Cnidaria > Anthozoa > Scleractinia > Poritidae > Porites > Porites rus. The sequence goes on from OZ038002.1 coordinate 8,356,362, forward strand.
GCAAGATTTACGTAAGATTTACTCGATTTTTCGTCTATGCTAATCTTAATCAAGTGAACTAAATGATTTGCAGTACTGTTGCATTTGAGGAACAGAAATAACATTGTTTACGCACAAAAATCTTTTTACGTTGCCCTTGAGGCTTACAGGTTCTTTGATCGAGGATGAGCCAAAGTTTCCTCGGCAAAATAAGCGTACTTCACAGAAAATATGTAGTGTAAACAAGGTAGTGAATTTCAAGGACTTTTCAAGGGCTTATAAAGAATAGGCCATTTGCAGTAAGGGGTCATGTCACATCGTTTTATAAAAATGATTGTTATATGATTTTGCCTTCGATAAACGATTAGTGGGTCATATCTTAAACAAAATAATAGTGATTTGGTTTTTCAAACCCGCACCATTTTCTTAAAATGAGTAAGTTCGTAGCTGGTCACGTGACCAAAATGTGATTGTTAAAATATAATATTATTATGAATTACCTCCTTCTGAACACAAATTTTGCACTTAAACTTCAAGGACAATGTTGAAAAGATGATATGGTAACGTTTACAGCATATCTGAGCGTAACTATTAAACGTTGAACAAGATATAATCAAAAAATAGTTTTGGCCGCCATGTTTGAGGGTAAGAGTATGCCCTCCAATGCCCTCCTTAAATGCGTTTCCTCTCAAATTTCAGGTGTAAGATAATTTCTATGTGCTCTGTCAATTTATGGCATCAGCAAGATTCCAACTCATTGATTAAAGGAAGCATTGGTCACGTGACTTCTTAGTGCAAGTGGCCTATTCAAATCAAGTACTTTTAAGGACCTCAACCGAAATCAAGGACTTTTGAAACGATTATTGCAATTGTACGAACCATGTGACCATGAAAAATATCAAATTAAAATATCCTAGCTCAGTCAATTCCAAGCGTGCCCATCTTCCTCTTGGGCATATGTGGGACATTTTTCATCCTGTCGGTCCCGGCAGTGGGGAATTTGTCAGAAAATCTCCGCCCGGGTAGGGTATTTGTCAATTCTTCTAGAAGCGGTTAACATCGTTTTTTTTTCAATATTTCACTTAAAAATATGCCTATTTAGATAGCTTTAGACATTTCTTTAAAGAATATTATAATACTAATTAATGCTTGTGTGGTTTTCGCTCCATCACTTTCCTACCTCACAGGTTTTTTCATCCGTTTAAGAAATTGCTTCCCGCCATCGTTATCAGTTCGCACATGGAGGAAACACAATCATTGTATCGTTTGAAGAGTTTTAAGGAAAGACTGCACTTTCTTTGTGCGGGGATAGTTGAGACAGAAAGGCCTAGAAAAACTTTGCGAGATATTTGAAAGCTAATACAAACTTCGTGTATGCAAGAAAATTTGGTTATGACATAGCGTACAATCGAACCTGAACGCCGACCGCCCGTACACTCCATACATGTATGCCGATGTCAAACATCACATTAGATCTCGCACAAATACTGACACTAGCCTGTCAGATGAATTGACAGCTGTCAAAAGGCATCCGCTGACCTTCTCGAGGGCTCAGATGAAAGACAAGTCGTTTTGGCGCTATATGTAAGCCGATGTAATATGTCACACTTTACAAAATATGAATTCACCGGACAGGGCTGTCAGTAGTTTAAAGTTGAGCACAATCCAAATCGAACTCAATTGACTGGTATCAAAATGGGACATTTGCAGACTACTATCACAAAACTAATAACGTGGGCTCAAGTACACTACCCGTCATCTCCGCCCTTATCACTGTAAGTATTGCAATCAAATTTTAGTTTTGATTATTACCCTAACCTCTTCGTTTATGTAGGCGTGTGTTTTCCCTGAGACCGCATTAATTGGATTAAAGATGTGCTGTCCAATGATTGTAATGCTTTTATAACCCCTAGGGAATTGCTGAAACCAGTTTCCATAAAACTAAAAGAAAGATATGGGGAACTATAAAAACAGGTTTACCTGACTTCACCAGCGAGACTAGTTTTTCAGTTACGCCTGTTTACCGAATTTGCCATGACGCAGCTGAATTTTCGAAAAAAAGTTGATCCGTCAAATTTTCAAAGACGCCTACGAAGAAAGTTTATTATAATTGTTTTTTTAATTCCAAAGTCTTTTTGGCAAAATTTGAAAACCCCGCCAAAAATTTGTGTTTTAATTAAAACAGGACATTAAAAATGGCCTTAGTAACCATTGTTTACAGTTTGTTGATTTTAGTTTCTAAGGGGTCTATATACCCTGGTTTTTGTAAAAACAATCCAAATTTGCGAGGCGAGGAGTGAACAACATGGCGGGTCGGTTGTGTTCTTGCGGCTCTGTGCTAATTTACCTCCTAATTTGTGTAGTAATGCTCCATTTCTCAGGAAAGCCGCGTATGGCAGCCGAACAGGTCAGCCTTCAGTTTTTGGAAGCTGGTAAAAGCGTAACTCAAGTGAATGTAAACTTTCCTTCCTCCCGGACAACCAAGCCGAGTCGCATACCAACATCGAGGATGGCAGCAACTGTAAAATTTGTTCTTGCTACACGGCTTATCACTGGAAAATTTGGACCATTTACAGACTTCATGAAATGTCTATAAATCAGTAATTACAGACTTGATGATTTTACGTGTTCAAAACAAAATCTCTGTAAATTTATTTTACAGAAATTTTATTGAGTTTTTATAGAGTTTTCGGTTTTAGGTCTCTATAAAATGTTTGTAAAATGTTAACAAATTATAAGACCTGTAATGAGAAGAAATACTTACAATTTACAGACTTTGTAAAATCTTCCAAAAATGTTTGTAAATCTACTATTTACAAAGATTTTACCGTAATTGGACGTCTGACATAAAATGTCTGTGAATTACACTGCTGTAAGTTAACACAAACTGGGCATCATAAAATCTCTGTCAATTGACGCAAACGGGGTATAGTAAAACCCCTGTAAATTGACGCAAACGGGTATCGTAAAATCTCTGTAAATTGACACAAACGGGGTACCGTAAAATCTCTGTAAATTGACGCAAACGGGGCATCGTAAAATCTCTGTAAATTGACGCAAACGGGGTATTGTAAATTCACAGGACGAAATAACGTGTTTCCGTATTTTGTAAACTCGACGGAAACGTGAAGTTGCTTAAATCCGTCTCGTTTTCGCCCAGCGGAAACATGATCTAGTTTTCCATGGACGGGACGCGTTTCCGTTATGTTTCCGAGTCGGAAACGAACGATTATGTTTTCGCCACATTTCTATTAAGTTTCCGGTGACGTTTCTTTTAAACCCATGTCCAAGATCGCTTGATACATGTTTCAGAAATTTTGCCTTTGCGTACAATCCAGGTGAATAAAGGTAAATTTACTCTCGAGATCGGGCCATTAAACGGGTCTCAAGCATTAAATACTCGCGCGCGTTGCATTGATGCAACGACTGTGAAGTGCGCGAGGTTGCCACTGTTTTCGATTCTAAGTGATTAAAATGGCAGAGAATACCAACAGCTGTCGATAGTTGGCAGATTGATCTCAATCAGTACTGGCATAAAAATAAAATGATCTTAGACTGAGAAAACAAGAGAGAATGGGGAGAATGGGGACTAGAACAGAGGGGAGTGCTGGTCAGCGGAAGTATTCTTTTGCTCATGCTTATTACGGTCGCTCTTTTTGGCGTCCATTTTGAAAGTGATTGCACCGGCTTCAAATTTGCCAGCTTCTCTAGGTTCTAGGAGCGGGGAGTCTGTATATTTGTGCTTTCCGATTGCACCACAAGACATCTAAGGGTTGTTATGTATATTGGTCGACCCATCGGCCTTCAGTAATCGATCGCTTCCCTCGTAAAGTGACCCTTTTCTGACACAGTTGAGCAGAATGTGAGACAAAAAACCTCGTGATGGCCAAGAATAATTTGAAAGTTGGAGTGTTTGATTGTGCTAAGGCTATCCAAGACTGAATATTGTGATGGAGAATACAGATAGCAACACGAGGTAAGCTGCCCTGATACCAAATCTAAGGTTCTATCACCACTCATCAATAACTAGTACTTAGCAACTTAAAGGAGCAGTGTCACGAAATTTGTCAAAACTACCGCAGTGGAAACCACCACCAATCTCAGTGAAACATAAAAAAACATGAAAAGAAGTTTTAAGTAACAAAGCAAAGAGCAAGAGTGAGTACAAATAAACATTTTTGTTAGTGTTAAAATGAGGAACAGATGGACAGACTTAAAAAAAAATTAGAAAGGATGGCAATTGGTCCTTTTGAAACTTATTAGCCTAACAGTTTTCCAGATTTCATTTTTGCGGTCTTCAATGTTTGATATAATGCTTGGGAGACATTAGTTTGTTGACACAAAGCTGTGATTGATAAGTTATTTCTCAAGTTTCATGGCAAATGCGATATGGTCATGTGTAGACAGACATTATGACATTTTTATATGAAGTTACTGCACATATTTTCCCTTCGATTAATTATTATTTTAGTGGAAAGGTGCCGGGGCTCTAAAAAGATGCGATAGCACCAGTGAGGAAGATACAAAAATTAATATGGAAGTGGCTGATGAGATTGTGGACAATCCCGTTTTAACCAAGTGGTATTCAGGGACGGATCAGGGGGGAGGGTGCAGGGGGTGCGCCCCCCCCCCCCCTGAGATGACCTGCGGTTTTCTAATACAATTGGTATTCTGCAAAAAAAAAAAAAAACTATGTTGTTGTTGAAGTAGAGCAAGAGACGAGTGCACCCCCTCCTAAGGGCCTGTTTACATGGAGTGGGGGACCCCGGTCTAGTGGGGTAAGTTTCTTTTGTTTTGTGTCCCCCAGAGCGTGAAAACAAAAGAAACCAACCCCACTAGACCGGGGTCCCCCACTCCATGTAAACAGGCCCTAACAAAAACCCTGGATCCGCCCCTGGTATGGGACATTTCCCATTGGAGAACACGGTGTGTTCACTATTAACAGAACAAAAGCCAAAATGCTGCTGGGGAGAAAACTATCACAGCAAAGAAAACCTTCCACCTACAAGAGAAAGGTGAATATCTTCTACTCAGCTGCATCGAGGCATAATACGAAGCATTTTTTGACGATCCCTAGTTTTATATCTCCTGGTTACACTGTAGGCTGATTTTAGCAGGCTGTTTCTTTTGCGGTATGTTCCGCTATTTTTTTAATCAAAACGTTGTTTTGTTCACCAAATGTCTCTTGAAAACATCTTTGAAAAGAAAATATTTAACGTAAGATATCAAACATGAGACACAGTGTTTGATCACAGATCAATCACTGAGAAGAGAGTTGAAAATATGACTTGCAGCGGAGTATTTTTGGAAAAACAAGTACACTTTAGATTCTGAACCATGCTATACAAATGAGTTGAAGAAAAGGGCTGAGATGTAACTCGATAAACACTGGAAACACAAAATAAAGTTCTTGAATTTTGGGTAAGCAGAAAATGCTTTGACTTGCATCAGGCAAGGAACTGTGGTTGAAAGAGAGTCTTTAATGTTGAAACCAAATCAAAATAATATATGCCCCGCTTTTAGGATGTGCTTTTGACACTGAAAGGGGTGATGAATGGTCTTTGCGAGCATTTCCGAGCACAAGCAGAAATAAAAAATTGGCCTTGCGAGCAGTTAAAAAAATAATAATAATTTAAGGGACCATTCATCACCCCTACTGAAAATTACAACATTGTTCTTAAACCAGAAAGATAACAGTAAATGTCTTAGGAAACTTGTTTGAACAGAAGCTGTAAATTACTGAACCACCTTTCTTTGTTTTGTGTGTAACTTGTTCAGTAGTAGTAAAGACCCCAGAGTTGTGTAGTAAAAGGTGTTTAATGTATGTCTCTGAATCTCCATTTTTCAGTGATCAATGTTTGATGGAACTAGTTAAAAAAGATACAACAGTATGCTGTATCATGTGGACGGTCTTTGATATAAAAAGATAATATGATACTTTTCCCTATGTGCAGGCAAATGCTGCTAACTCGATTCCAATGCTACAAAGGTGATTAAAATATATTCTGGTCTCTAAGTCTCTTAATCCTCTTAAAAAGTGCATATGAACATTGTAAATCATTTTGTGTAATACAGGTGAACTTCTTTTGATGGCCATCTCTCAACTTCCTACAATGCTAAATAATTTGCTTTTCTCCCGGTCAATAGTCATAAAAAAATTAATGCACTCCTTTAGAATAACCAGCTCTCTACAACGGCAGTTGCCGATGCAATAGTCTACTTTCGATATATTAAAATTCAGCATGATAACGAGTCTTAGAGGACACAAACAAAGAAAATGAATAAATATGTTTATTCATTTTCTTTGTATGTTTGTTCATTTTTTTGTTTGTGTCCTCTAAGACTCGTTATCATGCTGAATTTTAATATACCAAAAGTGGCCTATTGCATCCCAACTGCCAAAACAACCTGTCCACAATGGCCTTTTTATAAGTGGGGGAAGTACAAAGTGAAGTACAAAATTAACATATTCACTGTACATTTCTTACCTTCTTTAGTTAACATTTCTATTGAATCTTTGGTTTATATTGTATTGCTATATTTCAAATGTGGTACACCATAATATTATTAAAATAATAAGCATGTCTTATACAGTAGAAGCTCTCGTGAAAGAAAGTGTCGTAACTGGAGCTGGCTGCTTACAAGAATATTATTGTTCTGTTCCACTAGTGGAGTTTATATCAAGCTCTTTATTAAAAAAATCGGTCGCTCTACGAGACGAGCTAAATACATCAAATTTTATTAGAGCCCCTGGGTACAAGTCAGTAACAATAAATTTTGCCTATTAGCATTAGATTCAGCACACATGAACTTTGACTTTTTAACTGGTTCATACTTTACACGCAGAGGGCAAAACCAAGAATAAAAGAAATAGTCCTTTATCCCGATATGAGCAGGAAAAATTAAAGCGGGTGGAGGAAAACAACCTGATGTTATTGAAACAAAACATAGTAAGCTATTACAATAATTATTAATTGTAAATGAACAATTACATACCTCTTCCTAACCTCGTTTTTCTCAGTCCGTACTGTTATTTACAGACCAAGTTTTTTCCTGTTGATTTATGGCCCAAGGGCGTGGGCCATAAATCAACAGGAAAAAACGAAAAATGGTGACTTACAGTACGGACTACGAAAAACAAGGTCCGTAAGGTATTATCATGTCTGTGAATTTTATAGGGCGCGCGGGAAGGAAGCTTTAAGATTTGGGCCATATTCTTTTGTACTGAGAGTTTAAATAATGAATTTCATATAATTAGAACTGCAAGGGGAAGAATAGCCTGGGAGCAGGCTCCTTGGTAAGGAAAAAAAGGCAAAAAACGGGGTGAAAAGGAATGCAAAAACAATTGGCAAGCGAACGAAGCGAGCCAAGCGGGGGACTAGGGAAAGGGAAAGGACGCCGTCTCTTTCCCTCCGAAGTCACCCGCTCGGCTCCCTTGGCTTGCTAATTTTTTTTTTTTTTTTTTTGCACTCTCCATCCTGTTTTTTGTTTTTTATCCCACCAAGGAGCCTGGTCCTAGGCTAGGGGAAGAATTAAACAGAAAGGAGATAGAAGCAACTTATGCTGCGGCAAAAAAAATCCTGAAAAAAAAATTCATGCTTATACAGGATTCAAATATTTTACCTATGCAATTAGAGTGCTACACCAGTATCAGTCAATGGTTCAAATCCTGTACGAGCGAGAATTATTTCAGGCTTTCTTTTGTTGCATCTGTACCTGCAAAATCTTCTTTGCATTTAAAATAATAATAATCTCAACATGCAGTCTACATTTGTGGGTAATATGCAATGTTGCCAGCTCAAAGAGTTTTGGAAGGAAACAGATCTACTGTTACTGCCGTAAAACCTCAAAATAACAATGAATTGTGCTCTGTTGAGGACAACAGTCCAGCTATACAAGAATGATACTTATACCATGTATTGTCCATTAATTAAGTGATGGATATATGTACATCACATTCTGACATGCATGCCTTTTTTTGCTTTCTTTCAGATTTTTCATACCTTTGCAGTTTTCGGAGATAACTGCACTTCAATATGGAGAAAAACGCTGAACAGGCATTTTTTAGAAAAATGATAAAAAGTTATTTTTTCCCCAAGTTTCAGAGTGTACACGTGAACTGGCACAAATGCAAAGATAATGGTAACAAGCCTTTTCTCGCTGAAACCTGTAGCGGTTAACTAAGCTTTTTCCTCAGTCATCCACTGCGTTCCCATTAGTTCGTGGAATTCTAAAAGCCAAGTCTAGGGAGTATTTTCATTCTAGTTTGGGTGTTTGTGTTTCCACTTTAAGAGAGGAATTTAAGAAGCATATTAAACCATTTGTTATTAATGTTTCTCAGTAAGAAGTCTGGCGTGGCGTCCAATCCAGCTTGAGGAAACATAGATGGTGATTTGTTAGATATCCATGCTGACTGGAGGTGCGAATCCACTAAGCATGGGTATATTAAGAGGGGTCTTAACGAGCATTTAGCCGTATCTAAGGCACTTTCAATAATTGGTTGTTTATGATATTCGTATGTATATTTATCATTATATCATTTATAATTTCCAGTATTCGCTGGTGATTGTTTAATCGGAATTTATTTCTTTTCTTTTCCTGACGATGTAATTTTGAGTAATTTATTTAGAGTCCTGGCAGGGAAAATAAGTTGTGCCTAACCCGTCCCAGATTTCCTGTCCTGTTTCCACTACAGGGTTTTTGGGGGCAGGTGTTTTCTCGCCACCTTGGTATGCTTATGTGTAGTTTTTAGTTTAATTATATTTGCTGTAGCTGCCAGTTCATATTTCCACTATCATTAAAGTGGGTTATAGCGTTGCACCCAGGCCATATCCAGTATTCTCCATTACTTGTTGGCTATTTATGTTTTTTGTTTTTCTATTAGCTTCTGGTAAGTGCAGAAACGGCCTTCCTTCTGGTCGTGCTGCGCTAAGGTTCCTGTGGTTTGATGACCCCTTTAGTGAAGAGCCTAAGATAACGGCCTAAGATAAGCTTAAGCGATGAGTCAAGATAAAGTTTATCGATGTAGCACTTGGCCTACCTCCAGCCCATTTCTCCTCAATGTTACACTCAAGCTTCACATTCTGAAGTATGAACTTGCATCTGTCTATGTCGACCATATTATTACTATACGGCTAAATGCTCGTTAAGACCCTTCTTAACCGAATTCGACCTCACCTGGACCCTCTGCTACGAAAGAACCAGGCAGGTTTTCGTCCAGGTCGCAGCTGCGCCCAGCAAATCCATATTTTGCGAAGAATCATGGAAGGCTTTAGAGAACACCAACTCCCACTGATTGCCACCTTTGTTGATTTCAAGAAGGCCTTTGACTCCATCAATAGGTCTGTCATGTTCTCTGTTCTACGTCATTATGGCATCCCAGAAACCTTGGTCAACGCAATCCAGGTGCTGTATACCAACTCTAGCAGTTCAGTGATGGTTGATGGAAGAATCTCCAAACCACTTAGTGTTACCACAGGAGTGCTTCAGGGTGATGTATTAGCTCCATTTCTTTTTGTTATCTTGGTAGACTACCTGCTGCTAAGGTCTACAGATGGTGATATAGACTCTGGAGTGCTGACTTGCCCTCGTAAATCAAGTAGGTACCCTGCAAAAGTTTTAAATGACTTGGACTTTGCAGATGACATCGCCTTGCTTGAGTCCTCCAACTCCCGTGCTCTGTCCCAGCTAACAAGAACTGCCAATGCTGCTGCTGACCTTGGACTTGTCATCAGTGCTACCAAGACTGAGCATATAACGATCAACTGCTGTCCACAGCCTCCACTAGAAGTATATGGTAGTACAATCAACCATGTACAAGACTTCAAATACCTTGGCTCCATGATGGCATCTAGTAGTGGGGATCTCAAAAGAAGGAAAGGGCTTGCGTGGACAGCTTTTTGGAAGCTGGAACGTCTGTGGAGATGCCCTAACATCTCTATCTCCACCAAGATCAAGCTATTTAATACTACCTGTGTCACTGTCCTTCTATATGGCTGTGAGTCGTGGGTCCTGTCGAAAGCAATGGAAAGCGAGATCAATGCCTTTGGTACCTCATGTTATAGAATTATGCTCAACATCAAGAGAATTGATAGGGTGTCCAATGCTAAAATCTATGATCTAACTGAGACTGCCCCGCTGGTAGAAAATGTCAGAACCCGCCAACTGAGGTTTCTGGGCCATGTACTCAGGATGCCTAATGATGAGTTATGCAAGGAGTACGCACTGTATATTCCACCACATGGGAAGAGAAAATCAGGAAGGCAACGCACCCTGTTTCTCAGATACATTCAACACCTTTTGGGAGACACAGACAACATCATTGGCCCGGGCAAGCTGTCTGAATTGGCACAGGATCGTTGTGGCTGGAGGAAGCTCGTAGTCGCCTGCTCTGCAGCCGACCGATGATGATGATTATTACTAGAGAAGGTGACGACGACAGAGATTGCCAGTTGTACGTCAAACGAAATCGGCACTTGCAAGAAGGAAGGTTTAATGCAAGGAAGTTTTCTTCCAATTCTCACAACTTAGTATGCAAGATCAAGGAGGATGAGAGAATATTGGAAAGGAGTTACCAGGGTACCCTCATCTCGACTCGTGAGAATTCCAAGACAGTGGTGGAAGAAGAGTAATCTTACGCAAAAGGTGTAACCCACAGTCCAGATGCCCTGTTAGCCACCGAGAAGGTCCTAGATGATGTAATCATCCTGGATTTAACGAAAGTAGCTAAGGATATATTTTTTTAGTTGCATGAGAATAAAACTCATTTTTCATATCAATGGCTTCGCACTTAGCCTCGCTATGAAACAGAGGCTTGAGGTAAATCAGAAAGGGCCTAATGTAACACCTGTGCCAAAGACCACCCTGATCCCAAGCAAGCACTCATGTTGGCCTCCTTCCCTTCACATCCATGGAAGAGACTGGCTGCTGAATTTAAGGCGAAAGTGTATCAAATTGTTGTTGATTACTATCAATATAGATTGAAATTAAGACACTGAATGACCAATCACCTGCTAGAGATGTCCTAATCTTGAAAGAAATATTTCCCACGCATACCTGACATTTCTGTATCAGATAACGGCTCACTTATTCAGTTCCAACCCCTTTCAGCCGTTTGCCGCTGAGTACGATGTTAATCATGTGGCAAGCTCCCCTAACTACACAAGAGCCAACAGTGAAGTTGAAAGGTAGTCTGCGAAGTCAAGGCAATGCTGTGCAAAAATGAAGACTTGTATGCAGCTCACCTTGCTTACATCCTTACAGTTGCTATTGCGACCAAAGTTCCTGCCATGCCCAGTGTCCTCAAACCTAATTTGTAACATACTGATCAGCAGAGAATGCAACTGAGAGAGGACAAATACAGATCCAAACAACACACGATGGTCCATTGCTATGGGTTCTCCTCTAGAAACTTTAGATGCTTACTGATGCGAAAATTGTCAGCGGTAGTTCGCGAAAAGCAAAAATCGAAAACCTACTTCAAAATGACGGCAAGTGGAAAAGTTATGGAGAGTGCAAGAAAGTTAAATTTCAGGCCTCTTGGTGTGGAAACTGCCACAGAAAAATGGGACTGCTTTTGGAACTGAAATGGCGTAGAAATAAAATTTTCGGTTGAAAAAGATTGGATGAAAAGGGTTTGGCTTGACAAGCGCGTGTCGAAGTATGGGATGAGGGAGCTTGACCCCATCATCGAAGAGCTTACGGGGAACAAGCCCTATATTAGATGGATTTATAAATAAATCGGGCTTTTAACACTATTATTATTACTGGTCTTAAGGCAACCATCGTACTAATCATGCCCTTCCATCTTCAAGCATCTGTGGGTCCTAGTACAAGGCTATTGGGGGAGCACTGACAGCTGAAGGAAAAGAGGAAAAAATCCGGATTTGGATTGTCCCAAAAAAACCCACCCTTTTTTTGCTTGTGATTAGTAACTTCACAATCAACATTTCTGAAGTTTTTCAAGTGTTCACAATTTTCTGAATTTGACAGTAAGCCTTGTTCTTCATTCCAGAACAAACGAATGGGACTCCCGTTATAGAAAACAAGGACCGAGCCATCCCTGGTGAAGTTATCCAGGAACTTCATCTTCTACAGAAAAGAGACGGACTGAGCTGTGAAGATGAATAAGAGGAAATTTAGTGCCACCAGACATTAGCCCTTCCTTTCAGACCAAAAGTAAGAACGGAAAGCCGTCTGGATAAGTTGAGAACGATAGTACACACATTCCGTTACCGCTACAGAATTTCAGAGCTGAAAAGGGAGGGTGCAGATTTTAGGATGATTGTCTATGTCCCTGAGATGGATCCGATTACAGTTGACTTCTACCACGAACGTGAAGACCACTGTCATATACTAAAACGTATATGGAAGCACGCAGGAGAGAAAGGTCCAGAGGACTGGAGGGATTTGACAAAGCTGTGCCTAATCCCACAATTGGACTGGCTCTTGCCGCACTCCGGGGTGAGAGGAAACGGTCAGTGCTGGATGCAGAACGCATGCTGTCATTTCTGGTGGCCAAATTTCTGCGTGAAAACGGTTATGAGAGAGAAGGAAAGTAAGTGGAGATATCTGCAGGCAGGCATGAGGCAGCGGATTGCCGAAGTCTGACGGTTGGAACATTGCAAGAGAAACTATGCAATGCTTAACATGATCTTAGACGAGTAGTGGCCCTGGCATGTCGAAATTTATGACTTCTTCGCAATAAACATCACCAGGTATTTAATTAAAGCCAGGGATTTAAACGGGGAGGCCAAAAATTAAGCTTGATTGTAGGAAAAGGCTGACTGTAT